>JAGIQG010000005.1:54666596-55067286 GCA_024679065.1 Sphyrna mokarran | reverse complement strand
GAAAGGTGGACCCCATTCCCATGGACAGTACAGAGCATCCCTCCTTCTTTGGACCTTTAAGAGTAAGACCTCCAGTGCCACATCCGATAATCAAATGGAATGCCTGAGTCATCCTGAAATATGCTGTTTTATGTCAGCCTGCTCATTTTATACCTTCAGTGGAAGTGGGTGAGTGGAATCTATTGTAGGTTATTGAATGCTATATGCTAGTTCTTAATAGAGTCTTTGTCGGTCTTAAGTAGGTTAGTTGTATATATTTTTTAATCTCAAGAAATATGTACCTTTATACAGTAAAGGATTCAAGCTAGAAACTAATATGTTTGCTTTTGATGATGTGGAGATGCTGACATTGAACTGGGACAAACACAGTAAGAAATCTCACAACACCAGGTTAAAATCCAACAGATTTATTTGGTAGCTTTTCCCCTTTGCCTGGTGAGTCGGTAGTTCTGATCACAAACAGGGCGTATAGAGGCACACTCAGTTTCCAGGATACTGATTAGAATGTGAGTCTTTACAGCTAATCAAGTCTTAAAGGTGCAGACAATGTGAGTGGAGATAGCATTAAGCAAAGAAATGTGTATTGTCTTCAGTCAGCCCATTATTTCAGAGATGTTCAAATCATGGGCATTACAAATAGTGTGACATGAATCCAAGATCCCAGTTGAGGCCATCCTCATGTATGCAGAATTTGGCTATCAGTTTCTGCTCAGTGACTCTGTGCTGTCGTATGTTGTGAAGGTTGCCTTGGAGAACGTTTACCCAAAGATCAGAGGCTGAATGCCTATGACCGCTGAAGTATTCACCGACAGGAAGAGAACAGTCTTGCCTGGTGATTGTCGAGCAGTGTTCATTCATCCACAGGAAAGAATGTCCCGAGCCATGATACATTGGGGAGACTATGTAGATGCAACGACAACAGATGAATGAACACTGTTCAACAATCACCGAGCAAGACTATTCTCTTCCTGTTGACAAACACTTCAGCGGTCGTGGGTATTCGGCCTCTGATCTTTGGGTAAACATTCTCCAAGCCAGCCTTCACAACGTGCGACAGCGCAAAGTTACTGAGCGGAAGCTGATAGCCAAGTTCTGCACATATGAGGACAGCCTCATCCAGGATCTATGTCACACTGTTTGTAACTCCCATGACTTGCCCGGGCTTGCAACATGTCATTTACTGTTCTGTCTGGAGACAATACACATCTCTTTAATCTATACGTAATGCTATCTCCACTCACATTGTCTGCACCTTTAAGACTTGATTAGCTGTGAAGACTCACATTCCAATCAGTATTCTGTAAACTGAGCATGTGTCTTTATATGCCCTGTTTGTGATCAGAGCTCTCCACTTAACTGACGAAGGAGCAAAGCCCCGAAAGCTAGTGGCGTTTGCTTCCAAATAAACCTGTTGGACTTTTACCTGATGTTGTGAAACTTCTTCCCATGCTTGCTTGTGCACGTGGATCTATCCATTACAAGACTGAACCCCTGAGGTACAGGTCATGTGTTCACTTACATCACTGTGGAGACAGTCTGACATTCACCCTATATGTGCCAGACCTTGATACAAGTTCTCACTTCATTTTTTTTACCCTGTGTATTTCAAGTTAATATAGTTTACCCCATATAGTTATGTCATTATTACACATCCATCAATCCCTTTCAAGTCTCTGAGTTCACAAGTTCAGGTAGTCTGTAGACTTATGAACCTTCCATATCTCATTTACATCACTGTTAGGGAAGTTGTAAGCTATCTCTGTTAATTTGAATTTGTTCCTGTCATCTGGGTATCTTTCTTGCTGTTACTCCACTGAAATGTGGGAATGGATGGTACAAGGATGAGGAGAAACTCTTTTTGTTGCTCCTAACTGTAACCTATGGAATGCCAACCAGGTAGGATCAAGGGTGGTCATTATCCTTTCTGATAATAGTACTCACTCTCTACAGGTCAGTTTTTGAGACCTTGTAATCCTTTTGCAATTGTAGCAAGTTTCTTGAGTGGTACTTCTTGCTGTAGTTAGAAGCCTGTTTCTTCCTGTGGGAATCCTTTCTTGCTTAGATGTTCTGGGGATCCTTGGCTAACAAAGCTGACATTAGAGGAATGATTCTTTTTTTTTTTTTTTAAAGCAACACAGCACGGGAAACAGGCCCTTCGGCCCAACGAGCCCGCGCCACCGTAATACCAAATCATTATCCTATTTTAATAGTCCTATATAATAGTATATATATTAATCCTAATTTGGAAAATTTTCACCATAGGGACAATTTGTTACCCAATCAGCCTAAGAGCGAATTTTTGGGTTGTGGGAGGAAACCGGAGTGCCCGGAGAAAACCCACGCAACCACGGGGAGAACGCGCAAACTCCCGCAGACACCGGCCCAATTCCAAGTGTCTGCACAGCCACATCGATAGTCTCTGAGCTGTCATGGTGCCCTTCAGGTGGTCCACATAAAGCACTCATATACGACATGAGGTACCAGGCAACCCATGAATCAACATCCAAGAGCTGTACCCGCACCACCTGCCGAATGCGTGCTCAAATTATGGACCGAATTACCTGTGGAAAAAAGCCGTAGTTAAACAGTCCTAATATATCCCTCTATCTGCATACCGCTCATGTGGCTGTCCAAGAGACCCTTAAACAGCCCCAGCGTGCCTGCTCCCACCACCTTACTCGGCAGTGCATTCCACACCCCCACTACCCTTTGTGTGAAAAACTGCCCTCTAATATTCGTCCTATACATAGCCCCCCTCACCCTATGGCCATGACCCCTCGTCCTATCCATTTCTAAAGGTGGAAAAAGTTTACCTCCATTTACTCTATCTATACCCCTTATAATCTTATACACCTCTATGAGATCCCCTCTAAGCCGACGTCTTTCAAGGGAAAACAACCCCAGTCTATCTAATCGTTCCTCATAGGACAGTCCTTCCATACCAGGCAGCATCCTGGTAAACCTCCTCTGCACTCTCTCCAAGGACTCCACATCCTTCCGATAGTACGGAGACCAGAACTGGGCGCAGTATTCCAAGTGAGGCCTAACCAAAGTTGTATACAACTGCAACATCAAACTCCTACTCTTATATTCTATACCCTTTTCTATGAAAGCTAACATACTATACGCCTTCTTTGTCACCTTCTCCACCTGTGAGGACACCTTCAGAGACTTGTGAACCTGCACCCCCAAGTCTCTCTGCGTCTCTATTGTCCTTATAGTTTTACCTTTTATCCTATAATTCTCTTCTACATTTTTCCGGCCAAAATGCATCACCTCGCATTTTTCCGGATTAAATTCCATTTGCCATCTATCTGCCCAATCTACCAACCTGTCTATGTCCTGTTGTATTGCCTGACACTGCTCTTCTGTACCCGCCAATCCAAGCATCTTGGTGTCATCAGCAAATTTGCTGATCTCACCACCTACCCCTACTTCCAAGTCGTTTATGTAGACCACAAATAGAAGAGGACCTAGTACTGAGCCTTGTGGCACTCCACTAGTGACAGGCTTCCAGCTGGAAAAAGAGCCTTCCACTACTACCCTCTGTCTCCTCCTTCCGAGCCAGTTTTCGACCCATCTACATACCCGACCCTGTATCCCATGCGCCTTCACCTTCTCTATCAGTCTACCATGAGGAACCTTGTCAAACGCCTTACTGAAATCCATGTAGACGACATCACCAGCCTGTCCTTCATCAACTGTTTTTGTCACTTCTTCAAAAAATTCCACTAGATTCGTAAGACAAGACTTCCCCTTGACGAAGCCATGCTGCGTATCCCTGATCAGATCGCAGCGCTCCAGATGCTCATACATCCTGTCCCTAAGGATCCTCTCCATTAGCTTACCTATAACTGAAGTCAAGCTCACCGGCCTATAGTTCCCTGGGTAATCCCTCTGACCTTTTTTAAACAACGGTACTACATTTGCTATCCTCCAGTCCTCTGGGACCTCACCTGTGTCCAAGGAAGAGACAAAGATTTGCGTCAGAGGCCCAGCTAGGTCTTCCCTCAACTCCCTTAGCAGCCTGGGGTAAATGCCATCAGGCCCCGGAGCTTTATATGTCTTTAAGCTGCCTAACAGCCCCAACACCTCTTTCCTCGTAATCCTATTTCCCTCAACCAATCTTCAACTTTGTCAACATCAGGCACAGACATCTGTCCAGTCTCCTGCGTGAATACCGACGCAAAGTATTCATTCAGGATCTCCCCCATTCCCTCAGGCTCTAAGCATAGATCCCCTCCACTGTCCCTAAGAGGTCCAATCTTGCCTCTAACCATCCTTTTGCTCCTTACATAGGTGTAAAATGCCTTTGGATTTTCTTTAATCCTACCTGCCAGAGCCACCTCATGGCCCCTTTTTGCCTTTCTAATACCCCTTTTTAGATCCCGTCTACACTCTCTATAAGCTTCCAGCGCTATCTCAGTCCCTAGTTGCCTAGATCTAATGTAAGCCTCTCTCTTTTTCTTGATCAAGTCCTCAATCTCCCTGGTAAGCCAAGGTTCTCTAATCCTACCTTTCCCATCCTTCCTCCTTGCCGGCACATATCTTTCCTGCAGAGAGTTTAGTTTTCCCTTGAAAGACTCCCACATGTACCTCGTCGACCTGCCCTCAAAAAGCTTATCCCAATCCGTATCTTTAAGTTCTTGCCTAATCTGGCCGTATCTAGCCCTCCCCCAGTTAAATACCCTCCCTTTTGGGCCAGTCTCATCCTTTTCCATTAATATCCTAAAGCAGACAGAGTTGTGATCACTATTTGACACCTGCTCTCCTACCTCGACGTCAACCACCTGGCCTGGCTCATTCCCCAGAACCAAATCCAGTATAGCCCCCTCTCTAGTCGGGCCATCCACATACTGCTCCAAGGACCCTTCCAAAACACACTGTACAAATTCCTCCCCATCCACTCCTACAGCCCTGGGCACACTCCAATCTACTCCAGGAAAATTGAAATCTCCCACCACTACCACCCTATTTTTCCTACACTTATCTAAAATGTCTTGTAGCCTGCTGTGCTGTTTGAACAGTGCAGCAGGCTAGAAGACATCAATGGAGACTATTTTGCGAGTGCTATGGCCTCTGTGAGTCTCCAACACTAAGATTTCCAGCTCTGTGCCAGAAATCACATGTAGAATTGATTAAGATGTGGAAATCTCCATTTACATTTTATTCACAGACGTGGGACTGAATTCTCCAGACCTACTAGCATGCTCTCCTCTACCTACCAACATCACCCCCCCCCCCGGCTAGGAGTCGTTCAATCCAGTGGAGTATACCTTGCTCCACACTAACAGAGAACAGGTAGCCTGACCTCGTTGGAGGGAAGAGAAGCCATTGAAGCTCCCCCAGGAGGTCATGAATAAGGGTGTTGTCCCTTGGGCAGTACTATGCTGCCAGGCTAGCACTATTTAACTAGTAAACTGGCACTGTGCACAGGACACATTGGCACTGCCCACCAAGTATCAGGCAGTGCCAAGGGGGCAGAGCCTATAGAGGCAGGGTCTATTGGGGACAATCTGTGCTGGAGGGATCCTCTGTGCAATCAGGATGACTGAGGGAGGGAGAGTTGAGATGATCGGGGCTGACTATCAGGTGGTGAGGATATTAGGACTGTATGCGGCAGTGAGGCAGGGGATGTTTTGGACTGTTGGAGAGGTGCTGATTGGGAGATCGGGACTGCCCGTGGGTGGAGGATCAGGGAGATCGAAGTGGTCTGGAAGGAAAGCGATGGGGGGATTGCAAGGTTGTCCAGTGATCGGAAGTTCAGCAATGCGGGGCCACTGCACACGGGCCAGTCTTGGCACTGACAAATCGGTGCAAGTGCAGTGACCAGCTCAGTGCTATGCTGCCAATCTCTCAGGCATGAATAAGCCCTAAATCACACATTTTCAGAGTGAAGCATGCTAGGACATTTTGTGATGCACAGTGTTGGAGACTCATTCTGGGAATCACGCTAAAATAAATCAGCAGGATTTACTCCCATTTTCCCACACATTGGGGACTTAGAATTTTTTGGGGAAAATCTTGGCCCAGATCTTTGCCACAGGATTGGAAGCTGTGTGGAGTTTTCTATCTATCAGGAGTTCAAATTGAGCTGAACCGATTCATAGGTGAAGCTCATGTGGCGGTTCTACAGATTCTGGAAGACAACTTTGCTAGCTCCTTCTCATCCAGTTATGAGGCTAGTGGTTTATGTTCATGTATAAGATAAATAATTTATCTCATAATATAGGAGATACCCTGTGGCTGCATTGTGTCCTATTTGCAAGTTGATCTGCAGCAACTTGTCAAGCCTACATAAACAGCACTTTTATGCTTTTATGTTTCTATGCGAAACATTACCATCTACAAGTCTCCTCCAAGCTACATTCCACCCTGACTTGGATTCATTTTGTATTCCTTCACTGTTGCTGGGTGAAAATCCTGGAATTCCTTCCTTTTCCTCAGAGCACTATGGGTACACCTTAAATCACATACAGTAGTTCAAGAAAGCATTTCACCATCACCTTCTTAAGGATGGGTAATAAACAGTGACTTTGTCATTAACACTGGCAGGTCAGGAACAAATGAAGGAAGAAAGAATAAAAGGATGACGGAAGTTGGTTCAAAGCAGAAACTCCAGGTATTTGTTCTGACAGTGCCTATGAGAATACACATGCAATATTTTATGGTAAGAAAGATGAACTTGTATTTATGTATCACAATTCACATCCACCAGATGTCCCAAAGTACGTAACAGCCAATTAAATACTTCTTGAAGTAAAATTGTAATCACAGAATTGTTACAGAGAAGAAGGAAGTCATTTGGCACACCTTGCCAGCATAAGATCTCCAAATGTGCATTCTGTCTTCGTACCATTCCCCGGCCTTCCCCCATCCCTCTGCATATTGTTTTGATTCAATTTCAATCCCTCTTGAGCGGCATAGTGGCACAGTAGTTAGCGCTGCGACCTCACAGCACCAGGGACCTGAGTTCAATTCCTAACTTGGGTCACTGTATGTGTGGAGTCTGCACATTCTCCCTGTGTCTGTGTGGGTTTCCTTTGTGTGCTCCACTTTCCTCCCAGTCTGAAAGATGTGCTGGTTAGGTGTATTGACCATGCTAAATCCTCCCTCAATGTATCCGAACAGGTGTCAGACTGTGGGAACTAGAGGATTTTCACAGTAACAAGCCTACTTGTGATACTATTAAATAAATTTTAGACTGAATGCTTCAACTGAACCTGTCTCCACCACACTTGCAGGCAGCACCTTCCAGATTCTAACAACTCATTGGACCCGATTTTACCATTGCGTTGCGCAAGTTGGGTGTGAGGCCACTAACACGGCCTGTGCCCGCGTAGATTGCCACTTCACTGAAACGCGATCCAATTCATGCCTGAAATTGAATTAATAAACTTCCCGCCCAACATTATCAGAATTTCTCTCTTTACCACCACGTTTGCCAATGCAGAACCATGCCGTAATGGACCTGCTAAATCAAAGTCTGAATCGGGCACTCCAGCTGCTGAAGAGCGCATTCAGTGCTTCCAATACAGATCAGTGATGGGGGAAAGGAGGAAGGCAGGTCAGATCATTCTCTGGTTGGAGGTAAAGGGGAATGAGGCAAGATCATTGTTGGGGGCAGGAGGGGGTGGGAGTGAGGCAGGTATGAAGTATCTCTAATAGTGGGGGAAACTTGATCGCTCACTGTTAGGGGTGGAGGGGCAGATGGATCTCTGGTGGGGGTGCTGGGTCACTCTGCGGGTGATCAGTGAGGGGTGCAGGGTCTGGGTAAAGGGGCTGTTAATAGGGAGACAGTGATGTGTGTGGTTAATGGGGTGGGTGGACAAGAGGGAGAGTGATATGTGTATGCACGATTGCACCTGCTTTTTGTTCCCGGGGCCATTTTTTCTGCTTTCTGTGGTCTGGGAGCGATCTGACACAACCGCGCTTTTTCAAAAATGCTTCTAACTGCGCACGCACAGTTTAGAGCTCCGAACGTTTCGGCTGTGCCAAGCCCCGCCCACAGTGCATTTCAGAACCACGATTTTTTTTTCAGGCCGAGTGCGTTTGGAAGCCTGAAAGCAGATTTCTCAAGTCGGATCTGAATTACGCTCATTTTCTGCACTGAGAATGAAAATGGTAAAAATCGGGGTTTTGTGTGAAAAAGATTTTCTCACATCACATTTGCCTCATTTGCAAATCACTTTAAACCTGTACCCTCTCATTCTTTATCCTTTTACGAGGAGGAACGGTTCCTACCTATCTACTCTATCCAGCCCCTCATGATTTTCAGCATCTCTACCGAACCTCCTTTCAGCCTTTGTCTCTCCAAGGATTTTCCGTTCCAAAGACGTGCAGGCTAGTTTGATGGGCTGTGATAAATTGTTCCTTAGTGTTCTGGCTGATGTGGGTTGATGGGAATAGGGCAGTAGAGACTCGATAGGTCAGGTGACCTTCTCCCGCACAGTAGGGCTTGTATGATTCTGTGATTCTAAGGAAAATTGTTCCAATCTCACCATCAACGTAGGAATTGTGGCAACTAATTTGCACACAGCATGTTCCCAATTACAGCAATATGACAATGACTAGATAATCTGATTTTGCGATGTTGATTGAGGGCTAAGTATTGGCCAGAACAATGGGGATAACTCTTTCTTTGAAACAGTGCCGTTAGTTTTTTTTATATCCTCTGAGAGGACAAGCAGGGGCTCAGTTTAATGTTTCATCTGAAAAATAGCACCTCCCTTAGCACTGCACTGATGTGTCAGCAGCTCTACATTTTCACACCATATAGCTATCAGAAACTGCAGCATGCATACCATTAGTTTGATTTCTTCCTACCTGTCCTCATTAATTGGCTAAATTTATACCATCCTTCAGGGAGCATAAAAATCTTACTAACAGTGTAGACCTATGCCACACACAAAAAAAATTCTGTGTGGCAGTAACTCAGGATGAAGACAAATGCAGCTCAGAAATATATCCCAAAATAGGTCTTCCAAGGTGAAAGATCATTTGGTTCGACATGTAAACAGCATCATAGGTATGTGACCTTGCTGATTTATGGAGCTAGTTATAAAAAAAAACGAACATTAATCCTACCTTGACCTTGATTCTAGTTCAGACTTTCATTAAACCTGCTTCGAACTGGAAGGGGGTTCCATTATGCAACCATAAATTATTTGCGGCGTTGGTAATATATATCATATATAAAATCGTGATATATAAAGCTATATAAAACCTTGGTTAGGCCGCATTTGGAGTATTGTGTGCAGTTCTGGTCACCACACTGCAAGAAGAATGTGGAAGCTTTGGAGAGAGTGCAAAGAAAGTTTACCAGGATGTTGCTTGGTCTTGAGAGTGTTGACTATGAGGAGAGGTTGAATAAATTAGGAATGTTTTCACTGCAAAGATGGAGGCTGAGAGAAGATCTAATAGAAGTCTACACAATTATGAGAGGCATAGACAGGATGGATAGTCAGAGGCTTTTTCCAAAGGTGGAAGTGTCAATTACAAGGAGGCACAGTTTCAAGGTGAGAAGCAAATGTTGAAAAGAAATGTGTGGGCAAGGTTTTCACACAGAGATTGGTTGATGCCTGGAGTGCACTACTAGAGGAAGTAGTGGAAGCAGGCACCTTAGCAATATTTAAGAGGCATCTAGATTGGTACATGAATAAGGGGGGAGTAAAGGGACACAGACCGATTAAGGCAGAAGTTTTGTTTTTAGTTTAGTTTTGACATCATGATCGGTGCAGGCTTGGAGGACCAAAGGGCCTGTTCCTGTGCTGTAATTTTCTTTGCTCTTTGTTCTAAAAATTGTAAATAGCAATAGCACAGAGCCCCTAGAGAGCAGAATGAAGCCCATCGTGTCTCCAAAAGAGCAGCCTGCAACTCTCCCTCCCCTCCGTACCCCCTCCCATCCCTGCAATCCTACACATTTAACGTGGCTAATCCATGTAACCTATACGTCCTTGGCCTATAGAAAGAAACACGAGGAAACCCACTCAGACATGGGGAGAATGTGCAAACTCCACTCAGATAGTCAGCCAAGGCCAGAATCAAATCCTGGCATTATGAGGCAACAGTGTTAACTACCTTAATTTTTAAAGAAATACGTTAATTTTGTCTGAAAGGGAATAGCAAATATATGCTCCTTGAAAGTGGAGTCACAGGTGGACAAAATGGTAGAGAAGGCATTCGGCATGCTTTGTTTCATTGGTCAGAACATTGAATACAGAAGTTGGGGTGCCTTGTTGAAGTTATGCAAGATATTAGTAAGGCTGCACTAGGAATATCGTGTACAGTTCTGGTCACCTTAATATAGAAAGGATATTATTAAACTAGAAATAATGCAGGGAAGATCTACTAGGATGCTGATTGTTTGAATTATAAGGAAAGAGTGGATAGATTGGAGCGTAGGAGGTTAGAAGTAATCTTATTGTGGTCTATAAAATAATGAGGGAAATAGATAAGGTAGCTTATCAACATATTTTCCTAAAGGTAGGGGAGACCAAAATTAGAGGTTTAAGGTGAAAGGGGAGAAATATAAAAATTGTCCAGAAGGGCAATTTTTTCACACAGAGGGTAGTGAGTGTTTGGAACGAATTGCCAGAGGCAGTAGGAAAGGTGAGTACAATTTTGTCTTTTAAAAAGCATTTAGATTGCTACATGGATAATATGGAATATAGAGGGATATGGGACCAATGTGGGCAATTAGGTCTGGCTTAATTGTAAAAACTGCGCAGCATGGACGAGTTGAGCTAAAGGGCCTATTTCCATGCTGTAAACTTCTATATCTTTATGGCTCTATGATTCCGTGGACAACCTTTATGTAAAATAGCTTTCCAAAACTTCCTTCAAATTATATAATGACATATAAACAGTAGAGTAATACTTAATTATCAATCTTATGCAGCATCACATTGATCTATGACTTGACTGATTATCATCTATTCCCAACAATTATTATGTGGAAAGCATGCCAGCTTCAATATTCCAATACAAACAGTGCACTGCAAGCAGAATGGTGACTATACACAGATACCTTTTAAAACTGTTATATTGCAGAAATGTTCTGCTTCTTTGAGCTTAAATAGACATTTTCTATGGAGATGGCAACTGATGACACAAGTGTTTTTTTGTAGCAACAAATCCATATTTTCATGGCATCAGATTCAAATATTTTTCAGATTTTATGTGCTAAAATCAGTTAGTGTCATGCAAAGTGATCAAAGAGCTGGAACACGGCATCATGGCGCAAGAATAATGGAGTGACAATTTTGTAACTTTAAGATTGGGTATAATATCCACCAACTTAATAGTTTGTTATTATTCTAATTATTGAAAATTATCTGCTCACAATTCAAGTAGCAGGAGGGAGGGCATCCCAAGATGAATTTAATCAACCAGCACCGTAATATGTGTTAAAATTTAAAAAGTATTTAAAGTAAGTGTAAACCAAATTAAATATTTACTTAAGCGTCAGTGAATATTTCAATACTTTTATAACATCAAGACAGTGCACCACTGTGTGATTAATGATTTGGCTATCTGTTTTAGAGAGGAAGAAGAAAGAATGAATGAATGACAACTGAGTGCTCATTCAACACACACAAGAGATACAAGTCATATTTTCAATCAACAGGATAGCATCCTAGAATTTAATATCCACTGCAGTAAATATGATTTAAGAAATCCCATTTTCTTGTATTGTTTTATTTACTATAATATTGTCTCTAGATTTATTAAATGTTGATTAGATTTATTTTGCGAGATTAGATTTCAGAAATTTCAGCATCATTTATTAATCAGCTATCAAAAATAATTGAATTTGCTAAACAAAAATAGAAATTCACCTTTGTCAATGCCATTTTTATTTCACAGACATAATGATGTAAGAACACATTGGAATTTGTTCAAACACTCAGACTAAACTACATTACTATTTTCATTTTGTGTCCCTCTCTTTTGTCTTATCTTTTCCAATGACTCATTTTTTTGAAGATTAAGTCCAGATTGCACATGCGACCTATTTCTTTCTGTTTCCATTAGTTTGGTCTCCCCTAGTTCTGATGCCATGTGACCTGGAAGAATGATTCTTATTGCCATCTAATATATTTGATATTGATACATTTTAAATGAAATATTAATAATACAATGCATTTGAACTGCTCAATATCAGCTGCCAACTTTTATATATTGAAATTGGATGAGATAGAAGTTGTAATTCTAATGTAGTCTCAGTGTATTGCACATGAAGGAACTAAAAAATAAATTTAGCTCTTGCTTTGACCAAGTAAAAACGAATGGAGCAAAATAGCATTATCTCTTTCACACTTCTGGTAATTCAACTGCTCAAGACAAAGAGTAGCTAAGTAATACAGACCAGAAAAATGGCTAGCTCAGACCTGGAAGGAAATTTCAAAGGCTGTGGGGTCAGGACACAAAAAAAAAGAATGATTAACGAGCTATTAAGCTTATTAAAAAGTCAAATGACTGCGGTTTTTCATCGCACCTCTATCTTTTGCTATAGGAAAAATGTTGGAGGTCAGTTATATCAGGTATGAGAAGATAGTATCAGGCCTGTAAATGGAACCGTGGCTGCAAGTAAAAGTGGAGGCTGCTGCTGAAGGTGGGAGCATTTGACTGTTCATAGCATTTATTTGTTCAGCTTTTATAGGTTGACATAATAATCAAGGAGAGAAAGAGAGAGAAGGTAGTCCTTAGATTGTCGACGAGAGCTTTTAGTTTATGGTCCAACTCTTTTCCAGATTCTCGACCTGCCTTAGATGTTTGATTGGGGGCGAAACCCTTCCCTCCTGCATCACCCACACATACCCCCAGTGCTAAGTGACTGGATTTCCCACCAGCTGACTACTAATTTGCTGGATGACATTTGATTCAATTTCTGGATCTGTGTTGGGACAGCAACTGGCTAAAATTTATATTAGTGACTTGGATAGAGAGATGGATGGGATAATTGCTAAATTTGCTGATTACACAAAGATAGGTAGGAAAATAAGTTGTGAAGGAGACATAAGGAGTATATAAAAATATAGCAAAGACCTGGTGAATGATGTTTAACATGGAAAATGTGAAATTGTCCATTTTGGTAGCAAAAAGCTTTTTCTCTGAATGATGAGAGATTGCAGAGCTCTGAGATGCAGAGGGATCTGGGTGTCTTAGCACATGAATCACAAAAGGCTAGTAAACAGGTACAGCAAATAATTAGGAAAGCTAATAGAATGTTATCATTTATTGCAACGGGAACTGAATAGAAAAGTAGGCTTCAGTTGTTAAAGACACAAGTGCCACATTTGGATTGCTGTATGTAGTATTGGTCTTCTTATTTAAGGAAATATGTAAGTGTACTGAAAGCAGTCCAGAGAAGGTTTACTTGATCAATAATTGGAATGAGTTGGTTGTTTCATGAGGGGAGATGGTACATGCTAGGTTTGTATCTGCTGGAGTTTAGAAAAGTAAGAGGTGACTTGATTGAAAAATACAAGATCCTGAGGGGTCTTAACCAGATGGGTGTAAAGAAGATGTTTCTTTTTATGAGAAAATCTAGAACTAAGGGTCATTGTTTAACAATAAAGGATCACCCATTGAAAATGGAGATGAATTAAAATTTTCCCTCAGAGTCGTGAGTCTGCCCCATAGACATAACATGCTGCCAGCAGGCTAAACAAGCAGAGAGTCTGACTTCTGCCATTCAGTGGGGGAAGTCCTGTTCTGCAGATCTGCTGGCCAAACAGATTGGGCTACAGTTTTAGCAGTCATCACAGCATCACATATCAATAGTGAATTCTATCTGAATCTACTTTGCTCCGTTTTGTGGCGTGCTTCCCCTCACAGAAAAGGCAGTGAAATTATGCCCATAAGAATGGCACAACTCTTGAGAAGGCTTGGGGATGAGGCTGGATAAGGTTTGAAGATATGCTGCTGGTCCAACACAATGAGATGCAGTTAGAAGCAGTGCAAGTGGCAAAGATAATGGTTTTTAAAATTGTGATCCAGTTGGGGGAAGCAGTATTAAAAGATGTGAAACTCTCCTGGGACAGCACCTTCCTAACCCAAACCCATTTTGACCTTTAGAATCTAAAAGGTTAAGTGTAGTAGATACATAGGAACGCCACCACGTACAAGTTCTCCTCCAAGCTAAATGCCATCCTAACTTGGAACTATGTTGCCATTCCTTACCTGTCACAGGATCAAAATTCTGGAACTGCCTTTCTAACGGTAATGTGAGTGCACTTACACCAAATGGACTCCAGTGCTTCAAAAAGGCAGCTCGCCACCACTTTTACAGCACACTGCAAATAGAGAGAAACTGTGCCCAATCATGAAAGGATTGAGAACAGGAGGACTCAGATTGAAAGATCATGGTAACAGAAGCAAAAGTGACTTGAGTAAAAGCTTCTTCATGCAATGAGCAGTTAACTTCTGGAATGCATTGCCTGAGACTGTGATAAATATATGTTCAATTGAAGCATTCAAAAAGTATTTAGATTGTTACCTAAACAGAAAAATTATACAGAGTTATGGGGAGAAGGCAGGAGAATGATGCTGAGTGAATTGTTCATTTAGAGAGCTGGTGCAGACATAATGAGCTGAATGGCCTCTTGCTGTTCTGCAACAATCCTATGATGTTGTGATTTTCTAGGACAATTAGGGATGGGCAATAAGTGCAGGCCTTGGCAATGACACATCCTAGGATTGAATAAGAAAAGGAAATAGTTGTCTCTGCATCCATCAGTTCATCTGGGTAGAATCATAAAATCATAGAATCCTTACAGTGTAGTAGCAGGTCATTTGGCCCATCAAGTCTGCACTGACCACAATCCCATCCAGGCTATATTCTCATAATCTCACATATTTGCCTTGCTAATCTCCTGACACAAGGATCAATTTAGCATGGTCAATCAATTTAACCCACACATCTTTGGTGCTGTGCTTTAAAGAGCTCAATGTAACTTACCCTGAGTGCAAGCAACAGTGGCAACCCAAGAAACTCTGAGCTGATTCACCACTGACACACACTTTGACAGATGCAGATGAGGTCTGTGTTAATTCAGTGGGAAGATTGGGGAACATTCAAATTTCTAAGAGAACACGGAGGATGAGGTTTAAAAATTTACAAGCAGCAGATATACCATCAATTTGAATTTGCTGAAGAAGTTTCTGCATTGTTCATACGTAGCACATACACTGCAAGTGGCAAGTAAATACACCTTTCTTGTTGAGGGCAAGTCAATTGTTTAAAAGAATTTGTCTTGTGGTTAGCTGTTTTCCAAATTAATAAATACAGGAACCTGTAGTTATAGGAACCGCATGGAATGATTTAATTGCATCACTGATAACATCTGCTATTAAAATATAAAATATTGCTCTCAGACTATAACCGTAAAACCTCATTTCATTGACCTGTTCTGCAGCAGATGTGAGGACATAAATATTCCCAACAACAAACACAGCTGCAGTTCCAAAACCAGAAAGTGACTTGTATTGTTCTATCCAGTGTTACAGAGGCCCTCAGTTCTTAGGAAATAAATTATGTAGAATGACTTTTGCTAAGTTGGGGATTTTTAGCATTAGCATCATAGAATCCCTAGAATCACAGAATCCCTACAGTGCAGAAGGAGGCCAGATGGCCCATCAAACATGCACCAACAACATTCACACCCAGACCCAATCCCCATGACTCCATTAACTTACTCCCATGATTCCCCTGATATTAAGGAACAATTTAGCATGGCCAATCAACCTAACCTAAACATCTTTGAACTGTGGGGGGAAACCGGAGTACCAAGAGGAAACCCACGGAGACACAGGGAGAACGTGCAAACTCCACCCAGACAGTCATCCAAGGGTGGCATTGAACCTAGGCCCCTGGCATTGTAAGGCAGCAGTGCTAACCACTGTGCCACCACAGAAATGAGGCATTTCAAAGAGGAACTTGCAGAGCAATGGAACACTGGAACAATACTTTCTGATACATCAGACCAACAGGACAGGAGGGCAAAGGGTTCAGGAATGAGTTTAAGACTGAAGGCAGGAAGTACTTTTTTTGTTCAGAGAGTGATCCACAGATGGAAAGGTGAATGAGAATAGGCTTAATTTAAAAAACAGCAGATGAGATAATGGATAGATCGGAGGGTTGATAGTTTGGAAGGATGAGATCAAATGGATTGAAATATCTTCTTCATACAAATCAATCTTGTGATCTTCTGTAGCATTTTCAATAAGCACTTAATTAATGGACATGAGAGAAATTCCTTGGCAAGATGCTTGCAATATATTAAAGGAGTACTGTAGATCAAGGCCTACAGTTGTTATCTTTTCAGTATTCATGTGGAAAATGTAACTTTAATTATAAATTAGTTATATTTTATATCCTACCATGTGATGTTTGGCCTCCAGGCCAGGACACTATTTTCATGACTTTTAATTTTGTTTTTAATTTTGCCTCAACTCTTGTAAACATCTCTTCTTATGCAAAGCAATAAAGAGTGCTAGAAAAGTATTTTTTGCCTCCAAAAATAGTAGATTTTCTAGCTCAAATGGGAGTCAAAAAGAAACAGTTAACAAGAGCCGTTAGCCCCTCCACCCACTATAATTCTCTTACTACAAGCTCTGTGCTTTCTACAAAAACATTGATAACACAGGAATCAATTACACAAACAAATGCAGAGTAAATTCGCACTCCAGATTTTCTAGATTGAACATTTTCCTTCATATCCGTATGAAAGGCAATAAAATCTTAAGGAAGATTAAAAGAATTGCACCAGCAGTTCTTTTGTTCTGTCCTCAGCATCAGAGTGTGATTGTGATTTGTAAAGTATTAAATGTATAGCATTCTCCCACTTCAAATTTATAGCTTTGAACTGTATTTGCATCATGACAGAGAGCAAAAATAAAGAACTCCTGAAGAAAGCTCATCATGCCTCTAGCACAATCTTATAGAATTATAAGGCAAAAAAAAAATAGTAATTCAATGCAAATTGGATATGGTGTTGTAGCTTGCAAACATCAAGGCATTTTATAGACAGATAATGATAAATGTCTTGGTTTATCGGGCAAACTGGAATGCTGCGAATTCCAAAATGTATAAATTCAATTTACTGCCACCAAGTTAAGACACTTAATCAATATTAGATGGAATTATTCAAATCGATTGCCTCAGTGGCTAAACTTTACATATGGTTATACATGTGAATGAATACTAATTAAAATGATACCATATGCTGCTGGCAGTAAAAGAGTGAAATACAGACTGGGAAAAGGTGAAGATGGCCTTGTTTTCTCAACTTAAATTGCTTATTTTAAGTTCAATAATAACATCAAGAATATTTTTTATACTTACATTGCCTTTAAAATAATAGGATTCCCTAAGACCCTTCACAGGAACATTTATAAAGCACAATTAAGCAGTGAACCACATAACATTATAGTAAGGCAGGTTGTCAAAGGCATGGTCATAGGTTTTAAGAAGTGTCTTCAATGAAGAAGGAAATGTAGAGAGAGGCAGAATGGTTTAGGATGGGATTTCTAAAACCTAGGATCTAAGCGCCTTAACATATGGCCACCAATGATAATGCATTTAAAATCAGGAATGGTGGAGACTAGAAGCACAAATACTTCAGAGACTTATGGTTACAAAATGGGACAAGACAGACAAAACAGATGGCTCAGATAATAGGCTGTGAGCAGGGTCAGGATGGACATTGGGATGGTCATGGTTGTTTGCTCTGATGGAAGGGAGGTCATGTGGACCTGGATGGTAATGGGGTTCAGGGTAATTTGGGAAGGTGGCAAATAGTGATATTGGCTGGATCAAGGGTGATGGAAGAAGTTGGAAGTTGACAGGGGAAGGTAGAAGGTAGTGACCAAAGTCTGGCAGATGACATGCACCATTTCTCAAATCCGACCTTGACCAGGCAATTAGTCAATCAATGTGATCCCTCAAAGTGGGGGAGGGTCTTTTCGGGTGGGTGGAGTTCTTGGTCAGCACACTAACAATTATGACACAACTGATGTCAATCAGCTCAGTTGTGTTCTCCTCTATGATGAAATCAACATAGCAGTAGGTTTAATCCTGACTCGTTGCGATCCCAGCAAGATGTAGAACTGCCATTCATTCTGTGCCAGTGCTATTGCCATTTGCTGCAGTCTGAGGCCAGATAAAGGGAGGAAGAGAGTAGATATCTCCAAGAGGCAGAGCTGGTGGACAGTAGCCAGTTCACAACTTCAAAGAGTTGAAATTAATGAGTGCTTTTGTGGTCGGCAGTTGGGTGTCTAGTGGAGTGCCGCAGGGATCGGTTCTTGAGCCTCAACTGTTTACCATTTGCATAGACAATCTGGAAGAGGGGTCTGAGTGTAGGATAACAAAATTTGCTGATAATACGAAGATGAGTGGAAAAGCAAATTGCGTAGAAGGCGCAGGAAGTCTGCAGAGAGATCTGGATAGGCTGAGTGAGTGGGCAAGGACCTGGCAGATGGAGTATAATTTTAGCAAATGTGAAGTTATTGACTTTGGTAGAAATAATAGTAGGAGGGATTATTATTTAAACGGTGAAAAGCTGCAGCATGCTACAATGCAGAGGGACCTGGGGGTCCTTGTGCACAAATTGCAAAAATCCAGGCTGCAAGTGCAGCAGGTGATCAAGAAGGCAAATAGAATTTCGGTCTTTATCGCGAGGGAGATAGAATATAAAATCAGGGAGGTATTGCTGCAACTGTACAGGGCACTGGTGAGGCTACAACTGGAGTACTGTGTGCAGTTTTCGTCCCCTTATTTGCAAAAGGATATATTGCCTTGGAGGGACTGCAGAAAAGGTTCACCGGGCTGATACCAGAGATGAGGGGGTTAGCTTATGAGGAGAGATTAAATAGACTGGTTAGAGTATAGAAAGCTGAGAGGGGATCTTGTAGAGACTTACAAGATAATGAAGGGGCTAGATAGGGTAGAGGTAGAGAGATTCTTCCCGCTTAGAAAGGATAACAGAGGGCACAACCTCAAAATAAGGTGGGGGCAGTTTAGATCAGAGTTGAGGAGGAGCTTGTTCACTCAAAGAGTGGTGAATCTCTGAAATTCTCTGCCCTTTGAAGTGATGGAGGCTACCTCTTTGAATATATTTAAGTCACGGGTAGATAGATTTCTATTAGACAAGGGAATTAAGGATTATGGGGAGAAAGCAGAACTGATCCACTTCAGATCAGCCATGATCTTATTAAATGGCAGGGCAGGCTCAAAGGACTAGATGGCCTACTCCTGCTCCTATTTCTTATGTTCTTACCCCCCATCTATGCTGCGAAAACAATGGTCTCTCTGCAAGGTAAAGGGTCTCTTCTGGGTAAGAGCAATAATATCAGAGGGAGACTTCTCCCACAAGACTCTTGTCTCCCTGGTCAAATGGTAGAGTGTCTTATGCGATGATGTAGGAATCAGAGGAACATCAATCTCTCCAGGATGTTCTTCACTTAGAAGGGTTGGGGTGCCGTTTCCATGTTAAACAGAGGTCAGGTGAAGAGCTTAGCTCTAGCTTGGTGGCTTTGAAACTGAGGAAAACTAGTAAAGGATATGCTTACTAAATACATCACTTCAATTCATTCAAACTCCACTGAGGGGCTATTGATGTAGCCTTTAGGCATTACATTGTCCATGGCACTCATTCAGACAAGGAAAAAGAAGCTCATTGCAGGTTGGCACAGGGCTAGGAGGAACACAAGCCTGAACAGCAGGAAGTACCAGGGCTTCAAGAAGTTCAAAGTGCTGATGAGCATGGTCCGTTGCAATGCTGAGCATTGGCCTGATCATGGATGTATCTCAGACAGTGTCCTTGTCAAAAGGTGAGAAAAAGGCAATATTGGAGGTGTAATTGTATATGCTAGGATGTTGTTCATATCTGCTAGTTCCTTCAGTATGAGCTGCAGCAGCAAGGAATCTGGAGAAGTAATATGGAACAACTGGCCTGAAATGAATGAATAGCTGTACACGTGCTGTTTAGATTTGGCCCCTTTGACCTTTGACCCCTAAAGATGACAGTGGGATGGGATGATTACATGGGTTAAGCTGTCCTGCTATCCAACAGGAATCACTCCAACTTCCCTGTCCACTAGACTACAGAATTCCACTTCATATTTGAGATAAAAGTCAGTCACATTTTCAAAGTTTACTGAAGGCAACATTGACTGCCAAAGCTACTTGTAAAAGATTGTGAAGCAGAAAAATTGAATTCAACATTCAAAAGATTCAACTACACATTAATGAAGTGCAGTCTCTTCAAAAGGCAATGTTTGGATACCAAAGAATGTCAGCCAATTTCCTAAGAGACATCTTATTCCGCAGAGCACAGCTATATTTAAAATACATATTTTTCCTTCCATGCAGTGTGCATGGATAGTTTAAAAACACTGTACGTAAATCAATCTCACTCCCAATATTAGTCTGCAATCTTTAAAATGTCCTTTGTGTGATACAGCTGCAGTGATCTGTATTTTCCTCTTGCAGGGACAATACCAATGCAGCATGTTTCCATTTCCAGTGCAGGTGTATCTTTATAAGATACTTCAATGTTTCTATTATGTCTCACAGGTCAAATAAATGAGTCACTGTCCTGTTCTGGAGCAAGTAATCTAGGCTGAAACTTTAGTGAAATGATGTGGAGTGCTCCATAGCAGGGATGTTAAGAGTCTGTAAATGAAGATCCCATTTGCCTGCTGAGATGGTGTAAAAGTTACTGTATAGCACAATGCATTGCTGAGCAGGAAGTTCTCGTGGTGCCTCTAAAATTTGTTGTTGTGCATGAACAGTTTGTAGGCATTGCTGCACAGGTACTGATTTAATATGGAACAAGGCTTGTGCTTTACCTTCCTGAGGTCTGCCCAGCCTTGCAATTCAAAGGATTTGGCAAGAACAGTGATCCTAATCAAATTTAGATCCTCAATAGAGGCAAATTATTTAGTGATTTGGCCATTTTCTGTTTGTGGGGCCTTGTATCTAAATTGACCTGATTTTGCCTACATGCTTGCACTTAAAAGATATTGACTGTGAAATGCTTTCCACAGCGTCTGCAGACATGAAATGGAGGTCAGTAAATAAAAGTTCTTTCTTTTTGAGGATCTGTATCCACAAGAAAATCATTCCGAGTACCCAAAAGCACACCCAAGGTTATCAACCATCATTTGCAACTAACTTTAATCACTAGTGTGACTTTTGGGTTTGTGTTAATGTGCTGGAACATCTATGCTGTGCAGAGCTAGGAGCGCAGTGTAATGTTGCAGATCTGCAGTGTGCTACAGAAAAAAAATGCCTTTGTTTATCATTGCTGCATCTGACTCCCTTCATCATGTAAATTCCAATCTAATATAGAATCACTCTGCAAATTATACAGCCATTAGAACCACCATGGTATTGTTGATTACTGACAACATCATTTCACCTTCTGTGAAAGCACATTAACACAGACATAATTTGGTTGTTTTCATTACTGGAAATGATTTACGTAATTCCAATTCTTGGCATTATGCAATCAGCGCAAATGACTTGTAGATTGCTACAGGGTTCTCAGCTTTACTATTCAAAGAGTTACAGAGAAATTATAACACAAAGGCAGACCTTTAAACACAACCAATCCACATTGCTGTTTATCCTCTCAAGGGCTGTTGCCTTAATCCCACGTGTCTGCCCTATTCCTACTAACTCTCTTACCTTCAACTACGAAACCCACCCGTTCTTTAAGGTTGACATAGGTTCTGCTTCAATCACTAACTCCAGTTGTTTATTTCACAGCCTGACAATAAACTGTATGAGAGGTTTCCCCTTTCACTGTCCTGAATCTCTTACATTTAATGTATATTTATATTTTCTTGTTCTTGCAATTTGACTAACATAATGCAACACATACAGAGAATACTAAAAATGATGTAATCACAAGTTGCATTGGATACGTTCTAGATACTGAACAACAAAGGATATTGAAACAAATGTGTTGAAGCTAATGTTGGTAACAGTGGGGTACCCACTACAGAGAGAGAAAGGATCAAAGATTAAAAAAGAGATTAGAGATAGAGAACAGACATTGGAAGAAGGGGGAAACATCAGAGAAAGCAAAATGTACACAACACAGTTAGGAATGTAAATGTAGAAAGCCTACAGTGCAGAAGGAGGCCAATTGGCCTGTCAAATCTGCATTGACAATAATCCCATCCTAGACCCTACTCCCACAATCCTACACATTTACTCTGATAATCCTTCTAATCTACACATCCCAGGAAACTATGGACAATTTAGCATGGCTAACCAACCTAATTCCATACATTTTTGGACTATGGGAGGAAACTAGAGTGCCTGGAAGAAACCCATGCAGACTCGGGGAGAATGTACAATCCCACATAGACAGCAGCCCAAGCCAGGAATCAAACCCAGTTCTCTGGAGCTTTGAGGCAGCAATGCTAACCACTATGCCACTGTGCCATTCTGCATGTTATTCACGTGGATATACTCACCACTAAGATATCTCACCAAGAATCATAATGCTTTCGCTTTTGAACTAAAGCACAAATCAAGTCAACGATTAACGGTGAATCCGTTTATCAAAGCTACATACAAGTTCTAGTGGTTCAAAAGGCCTTATGCCTACATAAAATAATCACATTCTAGCCATCATCCACACTTCCGATTAACATAACCATGGAAGACTCCACACCATGGCTAACAGGGTAAGTTGTGTGGGGGAGTGGATTTGGCTGAGGACAATGCAAGAATGACGGGGGAAGAGGGGAAATTAGATCTGCCCATACACCTGGGAAATATATACTTAGGCAGGGGTGGATGAATTCCCTGGATGTGTTAGAGGAGCAAAGTGCAAAATGTTGCATGCTGTCCCATGAGAATATATCTAAACTGATCAATTTGTTTTACACAATGTGAAGGGGCCATTCTTGACTCTAAATGTTCTGCTTGTGGCTGTGAAATTGACTGCAACAATTCATTTTCTGACTATGAATTCATTCCAGACATCAGGGAGTAGTTGTGCTGGCATCACCCACTGCACTGTGCCCACCTGCATTTAGCAATGACTAATACCCTATTCCAAAAACTGGCAGCTTAATCTAGTTTGCCAGTAATCTTGAAGGACGGATGACCCGGTTAATAAAGGTTTCCTGCCAGCTCTGCTTTTCACAGATTGCTAGATGTGTGGTCAGTATCTACATGGAGATGCAAATGCCCAGTTAATCTGATAACATACATAGGAAAGAGAATTTTCAAATACATGGTGCCTGCCATATCCTCAAGATGTCCAAAAATATTTCACATTTAATGAATTACTTTTTGACAGCCAGGGAATTAATTTAATCTTTGATGGCAGCACAACACCAGCGGTAGCATATTGACATTCAGTGCTATCATTTCTCCTGTTAAATTAATCTCTCCTCTGGCATTCATTTATTGTGTCCAAATCTGTATCAAGGCTATAATGAGGTCTGGAGCCAAATGGTTCTGGCAAAACATGTACTAAGCACCAGCCCTACTTGATACCTCTGTTGATGAATATTTTCATCATTCATGGAAGATTGGGAAGAGATTGACAGTATGGTAATTGGTTGGGTTATATCTTTCCTGCTTTTAGTAGATGGAACATAGTTTGTCAGTTCTTTACAATGTAGGGTAGATGCCAGTGTTACAGTGATGCAGGAATGGCTTGGCTGAGGGAAAATAATTACAATGAAGAAGTCTTCAACAATAGGCTGCTGTTTGAATCCGAGAATCATAGAACCCCTACATTGCAGAAAGAGGCCATTTGGCCCATCAAACTTGCACTGACAATAACGTCACCCAAGCCCTAACCCGTAACCCCATACATTTATTCTGCTAATGTCCCTGAAACTAAGGAGCAACTGAGCCTGGCCAATCAACTTATTCTTTGGAGTGTGGAAGGAAACTGGAGCACCTGGAGGAAACCCAAGCTGACACAAGGAAAACATGTAAACTCCACATGGACAATTATCTGAGACTGGAATTGAACCCTGGTAGGTTTGGATATATAAACTTCACTTTTAGAGCGTGGTTTTATATTTTAATGTTACATGAAGTGAATCAAATTGACTGCAAGCTGGAATCCTCGAGAATAGAAATCTTATGAGTGGGCTATGTAGTATTACCTATGCAGCACTTTTGGTTGACAATGGTTGTTAACATGCATTGTTTCACTTACTGTATCCTGGACTCTACCATGGCTGAGGGTGTGATGTTCAAAGCATCTCCTCCTACTATTGGTTGCCTGACCATTCACCAAATTTTCAACTGAATGCAATTGAGCTAATGAATTAAACATGTTGGTGAATGTAGGGCTACTTAACTCTTTGAATAGTCTGCTACTCTTTGAGTTTTGCAGGCAGATGATAGCCCTATATTGCAGATTCACCAGTTGGCAATATATCTTACGGTATGCCTGTTGCTGTCCAACACTTCTTATTGGGCTAATGCTATTTCAGCAGCTTGATGATAACAGAAAAATCAAGGATGTATTGGGTATCTAATTGCAGATGTTGGATATAGTCATTGCTGTTGCTATTTGATTCACGCCACGTGATAACAAGAAACAGCTGAGTGCACCAGATACTACAAAAGTGATGCATCCTAACAATATTCCACCAATAGTAGTGAAACCTATGCTCTAGAACTAATTACACCCCTAATCAAGCTGATCTAGTACAGCTTCAATATTAGCATCTACTCTGCAATGTGGGGTAATCTGGGAAAATTGCCCAGATATATCCTGTACACCAAAAGCAAGAGAAATCCAAACAGGCTAATTACTGAAAAATCAGGCAATTAGCAATCATCAGTAAAGTGGTGAAAAGGGTCATCAACAATCCTATCAAATGGTACTAGCTTAGTAACAACCTGCTCAGCTTGGGTTCTGACATAATAACTCAGCTCAAGATCTACTACCTTGGTTTGAATGTGGAAAAAAAATAGCTGAACTCCAGAGCGGAGGTGAGAGTGATTAACCTTGACATTAAGAAGCATTTGACCAAGAATGGTATTAAGGAGCCCTAACAAAACTGGAGTCAATGGGAATCAGGTGGAAAAGTCTTCACTGGTTGGAGTCATACCTGGCATAAAGGAATATTGTTGTAGTTGTTGGAGATTAATCATCTCAGTTCCAGTACATCTCTTCTGAAGGTTCTCAGGGTAGTGTCCTAAGCTCAACCATCTTCAACTGCTTCATCAATGACATGACTTTAAACAGAAGGTCAGAAGTGAGGATGTTTGCTGATAATTACACAGTACTATGTGTAACTCCACAGATACAAAAGGAGCCCATGCCCAAATGCAGCAAGATCTGGACAATATCCAGGCTTGGGCTGACAAGTGCCAAGTAGCATTCATGTCATACACGTGCCAAGCAATTACTATCTAAAAAGGGAGAATCTAACCATCGCGCTTTGACATTCAATGGCATTACCATCATTGAATTCCCCACTTTCAACATCCTGGAGATTGACCAGAAACTTAGCTGGACTAGCCATATAAATACTGTGACTACAAGATCAGGTCAGAAGGTAGAAATTCTACAGTAACTCATCTCCTGACTTGCAAAAGCCTGTCTATAATCTACAAGGCACAAGTCAGGAGTATGATGGAATACTCACCATTTGCCTAGAAGAGTGTAGCTCCATCCCTAAACATTCACTCTTTTCACCATGCACAGATGCACTATAGAAACACATCAACGCTCCTTAACCAGCATCTTCTTAACCCACAACCACTAGAAAGAAAAGGCCAGCATACATATGGAAACACTACCGTGAGGAAGTTACTTTCCAAGCCAATCCTGAGTTCCTTCACTGTTACTATCAAAATGCTGGAACATTCTTCCCTAACAGCACTATATATGTACCAACATCTCATGGACTTCAGTGTTGTGAGGTCATAGAGGTTTACAGTATGGAAACAGGCTCTTCAATCCAATTTGTCCATGCTATCCTTTTATTGTAAACCCCTAAGCTAATCCCAATTGCCCGCATTTGGCCCATATCCCTGTATACCCATGTAACTATCTAAATGCTTTTCAAAAGATAAAATTGTACCTGCCTCTGCTACTACCTCTGGCAGCTTGTTCCAGACACTCACCATCCTCTGTATGAAAAAATTGCCCCTCTGGCCACTCTTGTATCTCTCTGCTCTCACCTTAAACCTATGCCCTCTAGTTTTAGACTCCCCTACCTTTGGGAAAAGATATTGACTATCTACCTTGTGTATGCCCTTCATTATTTTATAGATCTCTATAAGATCATCCTTCAGCCTCCTATGCTCCAGAGAAAAAAGTCCCAGTCTATTCAGTCTCTCCTTATATCTTAATCCATCAAGTTCTGATAGCATCCTAGTAAATCTTTTCTGTACTCTTTCTAGTTTAACAACATCCTTTCTATAATAGGGTGACCAGAATTGCATACAATATTCCAAGTGTGGCCTTACCAATATCTTATACAACTTCAACAGAATGTCCCAACTCCTGTATTCAATGTTCTGACCAATGAAACAAAGCATGCCAAATGCCTTCTTCACCATTCTGTCCACGTGTGACTCCACTTTCAAGGAGCTATGAACATGTACCCCTAGATCTCTTTGTTCTAAAATTCTCTCAACACCCTACCATTAATGTGAGTAAGTCCTGCCCTGGTTCAATCTACTTTGCATTTGTTTAAATTAAGCTCCAACTGCCATTTGTCAGCCTACTGACCCAATTGATCATGATCCCCTTGCAATTGGAGATAACTTTCTTCACTGTTCACAGTGCCACCAATCTTGGTGTCATCTGCAAACTTACTAACTATGGCCCCTATATTTTCTTCCAAATCATTAATATAAATGACAAATAACAGTGGATCTTTGGGGCACACCACTGGTCACAGGCCTCCAGTTTGAAAAACAACTCTTGACAACCACCCTCTGGCTTCTGTCACAAAGTCAATTTTGTATCCATTTAGATTCCTCACCCTGGATCCCATGAGATTTAACTTAATGCAATAACCTACATGTGGTATCTTGTCAAAGGCCTTGCTAAAGTCCATGTTGATAACATCAAGTGCACTATCCTCATCTACCTTCTTGGTTACCCCTTTAAAAAACTCAATCAAATTTGTGAGACATGATTTTCCACTCACAAAGCAATGATGACTGTACCTAATCAATCCTTATATCTCTAAATGCCTGTGGATCCTGTCTTTCAAAATACCTTCCAATAATTTACCCATCACAGATGTGAGGCTCACTGGCTTTTCCCTACAGCTCTTTTTAAACAAAGGCACAATCTTTGTCACTCTCCAATCTTCAGGCACCTCAACCATAACTATCGACGAATCAAATATCTTGGCTATAGGACCTGCAGTTTCCTCCCCAGCCTCCCACAATGTCCTGGGACATACCTCATCAGACCTGGGGATTTAATCTACCTTGATGTTTTTTAAGACTTCCAGCATCTCCTTTTCTGTAATATGTACATTCCTCAAGACATCACTGTTTATTTCCCCAAGTTCCCTAACATCCATACTTTTTTCAACAGTAAACACTGATGAGAAATATTCATTTAGAATCTCACCCATCTCTTGTGGATCCACACATAGATGACCTTGTTGATCCTTAAGGCCCTATTTTCTCCCATGTTACTCTTTTGCTCTTTATGTATTTGTAGGAACTCTTTGGTTTCTCCTTTGCCTTATCTGGCAAAACAAATTTGTGTCCCCTTTTTGCCTTCCTGATTTCTCTCTTAACTCTACTCCTATACCTCCTTGATCCCAGCTGCTCATGCATGTCATATGCCTCTTTATTCTTTTTGACCAGGGCCTCAACATCCTGAGTCATTCAGGGTTCCTGACTTCTGTCAGCCTTGCCCTTCACTCTAAGAGGAATGTGTTTACCCTGAACCCTAGTTAACACACTTACCAGACATCCCTTTGCCTTTCTACAGACTCTCCCAATTAACTTTTGAAAGTTCCTGTCTTGCTTCAGTTAAGAATTTTAACTTTTGGAATAGGCCTATTATTCTCCATAGTTATCTTATAACTCATAGAATTATGGTCACTGGTCCCAAAGTGAACACTTCTGTCATCTGCCCTTTCTTATTTCCAAAGAGGAGGTCAAGTTTTGCCCCCTCTCTAGTTGGGCCATCCTGAATAACATATGGCTGTCCCAGACAATGTTGGGAAAATAAAAATCTCTGATTATTACCACCCTATTTTCCTTGGAGCTAGCTATAATCCCCTCGAGCGCTCAAGAAAGCAGCTCAATGCCAATTGCTTAAGGGCAATTAGGGATGGGTAATTAATGCTGGCCTCACCAGAGACACCCACATCCTATGAATGAAAAAAAGGATGATCATAACACTTCATGGAGGCTCTTTTTTTTAATCTGCGAAATGCATTTTTAGTTTATCCCACTTGACTTGGCTACATAAAAACAACTTGAATCATCGATCATTTTCAGTGTAATAAGCAGAAGCATCTCAAACATGTTTTATTGAGAAAGTCCTCACTATGAAAATAGGATGAACTTAATTGTACCATGTCCATATTTAACTCCTGCTATTATAAGCACAGAAGAAATACAGAAACATTGCAGGAAATTGCACCAGAAATGATGTGACTGATTGCACAATTCAAACAAATGTGACATCAAAGAACCCAAGTAAAACAAGTGTTTGTGGGAATCAGGGGAGATTGCCCAGATATGGCCAAAGAAATACCTGACAAAGGAAGATGGTTGTTTCTGTGACACCGTTCACCTAATGCACAGGACATTCACGGCTGAACATTTTCACAGCAGCATCCTAGGCCCAACCATCCTCAACAACTTCAACAAAGGTCTTATCTCCCTCATAAATCCAGCAATGAGCAGCAAGATGGGTCATCATCTGCATGTTCTTATCCAAATTACACACCATCCTGACTTGGGGCATGTATCTCCATTCCTCATTGCAGGATCAAAATCCTAGAACTCCTTATCCAACAGCACCATAGAGTGCAAGAGCTTGGGAAACTGTCCCATCTCCTTCTCAGAGCTACAAGCGATTGGCAATATATTCTAAATTTGCCAGTGATGTCAACATCTCAAGAACAAACATCACGAGTGTAACAACTTTAATGTAGAAAAACTTTTACAGAGGATTGGGAAAAATACACTTTGACCATGATTATTGTACTAGCTTATTAATGTGGTTATGTAACATAAGAATGATTAATATTTTGATTAAATAACATCATGCCTTATGACTTCTTTCCAGCCTTTCCCCATGGAGATTCAGTGTTCCCTCAGCCTAAAAATTAAGATTTAAGGGGTGAGGGTCTCCAATGAGATGAGTAGTCTTCTCATCTGAGGCCTTGCCTACCCCAGTATGGTCCAGGTTGGGCGAGAATCGCATCCCTGCAATTTCATGACCCTCCCCCTTCCAGCTAAAAGCTCTTTTCCCAGAGCCCAGTTGAAGTCAGTATGTATCCAATTAAGGGCAATTTAAAGTCCTTATCCACCCTCAACTAGTATTTAGTATTCAGTCAATGGTCGGTGTGAGTCACTCTATTTGGACAAACTGCCAGGTAAACACTGACAGATATGTCTGCAGCAACATAGTTGAAGGTGAGGGTGGATGTAAATTCTTCCTGTGATCGTCTCTGCAACCTGCTGATGGAAAACGAGGAACCCTCACAATCACCTGTCCTCACTAATTGACCTCAGCAATCCTGTCCCACTCATCTTTTCCTGGAGGTTCCAGCCTTGATCCACTTGCAGTATTGGCAACTGCTATTACTCATGTTTACCACTTGAATGTGCTCAATTTGTTCTTTTCAATCTGAATCAATCTTTCTGAATCAAATTAACAGCATAAGATATAAACAAAGATTGGATACTAAGTCTTATTCTCATCTGAAGTCACAATGCAATCACATTTCCACCTTTGTTATACGTGATTCAATCTCCTTATTTTTAAAGATCTTGGGACTAAAAATTCTCATTCCCCTGATGCTGGTGCTGGGTTATTTGGTGATTAGTTCAGGATTGGAAGACCCTGAGTTACAGCGTAATTCCAAACCCACATAATTACTGGCACCTGTGCCTGATTACCTGGTAAGGGCAGATCCTGGGTAAGGGCAAGATCTCTCAAAGCTAGGAATACTGGTTCTTTCAGAGAACAGAAGCAACATCAGGCATTGCTGGCCACCATTTGGCAGTTATGGCATCTTGTGAAATGGTCAGGCTAGTATCATGACCTTCACAACTGAAACAAAAAATATTTACAAAGAGGGTAAATGGAGTTACTGCTGCTATCTTTCTGGACAAGATGTTTGGGTAGACAATTTTTTGTACCACAATATATGTCCTCTTGGTTAAAATGTGCAGGGCAGGTAAAGGGATTTCTGTTGAAGCAATCACCAAAATCTCACACCTAGCAATCATGCCAGGATAAACTCCTTATTTTCAGCTCTCTTACATTTACTGTTTCATATTAAAATTCTAAAATTGATTACCTTAACTTCTTGAGATCTTTGCACAAGAAATATACTGGTTTCTTGATTTACTAAAACCTCAAAATCATAAGTTTCAATAGAATTAAAAATCAATCTGTTATGTGGCTATTTTGCCAATATTTGCAATAAGTTTTCAGGTTTCCAAAACCTAGAACTTATCATTTCTTCTGCACACTTTTTTGAAATTGCATTTATAATCTTGTGCAATATTTGAACTCATTGATATCTTAAATACTTGTCTAGACATTGTAAACTTCCAAGAAAAACTTGTAAATGCCACTCACTATAAAGCCATGTCTCTTTATCACTGATTTCCCTTTGATCAGAAATGTTCCTTTTCAGGCTGCTTTTGTGATTTAATATTGCTCGTCTGTTGCCTATCTTGCTTTAGTTTGGAAGTTCAGTGTTGAAGAGCATAAATGCTGATCTGTAGACTTTCTCTGAAGATCATCCCTAGTATTTCATATCAAAATATCATTCGGCTAGACATTGCTCGCAAAGTTGATAATTGAAAAACTAAAATGACTCCTACTCGTGACTCACTAAGCTCTAATTACCAAAGCTTGCTTAACTTTGTAAAAACATCAAGGACTTAATGGTTTGCTGTGACAAAGTCTCATGGGCAAATTCTGAGTCTATTTAAGATTAGGTTATCAAGGTAATGGCCAATAAAAAATCATTTGCACATTTGGTTAAGGAATATTTTCAGTTACAACTTGTGTTTTGCCCCCCTGGGGATGAAATGCTTATCTGCTTGACAGAGAGATAGGGAACCTTAGGGAGGATAATTACCAGCTGAGGCTAAGAAAAGGTGCAATAAAAATGCTAGAAATGCTCATTCCATTTAGATAAAATGTCTCAGTGAATCGGCCAGCACTCTTGTTAACTGATAAAAGCAGCAAGAGCAAGAATCTAAAGACAAAGGAGAAGCTTTTGAGTGTTCAATCTCTGTCTGCAGGAATGGCGACAAGTCATGCCAGTTCTGCTTACAACAGGTCTACAAAAGCACCTTCACATCTAAGGTGGATTTCAGTGGTGAGCATTCAGATAGTCTGCACCATAAATGTCATGCATTGCTCAGGGAATACTGGGGAGGACTTGGAGTACATGGTGTAAGTTCAGCTCAGGGCTGACAATGGGGGTCCTGTAATCACCATTTCAGGGAGAGGGGTCAGAAGGGATCACTTGCCGACCTCACTTTCTCTTCATTTGGGATGCCCCTTGTTTAAAGGGGTTGTGCAGGCAGCTTTTCTCCTGTTCTCCCTCTTAGGTTTCTGCTCCTTTTGCAGCTGAGAAAGTGCTCTCCCTTGGTGGGGGCTGGGAAGAGGGTGGGAGGGACATTGCACTGCCATTCTCATACTCCACAAGTATGAGGTGCTGGGTGAGTGCAGTGGTTCCCCTAAGCTTTGTGGCGTGAACAGGCAGTATGGAGGTTCTGTGGAAGGATGAGATGAAAGTTATTGTCAAACATTCAAAACAGAATAATGATCTATTTAATTGGTGCTTATATTCAGCTGTGCCCACTAAGTGCCTACAGTTTCCTAATCTTCCTGACCCTCCTACTATGTCTAAGTGTATCCCCAGGATCTACAGCTGAGATTATCATGGTCTGTTGACTTCCACCCTCTTTTGTCTGAAATGATCTTGGCGGGCATCCTGGGAGGTTGGGGGGGTGGGGTGGGTGGTAATGGGACTTTGAGGATCCAGGCATCCTCCACAATGCGTGGACCCTCAAAGAGCTGTGAATTTCCTCCAGCTAGGTAAGCATTCTCCAAGGCAGCTTTCATGACACACAACAATGCAGAATGGCTAAGCAGAAATTGATAGCCAAGTTCCGCAACAATGAGGAAGGCCTCAACTGGGATCTGGGGTCATGTCACGCTATCTGTAACCGCTACGACTTGCCTGGACTTGCAAAATCTCACTAACTATCTTGGCTGGAGATAATTCCCATCTCTTTAACCTGTTCTTAACCCTTTTCCCTTCCACATTGTCTGCAGCTGTAAAACTCTGATTACCTGTTAAAACTCACATTCCACCCATTATCTTGCAATTAAGTTTGTGTATACATATGCCCTGTTTGTGAAACAAATCCTACACTCACTTGATGAAGGACCGATTCTCCTAAAGCTTGAGCTATCAATTAAAACTGTTGGACTTTAACCTGAGAGAGATTTCTTACTATGCCTACCCCAGCCCAACACCAGCAACTTCACACCATGCTTTCTCACCCAAATTTAGAAGTCATCTTCAATTTTTACTTCTGCATTTCCCATCTATAAATCTTGCACCTCACTGTACCCCAACCATTTCCTGCCCCTGATCTGAACATACAGCCCAGTAAATATCAGGGTTATGCCTTCTCAAGAGGCTTTGGAGGTCGATTACAGGCCACCTTGTGATGGCAGCATTTGGTTCCACTGTGGCCAGAGATGTTCTTGATGATTGCATACCACTGTTGGAGGGAGACAGGAGATCATTAAAATACACACTGATGCAAATCTACATATCATGAATGAATAATTGAGGATGACAATCTTATGAATGATCATTATCTCCATGAATAATTGACTGTGAATTTAATTCTTTGTTACAGGTAACTCAAAAGTAAATTTAAGCTTACTCCTGCAACATAGTTGCTGCTGATGCTTGAATCGATATGCAGAAGAACCAATAGCATTTTGGATTTTAAGAAGGGAGGGTTGTAGTGTAAAGGTAAAAGGAAGTAAAGATAGATTTGCATAAGATACTGGTTAAGCCACTGGTTGAGGCACTATATTTAGTTTTAAGCACCTCATTTCAAGAATTGCTATCAGACCATTGACAAAACAGCCAAAGAGAACAGATATTTAGGGGCATGGTTAGAAGCAGAAAGAGAAATGTTACCATTTTTCATACAAATGATTATTAGGACATAGAATACTGTAAGTTACTGAAAATGGCTGTTGGAGCAAAACCAATCATGTTACTTTAAAAAAGATTTATGCAAACTCTTGAAGCAATAAAATATTAAAGAGTATTGAAAAAGAGATGGGAAATGGAATTAGACCAGACAGCTCTGAGGCAGTGCTAAGAGCAGTGCAGGCATGATTGGCCAAATGATTTGAAATGCTGAAATTTCTAAGAAATTCTGTCTGCCTGGTTGGTAATCAAGATTATCTGGCACTATACTGCAAAATAAATGGTAAATCTAGGATGATATTCTACATTTAAAATTCACACAGCAATAAATTTCCCAGTATAAAAAAGAATGTGATAGATTGTTAAATGTGTCGCATCAAAACAATCATTTGGAATAAGGTCGTGTTGAATAATTGCAGCATGGAATTTTACTTCACTCATTGCATGGAATAATTATCAAATTGTAATCCTGATTCAAACACTTTTTTGACAAATTATTTTTTCCTTATCAAGATTCAACCCTATTTAGTAGCATTAAATTCCGTGACTGATAAAGCTCCCAAAGTTAATGATTGAGTCCATTGATGTTAATTTAGCTTTATTGCACTGTGAGCTTTAGTAATTTCATGAAGTTATATTGTGCTGCCTATATTCAGCATTAAAGAAGGATATTTTTGTTATAAAATCAACACAGATGAAAAAGAGCATTAATATGAAGGGTAGGTCGTGCCTTACTAACCTCATTGAGTTTTTTGAAAAAGTGACCAAAGAGGTGGATGGAGGGTAAGGCGGTTGATGTAGTATATATGGACTTTAGTAAGGCGTTCGATAAGGTGGCCCATGGAAGACTTCTGCAGAAAATGTAGATGTATGGGATAGAGGGTGATTTAGCTAATTGGGTTAGGAATTGGCTAGCAGATAGAAGACAGAGGGTGGTGGTTGATGGGAGATATTCATCGTGGAGTTCGATGACAAGTGGTGTACCTCAGGGGTCTGTTTTGGGGCCCCTGCTGTTTGTAATTTTTATAAATGATCTGGATGAGGGTATTGAAGGATGGATTAGTAAATTTGCAGATGACACTAAAGTCGGTGGAGTGGTAGATAGTGAAGAGGGGTGTTATAGTTTGCAGAGAGACTTGGACAAGTTGCAGAGCTGGGCCGAGAGGTGGCAAATGGAGTTTAATGTGGAAAAGTGTGAGGTAATGCACTATGGCAGGAATAATAAATCTGTAGAGTATAGGGCTAATGGTAGGATTCTTAGTAGTCTTGATGAACAGAGGGATCTTGGTGTGTATGTGCATAGATCCCTGAAAGTAGGCAGTCAAGTCGAGAAGGTTGTTAAGAAGGCATATGGAGTCTTAGCTTTTATTGGTAGGGGGATTGAATTTCGGAGCCGCAACGTCATGTTGCAACTGTACAAAACTCTAGTGCGGCCGCACTTGGAGTATTGTGTGCAGTTCTGGTCCCCACATTATAAGAAAGATGTGGAGGCATTGGAGAGGGTACAGAGGAGGTTTACCAGGATGTTGCCTGGTATGGAGGGCAGGTCTTATGAAGAGAGGCTGAGGGATTTGAGGTTGTTTTCGTTAGAAAGAAGGCGGCTAAGAGGAGACCTTATTGAAACATATAAGATGATTAGAGGTTTAGATAGGGTGGACAGTGATAGCCTTTTTCCTAGGATGGAGAAAGCTAGCACGAGGGGACACAGCTTTAAATTAAGGGGTGATAGTTATAGGACGGATATCAGAGGTAGGTTCTTTACCCAGAGGGTGGTTAGGGAGTGGAATGCCCTGCCTGCGGCAGTTGTAGATGCACCAAGTTTGGTGGCGTTTAAGAGGTTAGTTGATAAGTTTATGGAAGAGAAGGGAATGGTTTAGTTTGGAGGGTCATTGCTTTTTATAATGGTCGGCGCAACATCGAAGGCTGAAGGGCCTGTTCTGCGCTGTAATGTTCTATGTTCTATGTTCTATGAGTGTAATATCCAATTTAATGCATGAATTAAGATGAACATACAACTCTTCTAACATAAGATTAGGTATTCTGTTTTAAATATGGCATGGACTAGTTTCCACCATGGATTCTGCTTAATTCCAAGAAGGTAAATATTTACCTGCTTTTTAAAACAGCTAAAGGTTACATTAAAAATTGTGATCAGGGTACTTCCCAAGTTCCATATCAAAGAGCATATCCCTTCCTCTGTTTGCAAGGGGAAGATACAGAGTGTACCCAGCTAGCTAGTGCTTGCAAAACTCAAAACACAATATCCAACATTAGATATGATTCCACAATTGAGTGACATTTGCTAAATAATTTTCAGTGTGCTGTGAATTACACTCACAACCAATTTAAGATCATCAGTAAGACTTTCAGTGTGGAGAATTTGCTTATACTGAACACTACATATATTAATTCACAAGTCCCTGTTGTTTTTGGATAGAAAGAACGTACAATACATTGCTCTTGGTTCAGCTAAAGAAAATAAATGACAGTCATTTCCCAGTTCATTCTTCAAGGTAATGCATTGATCCACCAGAGTTAAACTGCCTAGTTTCAATTTCAAACAATGCTCAGCAGCTCAGCAGTTAACCGTCAGTCACTGTCAACTGGTGCCTCTACCAATCAGATCCATTTGCCAAACAATCAGCATTCTCTTCTCATATGTATAAAGTTGTTACCCCCCCCCGCCCCCGCCTCACCTTGGATTTATAATCTTGCAAAATGTACTAATTAATGCAAGATAAAAATCTTCAACAAAAATGTTTCTTTTTCGGTAATATGCAAATTTTGTACAACAAATTACTAATAATTGTGAACTTCAAATTACATTCAATAACTTAATAGGAATAGATACTAAAAGAGAATTATAAGAATTAGAAAATGCACAGGGTCTTAGGAATAACTGAACTTATTAAACAAACCTTATTTATCAGTGACCAATAATCATGTACCTTCATAATAAATTATAAGAATGAAAATTCCCACGACTGGTAAATTCATGCTGAATGCTCCATATCATCAGTCATGCTGCCTGGCACATATACATGCTGAAAATCTTGCATACAAACTGTATACAATACACAGTCAAGTCTCAGAAATATTTCAAATGCAAGGGAACCATCATAATGTTAGTGGAATGTCTGAGTAGTTCCCTTGACCCTTGAACATGCATTATTAAAATAAAGATTTCTATCTCAAGGTGGGCATTTACTTCTTATCAAAACCTATATATATATCTATATATACATATATATATCCCAGGCCTCCAAAGGCCTCCCGTCTTCAATTCCACGACCTCCCTGCTGCTTCCAGGCAATCGTGGACAATATCACATAAGTGACAGAAAAATTTTAAAGGAGGTTTTGTCTGCAGGTGATGTTAGTATTTGATGAGAGCAGAAGTTTCAAATGACAGTGACAGGATTGTAATGTCAGCTTCACTGGGTGGAATTTAATGCTGTCCCTTGTGGTGAGCTTGGTGGCAGGGGGCATTTAATCAGGCAGAACATCAGTGTGTGCAAATCCTGCCATGTTCCTACTTCCATGGCTGGAAAGCTCATACTCTTCCATACCATAACCACCTGAGACCCTTAGGTAGGTAAATAATGTCCACTTAAGAGCCTCACCACACTATTGCTGGAATTAATGAAGAAGCGGTGAGGTGGGGACTTACCATCTGGGAAACATGTCAAGCAAACCCATGCCCACTTAACAGCCACCCCTCTGCCCGAGTTGCCAGTCCCTGTTCCCTGCAATTCCCACTCTACAACTCCCCAGAGTCCAGGACTCTTGGGAAGTTCTGCTACTGTCCAGTTAAATTTCAGAGTAGCACTTATTACAGTTGGCCTTCCCTAAAAGGTAACATGGGGCTCTGGCCACTATCTAGTCATTGGGCTACTTTATCTCTATTAAATACCATTTGCTCAGTATAAAATCGGAGACTCTTTCTTTCAAAGAATATTAATATTCTGGCGAAGAAATACATCAAAGATAATTGCGAGAATTAGGAATCAAAGTTATGAGAGGAAATTAGTGTTGCTAACATAGAAGATAGGAGCAGGAGGAGGCCATTTGGTCCTTCAACCCTACTCCGCCATTTATTCTGGCTGATCACCCAACTCAATAACCTAATACTGCTTTCTTCCTATAACCTTTGATCCCATTTGCCCCAAGTGCGAAATCCACCACCCCCTGAATACATTCAATGTATTAGTCTTCATTGAAGAAAGGAGAAAATTGGAAATGATATGATTGAGAAAGAACATAGAACATAGAACATTACAGCACAGAACAGGCCCTTCAGCCTTCGATGTTGCACCAACCAATATAAAAAGCAATGCCCCTCCAAACTAAACCATTCCCTTCTCTTCCATATACTTATCAACTAACCTCTTAACGCCACCAAACTTGGCGCATCTACAACTGCTGCAGGCAGGGCATTCCACTCCCGAACCACCCTTTGGTTAAAGAACCTACCTCTGATATCCGTCCTATAACTATCACCCCTTAATTTAAAGCTGTGTCCCCTCGTGCTAGCTTTCTCCATCCTAGGAAAAAGGCTATCACTGTCCACCCTATCTAAACCTCTAATCATCTTATATGTTTCAATTAGGTCTCCTCTTAGCCACCTCCTTTCTAACGAAAACAACCTCAAATCCCTCAGCCTCTCCTCATAAGACCTGCCCTCCATACCAGGCAACATCCTGGTAAACCTCCTCTGTACCCTCTCCAATGCCTCCACATCTTTCTTATAACGTGGGGACCAGAACTGCACACAATACTCCAAGTGCGGCCGCACTAGAGTTTTGTACAGTTGCAACATGACGTTGCAGCTCCGAAATTCAATCCCCCACCAATAAAAGCTAAGACTCCATATGCCTTCTTAACAACCTTCTCGACTTGACTGCCTACTTTCAGGGATCTATGCACATACACACCAAGATCCCTCTGTTCATCAAGACTACTAAGAATCCTACCATTAGCCCTATACTCTACACATTTATTATTCCTGCCATAGTGCATTACCTCACACTTTTCCACATTAAACTCCATTTGCCACCTCTCGGCCCAGCTCTGCAACTTGTCCAAGTCACTCTGCAAACTATTACACCCCTCTTCACTATCTACCACTCCACCGACTTTAGTGTCATCTGCAAATTTACTAATCCATCCCTCAATACCCTCATCCAGATCATTTATAAAAATTACAAACAGCAGGGGCCCCAAAACAGACCCCTGAGGTACACCACTTGTCACCGAACTCCAAGATGAATATCTCCCATCAACCACCACCCTCTGTCTTCTATCTGCTAGCCAATTCCTAACCCAATTAGCTAAATCACCCTCTATCCCATACATCTGCATTTTCTGCAGAAGCCTTCCATGGGCCACCTTATCGAACGCCTTACTAAAGTCCATATATACCACATCAACTGCCTTACCCCCATCCACCTCTTTGGTCAATTTTTCAAAAAACTCAATAAGGTTAGTAAGGCACGACCTACCCTTCACAAAACCATGCTGACTATCCCCAATCAATTCATTTCTCTCTAAATAACTATAAATCCTATCCCTAATAATTCTCTCCAATACTTTGCCCACAACAGAAGTAAGACTCACTGGCCTATAATTCCCTGGAAGGTCTCTCTTCCCCTTCTTAAACAATGGGACCACATTCGCTATCCTCCAGTCCTCCGGAACCACACCCGTAACCAACGAGGACCTGAAGATCAGAGCAGAGGCTCTGCAATCTCCTCTCTTGCCTCCCAGAGAATCCTAGGGTAAATCCCGTCCGGCCCAGGGGACTTATCCAACTTCAAACCCTCGAGAATATCTAGCACATCCTCCCTATCTACTTCGATACCTTCCAGTTTGCTACCCTGTACCTCAGTGTTCTCCATAACTACATTTACATCACCCTGCGTGAATACCGAAGAGAAATATTTATTCAGTACCTCTCCAATCTCTTCAGGCTCCACGCACAACTTCCCACTGCTGTCTATGACTGGCCCTAATCTTGTCCTAACCAATCTTCTATTCTTAACATATCTAAAGAAATCTTTAGGATTCTCCTTAATCCTATCAGCCAAAGTCTTCTCGTGTCCTCTCTTAGCTCTCCTCAATTCACTCTTTAGCTCCCTCCTGGCTAATCTATAGCTATCCATTGCACTAACCGAGCCTTCAAGCCTCATCCTGACATAAGCCTCCTTTTTCCTTTTAACCAGCAAATCAACTTTTTTCGTACACCAAGGTTCTCTTACTCGACCATTTCCTCCTTGCCTGACAGGGACATACTTATCAAGGACTCGCAGCAGCTTCTCCTTGAATAAGCTCCACATTCCAGATGTTCCCAGTCCCTGTAGTTTCCTAGTCCAATCTATGCACCCTAATTCTCTCCTTATGGCCTCATAATTAACCTTCCCCCAGCTATAACTACTGCCCCCAGCTTCATGCCTATCCCTATCCATCACTAAGGTGAACATAACCGAATTGTGGTCACTATCACCAAAATGTTCACTAACTTCCAAGCCTAACACCTGGTCTGGCTCATTTCCCAGCACCAAATCCAATGTAGCCTCACCTCTAGTTGGCCTATCTACATACTGAGTCAAAAAACCTTCCTGCACACTCTGTACGAAAACTGACCCCTCTAACGAGCTAGAGCTATAGCTATTCCAATCAATATTAGTAAAGTTAAAGTCCCCCATAACAATTACCCTATTACTTTCACTCCTGACCATAATTGACTTTGCAATCCTTTCCTCTACCTCTCTAGAACTTTTAGGAGGTCTATAAAAGACTTCCAACAGGGTGACCTCTCCTCTCCTGTTTCTAATCTCAGCCCATACTACCTCAACAGACAAGTCCTCATCAAACTTCTTTTCTGTCACTGTGATACAGTCTTTGACTAATAATGCCACTCCCCCCCCCTTCTACCTCCTTCTCTACTCCGACTAAAGGATTACATAGAATATATGATATACAAACAGGTCACTTAATAAGCATCTTCACCCTTTCATCTTGTTTAGCTTTTCCCTCTTCTCTCACATACCTTTTGAAAACATTTGAACTATTTACCTCAATTACTTTCTATCATACTAAGTTCACATACTAACCAGTCTCCAAATGAAGACATTTCTCCTTAATTCGTTGTTGGATTCATTAATACTTATTTTGTATTGAGGATCCCTAGCTGAGTCCTCTCACAAGTGGAAACATTCTTTCCACATTATTCCCCCCAACCTATTCAATATTTTAAAGTCCTCAATCAGGTTTCCCCACCATGTATTGTCTTTTCTAAAGAAAAATTCAGCAACATATTCAGTTTCAGCTCTGGTGCAACTCTTGCAAATCTTTAGTTGCATTTTCTCTAGTGACCTGTTTGTAGTATGGAGATCAAACCCACAATCAGTACTCTAAGGATGCTGTGGGGGAATCCATTTTATGAAGACTAAAAGAGAAAGAAACGAGGGCTGCGATTATCCCATCCACTTTGCTGGTGGGTCTGGCCAGGAGTCACGAGTATGTGGCCTTGAACGATGATTTGCTCATGCACAGGGAACGCATGTGCATCTCCTAGAGCCAGTGAGCAGTTGCCGGCCAGACCACACTGGAAACTGGCAGGAAGGCAAGTAAGTAATTTAAAACTTTTTAAAACCTATTTTTAATACGTAGATTTGCTAATTATCAGGACCTTGCAGGTCCCAATTGAGTCTCCCAGCCTGCCAGGAGTACTTAATTCTGGAGGAGTTTAGACTAGTTCCTCACATTTGGGGAATTAGTGGGAGATTCCCTGGAGTGAAGGGGGCAATCAAAGCCCCTAAGGGGGTCATGGGGTGGTGGGGTCTGATGTCCTGTGGGCATGGGCACCCTGGCAGTGCCAGCCTGCGCTCCTGGCACTGCCCAAGGATCAAAGTGTCCATGCCCAGGGGGTACTTTGGCACTGCCCATCTGGCATCGAACAGTGCCAAGGGAGCGGGCCTATTGTGGGCAGGGCCTAGGTGCGATTGGTGGGGCTAGGGGAGCCAGCGATCAGAGCGAGCTTGGGGGCGTGGTTAGTAGTCTGCTGGAAGGGGGTTTCTGACCCCTGGGAGGGTGGTCAGTAGAAGAGGGTGTCTGCCAGGGTGAGGGGTTGGGAGGTTCGCCACTGCTGCAGAATGGAGTCTGCTCATTGGGGAGCTCTGGGCTGGGGAGATCAAGACTTGCATGGGAATTGCTGTGGGGGCTGCAATTGGGCCATGGGGGGGTGCTGGAGGGGCACTACTGTGGGAGTTTCAGGTTGGCCAGCAAACAGAAGTTTGACAGCAGGTGCAGAACTCCAGAACTATCAACCTCCAGCATGAAAATGTCCCATTCCTCTGGGTTTCAATGAGATTCATGATGGAACCTCTATACTGCAAAGAGTGCAGAGATTCTGGTGAGAATTTGAACTGACAGAACTGTCAGGATTTAGAACAGTTCTCCCGATAATTCAGCACTTTTAGGAGAATCACCTGCATGATTGTAAGATATTGAGTTAGGTAGAGTGCAAAGTTTTGATTTCCCGATGGCAGCTTGAGATGCAGAGATGAAGCCAGCAGTGTGTTTACTGCACGGTGAGCTGTGCACCAGCCTGTGGCACTTCATACTTGTAATACATTCATGTTCTATGAATATTCATTAGCACGAAAAAGGTTTTAATGAAGTCCTACCCTCAGGCTAAAGTTAGCAGCGCATGAAAATCTCATGGCACCCGGTTCATGCTCATTTAAAAGTGTTGTGCAGCTGTTGACTTTGTACAATTGTAACTAAGACAAGCAGGTTTTCATGTTGAACTCCATGGCACAGGGGGTAGGAGGTGTGTGGAAAGGAACATGGGCTGTTGAGTGGTTCAGTGTTGGGAAGGACTAGTGCCTTAGGTGTGGTGGTCTTGTAAGAGGGGGTAAGTGATGGTAGTGGGGGAGGGAATGAGTTGGGGTTGGGAGGTCAGTTCTAGACGGGGATGTTAAGATGAATGACGAGTCTCAAGGGCAGGGTTGGTTCTGTCAATGTTGGGGTCCGGTGAGTCACATTAAGGGGCTGGGTGGCCGAGGTAACAGATTACAGTCAGAGAGATAAGTTGGATTTGGTACGGAAAAAGATCCAGCGTCAGGATTGGATTTTCCATGGTCATGAGGAGGAATCCAGTAGTGGATGAAAGCATTGAGGATGGTATTGAGGGGATAGTTCAGGGTCAGAAGGGGCATTTGGGCGGTCACAGTAGGCACAATAGGAAGAGATGGAATGTCAAGGGGAATAGTAATCAGGCTCAAGGTAAAATGGTGATGTATAAGGGTCAGAGACGGAAGGCAAAAGGTTATGTTGGGTGGACCAAAGGTGACAGCGCAAGTATGAGTATGACAAGAGATAGTTGGAAAGTACAGAAATTAGTTTGCACCATAGTGAGATACTCCTGGGAAACAAACCTTCACATGCTAGGCATGTAGATTAGAGTGAGAGAAGGATTACCTTGGGTTGGCGGAGTTCTGGGTTTGTACAATTGGCTGATTAAAAAAAGATAACTAATCATTAATCCGATGGAAGAGGCCCTTGGACAAGCATGCTGTTATGCCTACTCACACAGTCCAATTACTGCTATAATCATTCACCCGATATTCCTGCAAACTCAGGAGCAGGTGGAGAGCGTGCAGAGAAGGAGAGTTCCTGCTGTCTAACAACTTAAACCACAAGCCAACAGCAGGCTACAGCAGAAGGAAAGGCTGGTGTAGGTGAAACAAAAAAGACGGCATCAGTGAAAAAAGGCATTCAGATGACGAGAACTAATTAACTCCAGATGCCTGAGAGATGATACCAGTGATGTCTGAGGATATCCTAAGAAACAGTCAATTTAGTGGCACAGTGGTTAGCATTGTTGCCTCACAGCTCCAAGGATGCGAGTTCAATTCCAGCCATGTCTATGTAGTGTTTGCACGTTCTCCCATGTCTACACCTGTTTCCTTGGTCTCTAGAGTGAAGGTGTCATCAGTTGCACTCATGTGACCATAAAGTTTCCATGGGAACCATTACCATCCAGCCCCATCTTTAAAGCACTTTGATTGCAACTGCACCTATCTCATTTCTACCTGCTAAGAATAATCTGAGCCAATCCCCACTGTGGTGCGGAGATGGGAGTCCAGCTGTGCCAACATTTTAAGCCATGTTCCACAGAATGATATCGCAGAAGTTACAATTCATCTGAACATTCAAGAAAACATGCACAAAATTGCAACACATCTCATTCAGGAATAGCATCTGTACTCCTATCTTCTCTGTAATCATTATAATATGACAAACATTGGGTGTGCTATGATCATTAGATCTGATCATATAGTCATATGATTGAGAAATCATATGACTTCTCAATAGGTACATATGATTCTGTAAATGGCATGATCTTGCGTGTATATAATGCAAAACAGATGGATAAATTAACTTTGTACTCATACTTTTGTAAGTTTCTTTCTTTGCCACTATGATGGGTACAACCCCGACATCAGAAGCTGAGAAGGAGCTGATTTGTTTTGTGCGATGCCCCGTTACCTTGGATAACTGTGGTAAGCATCCTCTGGAGGCATGGGGTCTTGAAGATTCCAGCTTAATAGAGTTAACTCACACTGGTGCCCTCTCCACCTCACCTCCTGGAGCTGTTTGGATAAATGATGTAGGGGATGAGTTGATCCTGCTAACCTAAGGGGTGTCCTGAGCCAAAGGCCCTGAGTTTGTGCGTTCACAACCCTACTCTGTTTTGGTATCAGTCTTCTAAATGGAAGGGACTCCTGGATGGAGGTTTTAAACTCTAATGAATACAAGCCTAGCTGACTCAATCCCTCCTCATACAACAACCTTGCTATCCCAGGGACAAGTCTGATGAACCTTTGTTGCACTCCATCCATGGCAAGTGTATCTTTTCTTAGGTAAGGAAACCAGAATACTCCAATGTCAGCTTTACCTCAGTTAGTTATCTTCTACAAATTTTGATTTTGTATCAAATTTTGTATCAAAAAGTCCAAATCATTAACTTAAGGGATGGAAAGAAGTGGTCTTCACTTTGATCTTTGAAGAACATTGTTGTTTCACCTTCTTCTAACCTGAAATACTACCCTTTATCCTATTCTTTGCTTTCTACATTTTAGTCAATTTACTATCCACTCTCTACTATATGAACAGGGAAAGCCACTGCTCGATGATGTCCAGGTCTGAGGCATTCGGGTCGGGCGACACTAACCCATACAAAAAAGCCAGATACGATCTAAGGAGATCCATCAAAGATGCCAAAAAACAGTATCGAAAGCAAACTAGAGTCCCAGGCTAGCCACACCAATCCCCGCCACATATGACAAGGTCAGCAAGACATAACAGGCTACTAGATGAAGGCATGTAAAATCGTCGGCTCCAATGCACACCTCCCTGATGAGCTCAATGCATTCTACACCCGTTTTGAGCAAGAGGTCAGCGAGAGCATGCCCTCTTGGTTGGAAATGGACAAATCTGTATCTGGGGTCACCATTGCAAATGTCACAGCAGCTTTCTTGAAGGTCAACTAATGGAAAGCAACTGGCTTGGATGGGGCATTCGAATGTGTAATCAGATCCTGCGTGATCAGCTGGCCTAGGTATTCACAGACATCTTCAACCTCTCTTTACAATAATATGAGGTCCCTATCTGCTTCAAGAAGATGACCATCATCCCAGTATCTAAGGAAAAACAAGCAATGTGCCTTAACGAGAAGATGCCTTCTGGAGAAGGTGAGAGGGCATGGGATCCAAGGGGCTTTGGCCTCGTGGATCCAGAACTGGCTTGCCGGCAGAAGGCAGAGAGTGGTCATAGATGGGTCTTGTTCTGCATGGAGGTCGATAACCAGTGGAGTGCCCCAGGGATCTGTTCTGGGACCCCTGCTGTTTGTCATTTTCATAAATGACCTGGATGAGGAAGTGGAGGGATGGGTAAGTAAGTTCGCTGATGATACAAAGGTCGGTGGTGTTGTGGATGGTCTGGAGGGATGCCAAAAATTGCAGCGGGACATAGACAGGATGCAAGACTGGGCGGAGAAGTGGCAGATGGACTTCAATGCGGATAAATGTGTAGTGGTCCATTTTGGCAGGAATAATGGGATGCAGGAGTACAATATAAGGGGTAGGAGTCTTAGCTGTGTTGTAGAGCAGAAGGATCTCGGGGTCTGGGTCCATAGGACTCTAAAATCGGCCTCGCAGGTGGAGGAAGTGGTCAAGAAGGTGTATGGTGTACTGGCCTTCATTAATCCAGGAATAGAGTTTAGGAGTCAGGAGGTAATGATGCAGCTCTATAAGACTCTTGTCAGACCCCACTTGGAGTTTTGTGCGCAGTTCTGGTCGCCTCACTATAGGAAGGATGTAGAGGCTATTGAGAGAGTTCAGAGGAGATTTACAAGGATGCTGCCTGGATTGGAAGGCAGGCCTTATGAAGATAGGTTGAGGGAGCTGGGACTCTTCTCACTGGAGAGACGTAGGTTGAGAGGCGACCTGATAGAGGTTTATAAAATGTTGAGAGGAATAGATAGGGTGGACTCTCAGAGACTATTTCCCCGGGCTGAAATGGTCACTACGAGATTTAAGGTGCAGGGAAGCAAATACAGGGAAGATGTTAGGGGTAAGTTTTTCACTCAGAGGGTGGTGAGTAAATGGAATTGGCTGCCATTGGAGGTTGTTGAGGCAAACTCACTGGGGTCTTTTAAAAGACTTCTGGATGAGTGTATGGAAACAAATAGGATAGGGGGTTATAGATAGGTCTGTGGATTGGTAGATGTGATCGGCGCAACTCGTGGGCCGAAGGGCCTGTTTGTGCTGTATTGTTCTTTGTTCTATGTTCTATGTTCTACCGACTATCTTAATGACTTAATGGCTCCGGCATCCATCATTATGAAGTGCTTTGAAAAGGTAGGCAAGGCACGGATCAATTCCAGCCTATCAGACTACCTGGATCCACTGCAGTTTACCTACTGCCACAACACGTCCACAGCAGATGCCATTTTCCTGGCCCTGCACTCAACCCTGGAACACCTAGATAGCAGGGACACCTATGTTAGACTCCTCTTTCTTGACTACAGCTCAGCCTTCAATACTATTATTCCCAGAAACTCATCCCCAAACTCCATGGCCTGGGCCTTGGCACCTCCCTCTGCGATTGGATACTAAACCTTTGAACTCACAGACCACAGGATAAGCAACAACACCTCCTCCACAAACATTCTCAACACCAATGCCCAACAAGGCTGTGTTCTCAGCCCTCTACTATACTTCTTATACATCTATGACTGTGCAGTCAAGTTCCCCTCCAATTCACTTTCCAAGTTTGCTGATGATACCATCGTAGTGAGTCGGATCTCAAAAAATGACTAGACAGAGTACAGGAATGAGACAGAAAATCTGGTGAACTGGTGTGGCAAAATAATCTTTCCCACAATGTCAACAAAATGAAGGAGATTTCATTGACTTCAGGAAGCGTAAAGAAGAACATGCCCCTCTCTACATCAAAGGGGACAAAGTAGAAAGGGTTGAGAGCTTCAAGTTTTTAGATGTCCAGATCACCTACAACTTGTCTTGGTCCCCCATGCCAATGTTATAGTTAAAAAGCCCACCAAAGCCTCTACTCTCTCAGAAGACTAAATAAATTTGGCACGTCAGCTACAACACTCACTAATTTTTACAGATGCACCATAGAAAGCATTCTTTCTGGCTGTATCATTGTTTGGTATGGCTCCTGCTCTGCTCAAGACTGTAAAAAACTACAAAAAGTCGTGAATGTAGTCCAATCCATCATGCAAACCAGTCTCCCATCCATTGACTCAGTCTATACTTCTTACTGCCTCGACAAAACAGCCAGCATAATTAAGGACCCCATGCACACCAGAAATTCTCTCTTCCACTTTCTTCCTTCAGAGGTTACGTACCACCCAATCCAAGGACAGGTTCTTCCCTGCTGCTGTCAGACTTTTGAATGGACTTATCTTGCATTAAATTCATCTTTCTCTACACCCGAATTATGACTGTAATTGCACTCTCTCCTTTCCTTCTCTACGAATGGTATGTTTTGTCTATATAATGTGCAAGAAACAATACTTTTCGCTGTATGTTAATACATTTGACAATAATAAATCAAATCAAAATTCAGTGCTATGTTTGTCTGCTGTGTCTATATATGAATATACAAACAAGGAACAAGAGTAGGTCATTTGATCCTATGCGTCTGCTCCGCCATTTAATAAAATCATGGCTGGTCTGATAGTTACCTCAGATCTGCATCCTGCCTAACTTCAATACCTATCTCCCCCTTGCTTACCAAGAATCTGTCCACCTCTGCCTTAAAAATTTTCAAAGACTGTGCTCCCACTGCCTTTTTAGGAAGAGAGTTCCAAAAACTCACGACCCTCTGAGAAAGAATTTCACATGACATGCATTTTAAATGACTGATCCCCTTATTTCTAAGTAGTGACCCCTAGTTCTAGATTTTCTAACAAGAGAAAACATTCACTCCATATCTACCCTGCCAAGGCCACAGGATCTTGTATGTTCAATCAAGCTGTCTCTTACTCTTCTAAACTCCAGCAAATACAAGCCTAGTCTATGCAACGCTACATACTCCATCAAAGGTTCCAACTAATCCAACTGAAGGGCAACACAGTGGTACAGTGGTTAGCACTGCTGCCTCACAGAGCCAGGAACCTGGGTTCGATTCCTAGCTTGGGTCACTATGTGAAGTTTGCACATTCTGCCTGTGTCTGTATGGGTTTCCCTTTGGTGCTCTGGTTTAACATAAAACAACACAGCACAAACAGGCCCTTCGGCCCACGAGTTGCGCCGATCACATCTGTTTTCTCCCACAGTTCAAAGATCTGTGGGTTAGGTTGCTAAATTGTCAGAGGGTCTGGCTAGAGTATACATGTGAGGTATTGAGGATAGGACCTGGTTGGATTGTGGTCGGTGAAGACTCAATGGCCTCCTTCTGCACTGTAGAATTTTTTTTCTATCTAATACATTACCCTTGTCCTTTCTACTAGCTCTTCAAAGTATTTTATCAGGTAGGTTAAGCATGATTTAGCCTTTTAGAATGCATACTAGCTTTAGTATTTTACATTCTATCTGCTCTTCTATTTCTTTCCTTAGTGCATATTCAAGTATCTTCCCTTTCAGCGACATTATGCTGACTGATCTATAGTTCCTAGATTAGGTTTTATCTTAATTTTTGTATGTACGAACAAACTTACCCATTTGTAAGTCCTCTACCTCTCCCTGTTCTTCAATGGAACTCTTGTGTATATATGGTAGTGCCTCTGCTAGCTTCAACCTCATTTCTGTGAATGTTTGTGAGTAAAGTGCCTTCTTTAGTTTTGCTATTTTGCTTTTTTTCCCATTTTTCTTTCAGCCTTACTCATAAGCCTTTTTCAGCTTATCTTCGACAGAAATGTCTATTTCATTCTCTTCACTAAAAATTTAGGTGAGGCAAGTATTTAAAATTCTGCTGTTTGTCTGCCATCACCCATCATTATTTTGCCCATCCATTAGTCAGAATCAATAATCACAGAATTGTTATAAAAACATAAGAACTAGGAGCTGGAGTAGGCCATCTGGCTCCTTGAGCCTGTTTCGCCATTCAAAAAAATTATGGTTGATCTTTTGGTGGACTCAGCTCTGCTTACCTGCCCGCTCACCACAACCCTTAATTCCTTTACTGTTCAAACATTTATCTATCCTTGCCTTAAAAATATTCAATGAAGTGTCCTCAACTGCTTCACTGGGCAGGGAATTCCACATATTTACCACCCTTTCTGTGATGAAGTTCCTCTTCAACTCAGCCTAAATCTACTTCTCCTAATTTTGAGGCAATGCTCCTTAGTTCTAGTTTTATCTGCCAGTGGAAATAACTTCCCTGCTTCTATCTTACTTATTCCCTTCATAACTTTATATGTTTCTAAAAGATCTCCCTCATTCTTCTGACTTCCAATGAGTATAACCCTAGTCTACTCAGTTTCTCCTCATAAGCTAACATTCTCAACTCCAGAATCAAACCAATGAATCTCTTTTGCACCCCCTTCCAGTGCCAATGTATCTTTTCTCAAGTAAGGAGACCAAAACTGTACACAATACTCTGGGTGTGGCCTCACCAGCACTTTATATAGATGCAACATAGCCTTGCTGTTTTTAAACTCCATCCCTCTAGCAATAAAAGACAAAATTCTATTTGTCTTCTCAAAATTACCTGCTGTGTCTCCAAACCAATTTTTTATGATTCTTGCACAAGGACACCTAGGTCGCTCTGCACAGCAGCATGCTGCAATATTTTACCATTTAAATAATTGTCCACTTTGCTGTTATTCCTAGCAAAATGAATGACCTCACATTTATCAACATTGTACTCCATTTACCTGAGTCTTGCCAACTCACTTAGATTATCTATATCCCTTTGCAGACTTTCAGCATCCTCTGCACACTTTGCTCTGCGACTCACCTTAGTGTCATCTGCAAATTTTGACACATTACAATTGGTACCCAACTCCAAATCATCTATGTAAATTGTAAACAATTGTTGTCCCAATATTGATTCCTGTGGCACACCACTAGTCACTGATCGGCAATTAGAAAAACCCCCATTTACCCCCACTCTTTGCTTTCTGTTAGTTAACTAATCCTCTATCCGTGCTAATACGTTACATGAAACACAGTGTACTTTTATCTTATGTAGCAGTCTTTGGTGCGGTACCTTTCAAATGCCTTTTGGAAATCCACAGGTTCCCCATCGTCCACTGCACATGTAATGTTCTCAAAGAATTCCACCAAATTAGTCAAACATGACCTTCTTTTCATGAATCCATGCTGCGTCTTACCAATGGGACAATTTATATCTAGATATCTTGCTAGATAGATGATAGATCTATGACGATAGATTCAAGTATTTTTCCAACTACAGAAGTTAAGCTAACTGGCCAATGTGAAGACTGACACAAAATATCTCATGATGTAAAGATGCCGGCGTTGGATTGGAGTGGTAAGAACTCAGTAAGAATTTAGCAACACCAATTATTAATCCAACCGATTTATTTGATAGTAAAATAGCGAGCTTTCAACACTCCCGTGTCTTCATCAGGCAAGTGCAGTGTTCTGGTCTGCAATAGCACACATCAGCACAGACAGTCAGAGATTGCTGATTAGAATGCGAATCCTTACATCTAACCTGCTATTCAAGTGTTAAAGTGGCTAACAATGTGTGTGAAGGGAATCCTGAGCATTGTTAGAGAATTGTGTATTTTCTCCAGACAGCACAGTAAGTGAGGTTTTTTGCTAACCCAGGCAAGTTACGGGGGTTACAGATAGTGTGTCATGAAGCCAAGATCCCTGTTAAGACCGTCCTCATGTGTGCGGAGCTTGGCTATCAGTCTCTGTTCAGCGACTCTGCGCTGTCGTGTATCACGAAAGCCCCCTTGAAGAACATTTACCCGCAGGTCGGAGGCCGAATGCCCATGACTGCTGAAGTGTTCGCCCACAGGAAGGGAACTGTTTTGCCTGGTGATTGTTGAGCGATGCTCATTCATCCGCTGTCGTAGTGTTTGCATGGTCTCCCCAATATACCATGCTTCGGGACATCCTTTCTTGCAACGTATTAGGTAGACAACGTTGGCCGAGTTGCAAGAGTATGTACCGTGCACCTGGTGAATGGTATCCTCACGTTTGATGATGTCGTCCATGTCTATGATCTGGCATGTCTTGCAGAGGTTGCTGTGGCAGGGTTGTGTGGTATTGTGGTCACTGTTCTCCTGAAGGTTGGGTAGTTTGCTGCGAACAATGATCTGTTTGAGGTTGTGCGGTTGTCTGAAAGCAAGAAGTGGGGGGGTGGGGATGGCCCTAGCGAGATGTTCATCGTCATCAATGATATGTTGAAGACTCCGGAGAAGATGTCGTAGCTTCTCCACTCCGGGGAAGTACTGGACAACAAAGGGTACTCTGTCCACCGTGTCCCGTGTTCGTCTTCTGAGGAGATCAGTGCGGTTTATCGTTGTGGCACGTTGGAACTGTCGATCGATGAGTCGAGCGCCATATCCTGTTCTCACGAGGGCATCCTTCAGCGTCTGGAGGTGTCTGTCACGATCCTCCTCATCTGAGCAAATTCTGTGTATACGGAGGGCTTGTCCATAGGGAATGGCTTCTTTAACGTGTCTAGGGTGGAAGCTGGAGAAGTGGAGCATTGTGAGGTTGTCTGTCGGTTTGCGGTACAGTGAGGTGCTGAGGTGACCGTCCTTGATGGAGATGCGTGTGTCCAAGAATGCAACTGATTCTGGAGAATAGTCCATGGTGAGTCTGATGGTGGGATGGAACTTGTTGATATCATCATACAGTTGTTTCAATGATTGTTCACCATGAGTCCAAAGGAAAAAGATGTCATCAATGTATCTAGTATATAACCTTGGTTGAAGATCTCGTGTGGTGAAGAAGTCTTGTTCGAACCTGTGCATGAAGATGTTGGCATACTGAGGTGCGAATTTGGTCCCCATGGCTGTTCCGTGTGTCTGGATGAAAAGCTGATTGTTGAAGGTGAAGACATTGTGGTCCAAGATGAAGCGGATGAGTTGTAAAATTGCATCTGGAAACTGGCAGTTGTTGGCATTGAGTACTGAGGCAGTTGCAGCAATACCATCGTCGTGGGGGATGTTGGTGTAGAGCGCCGAGACATCCATTGTGACAAGGAGTGTCCCTGGTTCTACTGCTCCATGTGTGCTGAGTTTCTGTAGGAAGTCCGTAGTGTCAAGACAAAAGCTGGGGGTTCTTTGTACGATGGGTTTCAGGATGCCCTCGATATAGCCGGAGAGGTTCTCACACAGGGTCCCATTGCCAGATACGATGGGACGGCCGGGTATGTTTGCCTTGTGTATCTTTGGGAGGCAGTAGAGATCTCCAATGCGGGGAGTACGTGGAATGAGAGCCCGGAGGGTGTTCTGAAGGTCCGGATCAAGGGTTTCGATCAGAGTGTTGAGTTGACGAGTGTGTTCTTTGGTCGGATCTGCTGGTAACTGTCTGTAGTGTTTCGACAACTAAACAATGAGAAACACTACAGACAGTTACCAGCAGATCCGACCAAAGAACACACTCGTCAACTCAACACTCTGATCGAAACCCTTGATCCGGACCTTCAGAACACCCTCCGGGCTCTCATTCCACGTACTCCCCGCATTGGAGATCTCTACTGCCTCCCAAAGATACACAAGGCAAACATACCCGGCCGTCCCATCGTATCTGGCAATGGGACCCTGTGTGAGAACCTCTCCGGCTATATCGAGGGCATCCTGAAACCCATCGTACAAAGAACCCCCAGCTTTTGTCTTGACACTACGGACTTCCTGCAGAAACTCAGCACACATGGAGCAGTAGAAACAGGGACACTCCTTGTCACAATGGATGTCTCGGCGCTCTACACCAACATCCCCCACGACGATGGTATTGCTGCAACTGCCTCAGTACTCAATGCCAACAACTGCCAGTTTCCAGATGCAATTTTACAACTCATCCGCTTCATCTTGGACCACAATGTCTTCACCTTCAACAATCAGCTTTTCATCCAGACACACGGAACAGCCATGGGGACCAAATTCGCACCAGCCATTTCCTCATTTTCAGTTATTACATCCCCTTTTTTATCCTCTATTTTAGCCATTCTTTTTCATTTTATATATTTGTAGCAATGTTTGCTATACATTTTTATATTCTGAGTTAGTTTACTCCCATAACCATCTTACTTTGCTTTATAACTTTTTTGTGGCTTTCTTCTGACCTTTAAAGTTTCCTAAATCCTCTAGGTTTCCACTAATCTTTGCCGCTTTGTATGCGTTTTTCTTCAATTTGATACCCTCTTTTATTTCCTTAGATATTCATAGGTGATTATCTTTTTCCACAGTCCTTCTTTATCACTGGTATATACTTTTGCTGAACACTGTGAAAGATTGCTTTGAAAGTCCTCCACTATTCCTCAATTGTCCCACTATAAAGTTTTTGCTCCCAGTGTACCTTAGCCAACTCCTCCCTCATCCCTTTCTTATAGTACTGAAGGAGGATATTCAGCCCATTGTATCTGCTCTTCAAATAAGCATAATGACTTAATGTCATTCTCTTGCCTTTTCCCGTACCCCCTCACATATTGTTTCTATTTAGGTAATCATCACCATTAGGGCAGCATGGTAGCACAGTGGTTAAAATCACTACATCATAGTGCCATGGGTTTGATTCCCACTTGGGTGACTGTCTGAGTGGAGTTTGCAGTTTCTCCCTATGGGGGTTTCCTCTGGATGCTCCAGTTTCCTTCCACAAACTGAAAGACATGCTGATCAGGTGTATTGACCCAAACAGGCACTAGAGTGTGGCAACTTGGGGAATTTCACAGTAACTTTGTTGCAGTATTAATGTAAGCCTTACTTGTGACTAATAAATAAATAGTTTCATGCCCTTTTGAATGTTTCAATTGTACCTGCCTCCACCAGATTCCAGGCAGGGCTTTTCAGACCTGAACCATTCATTGTATGAAAAAGTCTTTTCTAACACTGATTTCCTTCTTTTGCAAATCACATTAAATCTGTGCCCTCTCGTTCATTTGTGAGCAGGAATAGTTTCTCCCTGTCCAGTGTGTTCAGCTCCCTCATGATTTTGAACACCTTTATCAAATCTCCTCTTAGCCTTCTCCTCTCCAAGCAGAGCAGTCCCAACCTTTTCTGTTTATCCTCATGTGAAATTTGTGTCCATATTTCTACTTTAATTATTAATTATAGTCTGTAAAACACTTTATTTTTTATAAGTATTCCTTGGTTACTGTAAATTTGTAACTTTTCTTCGCCTTTCTGATTTTTTTGACTTTGCTCCTAAGTTCTTCATATTTCTTAATGCTCTCCTCCCCTTTAGTCTCTTGTCTGTATCTTTTCCTTAGATTCAATACTTCTTTAGGTCTTTATTGATGCACTGTATCTCGTAATTAACTTTTGGCTTTTGGCTAATTGCTTTTGCCTTTTTGCAGAATACTTTTCTCTTAAGCTAGGCTTGAAGGGCCGAAGATCTCCTCCTGCTCCTAAATTCTATGTTTCTATTAAACTAAAGGTGGCATGGAGGTATGATGGTTAGCACTCTGCTTCATAGTACCAGGAACTTGGGTTCAATTCTGGCATTGGGTAACTGTGTGGAATTTGCATATTCTCCTCATCATTGGGATTCCTCCAGGTGTAGTAGTTTCCTCCAACAGTCCAAAGATATGCAGGTTAGGTGGAATGGTCATTCTAAATTGCCCCTTAGTGTCCCAAGATGTGTAGGTCAGATGTATTAGCCATGGTAAATACGTGGAGTTGCGGGGGAGGAATGGGCCTCGATAAGATACTCTGTCAGAGAGTCAGTATGAATTTGATGGACTGAATGGCCTTCTTCTACACTTTTGGGATTCTATGATTCTATTAATTATCTTTTCAGAAGATTTGCCACTGAATATCAGCTAGTTGGTTTTTGTGTACTGAGAAAGGAGACCTATATGCACTGTAAAAGCTTAATAATGTTTTATCATTTTGCTACTTCTTCTTGCTAGTTTGTTTGGATACAATCAAAACCATTCATGATTCCTTTTCAATCACTGCAGCCCACCTTGTAAATTTCTGTACATACCTTTCTCCAATTACTTGACGGTCATGGTGCATGCATATCAGTGTGATGAGTCACTTCTTGTCTCTTAATTGTAGATACTTTACAGCTAGCTCTACTACCTCAATCATGTCCTTAACTTGGCAAAAGGAGTGATCATTTACAGGTAAACAGACCTATGACTTTGATACCAGTCTCGTATAAAGACAGATTAAAAATTAAGAGGCTGATTGATTAATTTGATCTCTACAAAATTATACATATATCAAATAGGATTTTTTGGGAAAGAAGAGTGGAAACTTGTTTGAATAAGAATAGAATTGAAGCCATAAAGATAGGTATAGGAATTGCACCAGCAGCAGGGAAGGTGTTGTGAGGCTCACCCACCTATAGAACAAAGAACAAAACAGCATGGGAAACAGGCCCTTCGGCCCAACGAGCCCACACCGCCACCCCGATATTCCCATCTCTATCCGCAATCCCTGTCTATGTTTATAGATCTATGGATTAAAAAACCAAATTTGAGACAATTTAGGGAGAATTTGTTTTGCCAATTAGCCTAACAGCACATCTTTGGGGTGTGGGAGGAAACCTGAGTGCCCGGAGAAAACCCATGCAAGCATGGGGAGAATGCGCAAACTCCCACAGACACAGGCACAAATCCATGTATCTGCACAGCACAGCGATAGTCACTGAGCTGTCGTGTTGCCCATCAAATGGTCCAGGTCAAGCGTACACTAACGACGTGAAGCACTAGGATACTCTCGAAAAAAATCCAAGAGCAGCCCTCTCACGACCCATCGCGTGTATGCCCCTCGTTAGGCAACAAGGTGGACCAATTGAGGCTTTAAGTGGCCGCTGAATGACTAGGAAACTGCCTTACCCTGCTGTTGCTAATATTTGAATTATCTTTAATTCCAGTTCCATGACTCCTTGCAGTCGGGGTCTTGGAACAACCCCAGATGTGGCCGACAGCTCACAGAGGTTGGACTTCCTGCCCTTTTGGAGGCACAATCCTACTTTGAATCAATTAATGGTCTAATGGCTCTTAATCACTGAAGGGTAACCCAGAGGGATGTACTTGCTCCTAACTTGTTCACCTGGGGGTGAAGGGGCCCCTGTGCCCAGTAATATATAGCCCCATTTTGGTGTGGGTTTTGTAGAAATGAAAATGAATTTTTTTCCCAAATTATCGGTATGTCATTCTTGAACTGCTCAAAAATTTTTATTATAAACATGACATTTAATGAATAATATACTGGAATTTTTATTATAAAAATAACCTTGCTAACCTTATAATTTACTAACCTGAGATTGTTTTCTCAACCTTTTCTTGTATCCTACAGTGTAATGAACATTCAAAGATTTTCTGGAGGTTGGAACATGACTTGTAAAATTGCAGAAGAGATACCCTGTGATTTAGTGACAGCCACAGCATTCACTTTTATTCAATGTACATATAGATGAGTTTTGAATGCTTCAAAGTGACTATTTCATGTCGCCACCTTTTGTTCTTTTCTACAGTTTTTGTCTCTGATCTGGATCACTGCACATTCCAAATCTAGCAGTAAGTTTTAAAAATAGAATATCTGGAGTTTCAGTTACATAGCTTTTGCTTAAGGAAGCAAACTTTGTCTAATTGAGCTCTGTCTTGCATGGCCTACATTCTGTCAGAGCAAGTTTCTGACCTTTCCTTTGCCAATGCTAGATATTAATGTGGAAAAATTTTAAAAAAAAAACAATGGCAATATTTATGGCAAAGAAATCCATTTCAAACATAAAGTCTTGGCTGTAGCTCCTTTACAAAATAGCTTTTGTTACATTAGTGAGTAGGAGGCCATCTCTTCAGAAGATCATCTTTTATTTCTTCTAAACTTACAATTAAGGCGTATAAAGATGTACATATGAGAAAGCTGGAGAGAGTCAGTTAACAATGGATAATAGCTATGAAACATGAATAGTTCCGTTCATGGTGAAGTGCTACTTGTACATCTGTGTCATGCTAGTCTAGGGTAAATGCCTTTTTGGTGTATACAGCACAGTGACTAGGAAATCTGTTAGCTGCATATAGTAACCGTAATTTTATGGGTGACTCTCGAGAGTATTATTTTAATGTTACATATTTCATGTTTCACTAAACAATGAGGTTTATTTTTCATTTGTTTGTAAATGTTATAACTAAACTGAAAAATATTTGTGGATTTTTCACAATTCCTTGAACAAAGGTTACTTTTTGTATTATCAAAATGATCAATCTAGAGGCTATGCTAATCAGTGCAGCCACGATGCAATGCTAACTGCAGAATTATGGGCGGGATTTGTTGGTTGCACTCACCCCATGACCAAAAAATCCTGCCCAAGGTCAACAAATCTCTGCATTGTTCACCTCTCCGCCCCCACTTGCTACAATTCTCCTGCTTGACAGACCTGGAAAATTCCGCCTTGTGTGTAATTAAGACTTAAAGAAATCTATGCCGGAATTTTGCCAGCACGCCCAGCCCTGGAATCAGGGTGAGCGAAGCTTCTCCATTGGCCTCAGGCATGATCTTACGAGTCTTGGGTAGGAAAGGCAGTAAAATTTTGGTATTAGTCTATAAAGGTTTTGAAAAACAATGAAAAAAATGTTATTGAAACTTTGTCTTTTGATTTATGGTGTAATACATTACATAATGTTATTTTTCTCATTATAAGGAATTATAGTAGTGAACTAATTTTTCTTTCATACAATTGCTAAGTGTAAAATTTCACAATGTAAATATTGTATGCACACAGACTTACACTGTTGTATTATCATGAATAATTATCTTTGAAAAATGTCTGTGGATATTAATGGTTTTGATAAATAATTTATATTAAACCACATTATTATGTCAATTAAAGCAATACTAGACCACATGAGACGGATGATTCTCAAAACTATAGGAATTGTGTATTTTGGGATATATTGTCATGTTGAGGCTGATCTGTTACTTCTATGAAATGGGAAATACCATAGAAGTGAAGAAAAAAGAGTCAACAAAGGGGGAAGAAGCACGTTTATTAATTATTATTCTGAAGAAAATTTCAAGGAGAAATATCTGGATTACAAAATGATTCAAAAAGAAAAAAAAGTGCATTCATTAAAATGGTTATAACCTTGAAAATTGTGTATCAAAGACTTTCCAATTAGTAAAAAGAAAGTAGGACTGGAGAAGGTATTAGTGAAAATGTAGTGCTGGAGAAATTAATGGAACAGAAAATTGATATATCCCCTGGACTTGATGATCTACATTCCAGGGTGTTGAAAGAATTGTAGATATAGTGGATGTATTGGTGGTCATCTTTTAAAATTCTATAAATCCTGGAATGTGCTTACAGATTGGAAATGTAATCCCACTCTTACAGGAGGGAGAGAGAAAACAGGGAACTACATACCTATTAACTTGACATCAGTAATAGGGAAAATGCTAGAATATACTCCAAAGATATGTTAACTGGGCATTTAGAAAATAATGGTGAGATTGGGCAGATTGAACATGGATTTATAAAAGGAAAATCATGTTTAACAAATCCGTTGGAGTTTTTTGAGGATGCTGTTATCAGAATTGATGATGGAGAACTAATGGGTTTGGTGTATTTGAGTTTTTAGAAGGCTTTTGATAAGGTCTCACAAACAAGGTTAATAAGCAAAATTAGAGCACATAGAATTGGAGAAAATGTACTGGCATAGAATGAGAATTGGTTAATGGACAGAAAACAGAGAGTTGGAATAAATGGATGTGACTACTGGGGTAGTAAGAACTCGTAAGAATCTAGCAACACAATTTAAATCCAACGATTTATTGATAGTAAATTGTGAGCTTTCGACCTTTGTCTTCATCAGGCAAACACTTCATCAGGCATTTGCCTGACGAAGACAAAGGTCGAAAGCTCGCAAATTTACTATCAATAACGGTTGGATTTAAAATTGGTGTTGCTAGTTCTTACTGAGTTCTTACTACCCCAGTCCAATGCCGCATCTCTACATATGACTACTGGGGTACTGCCAGAATTAGTTTAGGTCCCAGCTATTTACAATCTACATCAATGATTTAGATGTGGGGATCAAATATAACATTGCCAAGTTTGCTGTTGACTCATAACTTGGTGGGCAATGTGAATTGTAAGGAGGATGCAAGGAGTCTTCAAGAAGATTTAGACAAAGTAAATGAGTGAGCAAGACCATGGCACATGGAATATACTGTGCGTAACAGAAATGCAGAGTATTTCTTAAATGGGAACAACTGAGAAGTGTTGGTTTCTGAATGTTCTTGTTCAAAAGTTACTGCAAGCTAATGTGTAAGTGCAGCAAACAATAAGGAAGACAAAAGGTATATTAGCGTTTATTATGAGGGATCTGAGTACAGGAATAAATAAGTTTTTGCTGCAGATGCATAGAGTCTTGATGAGACTGCATTTGAAATGTTACATGCAGTTTTAGTCTCCTTACCTAAAACCATAAGACCAAAGACCATAAAATATAGGAGCAGAATTAGGCCACACAGCCCATTGAGTTTGCTCTGCAGTTCAAACATTGCTGAAATTTTCTCATCCCTCATTCTCCTGCCTTTTCCCATAACCCCTGATTCCTTACTAATCAAGAACTTGTCTATCTCTGTCTTAAAGACACTCAATTAGACGGCCTTCACAGCCTTCTGCAGCAAAGAGTTCCACAGATTCACCACTCTCTGGCTGAAGAAATTACCCACCATCTCTATTCTAAAGGATCATCCTTTTAGCCTGAGATGAGATAGATAGATTCTTCCCACTTAGAAAGGATAGCAGAACGAGAGGGCACAGACTCAAAATAAGGGAGGGAGGGGCAGTTTAGAGTTGAGGAGTTGAGGAGGAACTTCTTCACTCAAAAGTGGTGAGTCTCTGGAATTCTCTGCCCATTGAAGTGGTGGAGGCTACCTCACTGAATACATTTAAGTCACAGCTAGATAGTTTTCTGATAGACAAGGGTATTAAGGGTTATGGGGAGAAAGCAGGAAAGCGGAACAGTTCTACTTCAGATCAAACATGATCTTGTTGAATGGCGAGGCAGGCTCAAGGGGCTAGAGACCTACTCCTGCTCCTGTTTCTTATGTTCTTATGGTTCTAGTTTTTCCTAGTAGTGGAAACATTCTCTCCACATCAATTCTATTCAAGCCTCACAGTATCCTGTGAGTTTCAGTAAGATCCCCATATTTGTAGAAACGTCCGCCTTTATAACAACAGTGTGTTTCCAAAGTAATTCATTATGAAGCATTATGAGATGTTCTGAAGACTTAATGATGTGTCGTGAAACATGCACAAATAAATATCTTTTTCTCCACTTTTGCTTCTTTCCTCCTTCTTTTCAATTTTCATTTCCTCTATCAATCTCTTTGTTCATTTGCTGCATTGTTTCTCTTTGGTTAGAAAATTATGGTCCTGAAGTCTTTGATTTTACTCAGTTTTGATCAGAAGTAGTATTTTTCTGGCAGGAAATTAACTGTTAAATTGGACAACAGTTAAAATGATTGGAATTGAAAAGTTGTAATATTCTGTCCAATAAGCTTTACAGGTGAAAACATGTTGAATAGTCTCCAGTTGTTTCCAGAAAGTGATGCTGCTGAAACTGTTAATTTGAGTTCTGTAAACTAGCTAACAGAAGCAGATAGGATTCAGCTTATAATTCATTCAATTTTCATATAGATATTTGAAGTCACCTTGTTTTGATGAATGGCCTGAAGTATTAAAGCATGCTGGGTTCACTGCCGATTGCCTGTAGGGTGTTAATGAAAAACTAATTCAGGAGAGGGCTTCAATCTGGAGCACGGGATAGATCAGAGATCATATCCACATTTGATCATAGTGCATCTATATGGAGAAAGAAAGAGGGAAGTTATTCCTTAAATTGTTGCGTCGATGGTTAGGAATCTTACAATTTTGCATCGGTCAGATGCTCACCACAGTATTACTATTCCATGATATAATTATTTTCTGTATATTCTGTGATTTACCTATTCATAGTTAACAATTTAGGCTTATACTTTGCACGTATTTGTGCAATCAGAAATTGGCTTGATCACAGGTTACAGACTATTAATTGATCAGTCGGCTGCTTCTCTATTTTCTTTCCACATTAATCATTCTTCTGATTTCCCTGGATTCCCAGGTCATGCATTTTTGGTCGGAAACATTGGTCCGAATGTTTTTCTAAAAGTGCTGAAGAGATGTGAGGGGACATCACAGGTTAATTTGCTCCCTGAATAGATAAAAAATGTGTTGAGAAGTATTAAATTTAAATAGAGACATGTATGTAACTGGGATGCAGAGCTCTTCCAAAATTCCCTCAACAAGATGGGGAAAGGATTAGGGTTAGACAGCCAGTGGGCATTATGTTTCATTTCATTTACTATTGTCACATGTATGAGGATACAATGAAAAATATTGTTTCTTGTGCACTACACAGGCAAAATATATCGCCCATGATCACATTAGGGAAAAGGAAGAGAGGATGCAGAATGTGGTGTTGCAGCTTCAGATAGGGTGAAGAGAAAGATTAGCTTAATACATGATTAATAAAGGAACATGTGAATTTGAGAGAGGGGAGTTTGCCAATTTCTTGAGTGACAGGAAATACAGTACTGCCTCTGGACCAGTACTTCTATGCTTGACTTTCTTGGCCATTGAATATAGAAGCTAGTCAAGATGTACCTTAATGCTGTAGCTATCTTCTATTCACATGAAAAACAGAGGACAACCTCTGATCCCAGAAAGTAACCTGGAGGAGTGACAGAGCTTCCAAATGGATATATCCAGTCACCAATGCCTACATGTGATACCGTACCCTTTCTCAATTATAAAGAGCTGTCAGTCGCAAATATGGTTCAAAGACGCAGGAGCTAAATGAAGTAATGTTCATACGTACGAAACAAGACAGCTCTGATATTAAGATTGATCACTCCTCCAGCCCAATAAATTGACTAATAACATTTCACTGTGATTCCTGCAATATCTTGGCAAAAGTGGTTCTTCCTGCCTTCAAGTAGCTTGTAAGACATGCTCCCTTCATGTAAGACACAGATGTATTTCCAAAAAGTATGGGAGACATTTATAACTCACAAACTTATGGATTCGCAATACAAAACATTAAAAATGTAGAAGCATAAAAATCTCCCAACTAGTTGTTTATTCTGCTAGAACTATATCTCAATTGAATTTTCTATAAAGTTATGACTACACTTGCAGTTACAGATACTTTGCGCCTTAGTGTCCCATGATAAATATGTTAGATGGTAAATATGTGGGGTTATAGGGATAGACACAGCAAGAAGTCTCACAGCACTAGGTTAAAGTCCAACAGGTTTATTTGGCAGCATACATTATAGGGATAGGACAGGGGAGAGGGCCTGTGTTAGATATTTTGTCAAAGTCAGTGCAGACATGATGAGCTGAATAACCTCTTTTGCACTGTGGGAACACTTTAACACTTGAATAGCAGGTTAGGTGTAAGGATTCGCATTCTAATCAGCAATCTGTGACAGTCTGTGCTGATATGTGTGCTATTGCAGACCAGGACACTGCATTTGCCTGCAAACTACCAATCTGAACATGCCAGACGGGGCCAGAAACTCATGTCAGGAGGGAATCCACATCCGTTTATTCCACAAATGCTGCAGAGTTAATACACTCAACCTAATCTCTCCTCATTTGACCATACAGCCATCCCAGGAATCAGTCACTGCACTTCCTTTATGCCAAGTATATCCTTTCTTAGGTAAGGAGACCAAAACTGTATGGTCTGATCAATGCCCTATAGCTGCAGTAAGACAGTAGGCAGGACTTCACAGCCTTGCTTATCCCAAAACTATAAAATTCCACCTGAAGTCAACTTATTTTCCATGGTCCACTGCTTACCTGTTCCAATTCCCTTTGTACGCGGGCTAGTAAGATCCGGCCATTCTTTGTCCTGTACTCAAATCTTCTTGCAATAAAGGTCAATAGACCATTTGTCTTCCTAATTACTTGCGTGCTTGCTTTCAGTGACTGGCGTACTAGCCACCCTTCGTATGTCAACCTTTCCCAATTAATCACCATTCAAATAATACTCTGCCATTCTATTTCTCCATCCGAATTGGAAAACTTCGCATTTTTCAATGTTATATTGCATTCACTGAACTTGTCTAAATCATCTTGAAGCCTCTTAATGTCCACCTCATCACTCATATTCACTCTAAATTTCATGTAATCAGAAAATATGAAAATATTACATTTGGCATGGCTACATCATATTATGTTGCCATGGCTGGGCTGCTTTTCTTGTTGTATTTTTGCACCAGCAAGAAACTGTTTCAAGGCAATAGAAAGTCTCACTTAAAGCAATTAACAATGCTGGCAGGATTACGTTGCTGTGGGACAGCTCTTGGGACATTTTAGCTAGGGGTGTTCACCGTACAAAATTAAGCAAAAAATGTTAAAAACCTAAAGATACACAAACAAGTGTAACTCATAGGGAAATGATGTAGTGGCAATCACAGAAATATGGCTTACATATAGTGAGGACAGGATGCTTGCTACTGAAGGTTCTAAACACCTAGATTTTCACCGGAATGAGGACTGGCTGCTTAAAAATGACAGATTGGTCCAGAATCTTGGCTTTTCAAATCCATTCCCATTCTGATTTTTGGAAGAACCTTTAAAGGACACACACTGGTTCCTATTAAAAGCCCACACCCAGCATTCTCAATCTGTGGAGGTTGGCATTGTGAAGGTCGGCATCTCCTATTCTTCTGCAATTTTCACAGGCAAGTTTTTAAAGAGTCATTTCTCAAGGCCTTTCAGAGGAGTCTTGAACCCAAATTTGCATGAAGGGATCTTTTTAAAGGTAAGTTCAAAAAGCCCTCCTCATGATTCCATATTAAATGGTAAAGATCTGAAGAATTTTCAGGGCAAGAGGGATCCAGAGTTCGGAACTAGAACTTAGAAAGTAGTATATGATGTTGTGAGAGTGGTAAGGAGAGCATTTGGAATCTTGGACTTCATAATAGAGGTATTGAGTTCAAAAGCAGTGAACTTATGTTGATTCTTTATAAAGCTCTAGGTGGGGAACAACTGCAGTATTACATCTAGTTCTCATTATCACACTTTAACACAGAAACATAGAAAACAGAAGCAGGAGTGGCCATTCGGCCCTTTGACTCTGCTTCGCCATTCACTATGATCATGACTGATTATCAATTCAATATCCTGATTCTCCCTTCCTCCCCTATTCCTTGAGATATTTAGCCTCAAGGGCTATATCTAATTTTTTCTTGAAATCAGACAAAGTTTTGGCCTCAATTACTTTTTGTGGCAGTGAATTTCACATATTCACCACCCACTAAATGAAGAAATTTTTCCTTACCTCAGTCCATAAGGTTTACCTCTTATTCTCAAACTATGACCCTTAGTTCTAAACTCTCTCACCATTAGAAACATTCTTTTTGTAACTACTCTGCCTAATTCTTCCAGTTGAATGTGAGTTTCTCTGAAAGGATGCTGAAGAGGAGATTTATCAGATACTTATCAGTTACTCATCAAAGTTACCAAAAAAAACAAAGGTTACCTCCTTCCCCTCTTCACCTAACTCCCTCACTCATACAACTTCCAACATTCTCATTCCAAATCCCATGCCTGTTGTTGTAAATGAGTCTGCTGTTTTTATTAGTAAAACAGAGGAAAAATCTCAAGAAAACCAACATGTGTGTGCATGGGCCTTTTAGTCAGGTAGCCAAGGTTGCGCAGGCTAACCACCATACATAGACCTGCTGCTTTGGCATAAAAGTGCAGCTGAGCCATATTTACGAATATTCATAATTTCTGGCATAAATTTTAAATGATGGTAAAGCTGTTATGCTAACGGAATAAAAGCAGCACTTAAGTCAACCATTCGAGTGGCAAATCCAATTAACTTTTCGTCATGCTACATTTTCTGCAATGTTATGTGGCATACATAGCTGGCAATGTGAGTGGCATTCAGTCTTATCTCTATGCATGTAACATGATGATAAGTTGGGCAGAAGGTGCCCATTAATGCTTAAAGTGCCAGCTGGTCAACAGAAACTCCAGTTGCCATATACCAACTTCTTTCACAGGGTTGCTAGCTCAGGTGTTGTAAATGCAACCTAACTGTACCGTAAATTTACTCATTAGAAATCAATTGATTTCATACATTATTGTACCTGGCATACTAAATTAACCATTAAAATATATATTAAACTTCTTAAGGATGTTACCCGTTCTCATCCACTTGGCGCAGTGGTTAGCACTGTTGCCTCATGAACACTGCACTTGCCTGAGGAAGACACAAGAGTGTTGAAAGCTCGCTTTTTTACTATCAAATAAATCGGTTGGATTAAGAATTGGTGTTGCTAAATTCTTACTGAGTTCTTACCACCCCAATCCAACGCTGGCATCTTTACATCATGCCTCATAGCACCAGAGACAAGGGCTCAATTCCTGGCTTGGGTCACTGTCTGTGTGGAGTTTGCACATTCTCTCCGTGTCTGCATGGGTTTCCTATGAGTGCTCTGGTTTCCTCCCACAGTCCGAAAGATGTGCTGGTTAGCATCGGCTATGCTAAATTCTCCCTCTGTACCTGAACAGGCACTGGAGTGTGGCGACTAGGGGATTTTTGCAGTAGCTTCATTGTAACCCATTTGTGACACTAACAAATAAACTTAATTTTTCTTGTTATTTATTTTGTTTCTTTGATTTTCATCCTTTTTCTGACTAATAAATATTAATTAAAAGTTAAAAGTCAGAACAGAGTTTAAGTTTAAACAATTATTTTGCTTTAGTTTCTCTGTCTCCCTTGCATTTAATGAATTTAAAAAATCATGAAACATATATATCATTCAATGGCAGAGACTGAAGGCCGTTGTGTTTCGGTGTCATGCAGGATAGGGATGCTCAGGTTGTGGCTGCAATCATGCTTGATTATCTGTTCAAGAGAAGTTTGAACCCATAACCTCCTGGCCCAGAGGCAAGAGTACTACCACTAATCTGCAGGCAACATCATCAAGAGCTTTAGACTAACTTGTTGAAATTCATATTCTCTGCAAATTCAGCCCAAATGCTGCATTCAGAAATAATCCATGATACACAAGAATACTTCATTGTCATTACATGTTTGAAGATTAATAATAATTTACACATAAATCATTGATTTATTTTGAATTAGATTCTTTATTGTCAAGCATTATAAATGCCTTATGCATGGTTAATAATATTTTAGAGATACTGTACTTTTCAGTCCTGAGAAGATTAAACTTTAAGTCTAGAAAATGAGATAAATGCAACTAAAGAAGCTCAAAGAATATTACACTTAAAGGGTTGGGACCATGTTGATTTAAGGGATTAACAACTAGAAAGGTAAGATGATAAACAGCAGGTGGGCTTACTCAGCTGGAAAACTGGAGACCAAGGCTGAGATTTTCTAGCTGTACCTGACAATGGGATCTTCCGGTCCTGCAAACGAACACCCCTGCCATGGGTTCCCTGGCATTAGAGGAAGCAAACAACTGGAAATCCCAATGAGAATGGTGAAAAATCCCACTCCAAGGGCATCATTTTCTGACAATGCTTGTCTCAAAACCAGAAAATCCTGCAATGTCAATGGATCTTTGTATGGTCCATCCCCCATACGCTACAATTCTCATGGTGGGCAGGGTGGGAAAATATCCCCCCAGGTATCTGCAGTAGTTGAAAAGAAATGCAACTCAGAGGCTTTTTTTCATCTCGGGAAGGGGAGCCACAATTCATTTGAAAAACTTTCACTGAGCCCCAGAAGGCTATGTCATCATGGAGATGGGTGCTTTTGAGAAAGGTCTATGTGTTCTTGGGGAGTGAGTGTTCTGCACCAAGGAAAAAAGCCACACCAAAATCATGCTTCTGTGAGCAGGCTTCATGCAGCAAAAACATTGCTGTTAGTTGGCTTTGTGTAATTGGAGCTCAGGAGAAGTCTAAGGAGTTGTTTAATTGTTCTGTACCCTCAGGGCTCAGGAGAAGGCCTATGGAGCTGAAAAGATGACAAAACATGAGAGCCACTTTGTATGTGGACATATCTTGGAGGTTGGAGCTAGGTCAAATCCAGGGATGGTGCTAGACCAGCGAAGCTAGCCCACTACTGGAATTGTACCAGTAACTAGAGACTAGAGTGCAGATTCAGAATTCCAAGGGAACAAAATCTGGGGAGATGAGATTGAAACACTGGGAGGTGTACAGTCATTGAGTCAGTCCAAGTTAGAGTGGCTTTGGGAGAATTCAGAGACTTAATCTCCAAAAGTGTAAAGTTCATAGAGGGTGATAAGACCCAGGGCAGAAAATCCAAGATGTTTCATGAAGTTAGCCAAGACTCTCAGTTAGCCAAGAGCATAATCACTCTAGGTGTGATGCAATTGACCCACCAGGAAGTTTTTATCAAACAAAGTTTGACTAACTCTGGTGTTTTCAAATTTTCTGGGGCGCTAGAGGTCTGTTAGAGAAATAAGAAGAAAAATCATGATTCAGGCATATCAGAAAGGTAATTTTCAATGAAGGAAACCATTTGAGTCAAGCATTTTGGAAGTGGTTTGTGTTAGGGGCCAGAAGTTGTTATATTAGAAACATAATTTTTGCCATATGAAGTGAACGTACAAAGAAGAATGATCCTGGAGCATCTAGACCATTTATGAGAATGAGAGTTATCCCAGCCGTCAGTACTGCCACCTGAAACCACATTCCTATCAGAAAATGTTGTTGACTATCCAAGCAGTGAAATTTCAAGTCAGCTTGTGATAGACAAGTCTGTTGTCCCATTGAAATGGACAAAGCTGAATTACTGGTACCTGAGAAGATACCTGGTATTCTGGTTACTGCAGGAAGCACCCCAGTGGAAGCAGCCTGACAGAGGAGTTACACTGTACCCCTAGAAATTGAAACCACCTGAAATACTCAGAAGATGATTCTCCCAGCCCTCCGTGAAATGAGCCAGTAGACATCAGTGGAGGCAATTTCGTGGTCACCCCCAGAGGATGCCACGGCCCTTATGCATTTCCAGGGAGAGGATTTCCAGTGTTATCAGCTCTGGAAATTGGTGTGGAGCTGAAATAGGCCCCATCCCCTTATTTTCAGAGTGAATCTCCCTGAGGCACTCTGCAGTGCACTGATTGTGGAAGATTCATTTTGAAAATTCCACTGAGAAAACCAGCAGGATTTACTCCCATTTTTACACAAATTGGCACTTGGAATATTTTTGGGAGAATCCAGGCCTCAACTTATGAAGCACTGAATGAATGTGTTTAGTGTTCTAATTATTAGAGACAGAATAAGTTAATTATTGTCCATGAATAGAGGAACTTAGAGGATTAGGGCTCTAGTGTTTGTCCTTTTTGATGGGGCTATCTGTCAAAAGGGTCATATGACCTAAATAATCAGAGACATGGTGGGGTAATTACCTGAGCAAGCATGGGCTCCTATATCAGTTTGATCCTGAAAACTGCCTGGCGGCCATACCGTTGTAAACCTCAGTATTATAACGATATGTCAGTAATCATTGCAGTTGTTATTTACCTAACTGGTGAACAGGAATCATTACAGAAATTCAAGAGGCTCTTGCTTAAACTCAGCATAATTCACAGTGCAGCAATGTACTAAATTTCAGCCACTGAAACACAAGAAGAGATGAACAATTCCATTTGACAGCTTCGACTTTCAATCATTCTTCCAGAGTGTTAACTATGGGGGCAATTTTCCAGCCTTGCCATACCTGGCGCGGCTGATAGTTCTGTGGATTCCCACTTCTGTGGCACATGTTGACTTCACAGGGACTCCCAGCTCTCTCGTGTGTCTCCTGTGACAGCTCCATTGCACATTCCTCATAGGGGGTCAGGAAACACAACTCAGGTTTTGTCCTGCTGGTCTTCTTTCTCTCTCCCTGCTATTATGGGCTGCGAAGACAAAAAATGGATGATTGAAAGCCTAATGGCTGGCAGGCCTGATTGGGGGGCAGGATGGTGGGGAGTGGAGGGGTGCACTGTGCTTGGGCAGGCAGCGGTTGTGACAGAGAGTGCTGGGAGATTTGAGGAAGATGCTGGGGTGTTGGGTGCTAGACGGCCATGAGTATCAGGGGGTTGATTGATGTGGACATTCTAGATGTGACAGTCAGGACTGATGCCAGGATGTGACAGATGGACACTCACCCTTGCAGCCCAAATGAGATCGTTTATTTTATCCTGTCATTTAGTGCCAGTCCTCAGTGTCAGGCTGCAGGCACTGACTGCCGCAGCCATTGAAGAGCAGGCCATATTCAACTCCATGCTTCTGGGTGATCTACCCTCTCGAGGGTACAGGGTGGCCCGCCTCCCTTCCACAGTGGCCAGCAGCCCGTCCCAGAGTTGCTTCCTTGAAGCATGCTGCAGCTCTCCACGCTGCCATCCTTCTGGCTTGACTGACTATGAATGCAGAGGAAGTGTTTAAATGCAGCTTCCCCTTGTTAACATTCCACAGCTGCGAGCAAATTCGGTGGAATCACAAACCTGACGACTGGATACTGATGTGCTTCACGTGGGGTTCTTTCAGTGCACTAAGTGTGGAATGATTGTGATCCAGACCGTACCAGACAGACTGGCATGGATTGCTCTGGTTTTCTTGCCTTTGTGACACTGGGATAAATTCCACCCTATTTCTTTTTGTAATCAACGTGTATTGCACGTTGTAGATTTATTTCCTTATTATTTGTTAATGTCACAAGAGAGCTTACATTAACACTGCAATGAAGTGGCTGTAAAATCCACTCGTCACCTAGATCTTTAGTTATGTAATTTATTAAGCTTCTAATCCTTTCACCAAGCTACAGTAATGATACATATAAATTCATGTTGAATGTATTGTATGCAGAGATTAGAATTTCCTCTTTTGGAACCATTATTTAATATATTACCTTCAAAATAAGGTATACATTTTAAGACAATTCTAAGTAAGTAAAAGCAAAATAATTTTTATACGTAATAATTTGAAACAAATAATCCAGCTTTTCTGCTCAATTCAATGGGATCTGTAGTTGGAGCAATAAAGAAAAAATATTGACTTTTTTGCAGGGAAAATCAATTGGGGATGTCGACATGAGATAGTTAACACAAGCAACATAAGTCGGGAATGTGAAAACACAAACCATCAAATATTTCAGGGAAGTCTGTGAAAAGGTTGTAATTGCCATGATGCTTTTAAAAAAAAGAGACATAAATTTCCACATTCAATATGAAGTAAAAATGGAATATTCATTTTTTTAAATGTTGAGCTATAGATTGTAATGGGAAGCAATGTTCCAGTGTAACATGTGTGCAGTGCTGACAATTCTCTGAATCGCTGAATGTCTTTGAATTTCCATATTTCATTTTCAAATGTCAGTCTTTAATGATACACTTTTGTCTCAAGCTGCAGTTAACTATATGCACATGCATGAAGTTAGTAATTTGGTCATCATCGTGAGTATTTCTAACTAGACAGGAAGAAATGTGAAGAAGATGTAGTGCTCGCTGGGACTAATCATAACACTTGACAGCAAAAGACATTCAATGGTTTGCAATGAGATAAAGACACAATTACTGTTTTCACAACTAAATATGGGGAAACAGAAACTGCAGTACTTATGTGGAAGCCGGAAGCAGTATGCTCTCAGAATGCATTAACTAACAGCTCTTGTTGTGAAGGAAGTTCTTCTATTCACATATTCGGAAGTTAGCAGCATCCAAGCACTTTCACCTCCTCATCTCCCCCAGGCTTCTTCAAGAAAATTTATGCAATGCATAATGTCAGAAATGAAATTGATTCTTTCTGCACTAATGCAAATGAAATGTGTGCATAGGTACCTTCAGAAATCCTGCCTGAGCCCCTATATTCTATCAGCCTTCATTGGACTGTGTGGAGGAACATCATGACCACGTTAAATCAGCCAATCGCTTTCAAATACATGGAGGCTCAAGAATCTTGACCTTGAGAGCATGCTGCGGGAACATTATTCATTAATTTTAATAAAGTTCTCATTCAAATATACATTTTCATATCTGCTGACTACAGGCATATTAAATTAAAGAATCCATCCATAAAACTTGACATTTAAACATGGTTCTTTTTCCCTCTGTTTATCAAAGCCTTGTTCCTTAAAGTCATAATACTGGATTATACATTAAAATTATTAATAATTTAATTCTTGCATCAAGAAACTGACACATAAAATAAATGCGTTGAAACATCCTGGCAGAGGCTTAGTCCTGAAACCAACTGTTCAATTTGGTATGTTGAATTGACTGAACGTTCATGCTACCATTTACATGCTCTTTGATCCATCTCAGGACTGTTCATGGAGATTGAAGTGCGTTAACCTTGACATTATATTTGATCCTGAGATAAACCTCTGACCACATATCCATGCCATCACAAAAAATACTTACTTTCAGCTCCATGCTACTCTGTTCCTGGCTCAACTCATCTAATGCTGAAACTCTGATCCACGCTACTGTAACCTGCAGAACTGGCAATTCCAGGCTTTCCTAATTCTGTCTTCCATCCATGTTACATCCTACAAATTTAGCTATGTTCATTTGAATGTTGCCCTGGTCATAACCCTCTCCAAGTTTTGTTTGTCCTCACCCTCTTGCATCCAATCTAATCACTGCCCTTTCTCCCAAAAGAAGCCTCCATTCCCATAATACCACACTACCTCCACCCTAACTCCTCACATTTGCTAACTACACCGAACTCAATCTGACAATGCCTTGATTTTAAAATTCTCATCTTTGTTTTCACTCCCCTCCACGGCTGTATATCTCCAGTTCTGACCTTCTGAATATCCCTGATTTCAATCACCCTATGACTGGCAGCTTGAATTCCCTTCCTAAACCTTACCTATCTTTTCCTTTAAAGATACTTTTTGACCAAGCTTTTGGTCCTGTTATCTCCTTATATGTGTTTAGTGCCAAATTTTGCTTGATAATGCTCCTGTAATGCACTCTGGGACTTGTGGACAGTGAGGAGCATTGTTAGGCGATGCAGCAGGACATAGATAGGCTGGTAGCTTGGGCAGATAGATGGCAGATGGAATTCAATCCTGATAAATGCGAGGTGATGCATTTCAGGAGAAAGAATGTAGGGGGAAGGTATATGATAAAGGGTAGACCTATTAAGAGTATAGAAATGCAGAGAGACCAGGGGGTGCAGGTGAACAAGTCTCTGAAGGTGGCAGAGCAGGTGGAAAAGATTGTGAAGAAAGCGTATGGTATGTTAGCCTTTATAGGAAGAGGTATAGAGGACAAGAGCTGGCCTTTAATGTTACAGTTGTATAAAATGTTGATTAGACCTCATTTGGAATACTGCAACCAGTTCTGGTCACCTTACTACCGGAAGGACGTGAAGACTCTGGAGAGAGTGCAGAGGAGGTTTACCAGAATGCTGCCTGGTATGGAAAGTCTGAGTTACAAGGAGAGGTTAGGCAAATTGGGGCTGTTTTCTTTAGAAAGACATAGACTGAGGGGAGATCTAATAGAGGTATACAAGATTATGAGGGGTACAGATAGAGTAAACAGTGATAAGCTTTTTCCTAGGTTGGAATCAAATATCACAAGGGGTCATGAGCTTAGGGTGAGGGAGGTAAGGTATAATTTGGATGCTAGAGGGAGTTTTTTCACACAGAGGGTGGTGGGGGTATGGAATGCACTGCCAAGTAAGGTGGTGGAGGCAGGCACTCTGGAGTTATTTAAGAAATACTCAGATGGGCACATGAACAGAATGGGGATGGAGGGATACAGAAGACTGATTTAAAATAGGGATCATGAGCCTTGGGAGTTCCCTGGGAAGTGTGTAAATTGTGAATGATATTGATGTATTTCTGAAATTATCCTACAGGTACTCTGGTCCGCCTTGTTATCTAACAAGGTGCATACACGCAATGGGTCATGAGAGGCTGCTCTTGGATTTTTCGAGAGTATCTTAGTGCTTCACGTCGTTAGTGTACACTTGACCTGGACCATTTGATGGGCAACATGACAGTTCAGTGACTATCGCTGTGCTATGCAGATACATGGATTTGGGCCTGTGTCTGTGGGAGTTTGCGCATTTTCCCTGTGCTTGCATGGGTTTTCTCCGGGTGCTCCGGTTTCCTCCCACATCCCAAAGATGTGCTCTTAGGCTAATTGGCAAAACAAATTCTCCATAAATTGTCTCAAATTTGGTTTCAATGCATAGATCTATAAACATAGACAGGGATCACGGGTAGAAGTGGGAACATCGAGGTGGCAGCGTGGGCTCATTGGACCAAAGGGCCTGTTTCCCATGCTGTTTTCTTCTTTGTTCTTTGTTCTTTATTATACTGTTACTAAAGATGCTTTATGAATCAAATTATGTTTAGTTCAGTTCAGTTATTAGTGTCACACGTAGGCTTACATTAACACTGCAAAGAAGTTACTATGAAAATCCCCCAGTTGCCATATTCTGGCACCTGTTCTGGTGCACTGGGGGAGAATTTAGCATGACCAACGCAGCTAACCAGCACATTTACGGACTGTGGGAGGAAACTGGACCATCGAGAGGAAACACACGCAGACATGGGGAGAATGGGCAGACTCCACACCGACAGTGACCCAAGCCAGGAATTGAACACAGATCTCTGGGGCTGTGAGGCAGCAGTGCTAACCATTGTACCAGCATGCCTCCCCATTACGGTTTGTGGTTGTTCTAAGGGCACCTGTATTTCCAATAATGAGAGTAGTATGTTAGAATTTCACATTCAGTTTGAGGGTATTATTATCATTATTATTTAGGGAGGAATGTGGTTGGATGTGGTTCTAAGAAGATTTACTAGGATGAAGGACTTGTATTTTGAGTAAAGAGGTGAGGAAGTTGGGCCTAAACTCATTGGGAAGAGAGGTGGTCATATTGAAACATAAAAGATTCCGAGGGGTCTTTCAGGATAAATGCCGGGTGAATATTTCCCCTTATATAGTGAAACTAAGAGGCACAGTTTCAAAATAAGGGGGCTCCTTCAAAATGAGGGAGATGAGGGGGATGTTTTCTTTTGCTTAGAGGGCTGTTAGCATTTGAAATTCTCTTTCCTAAGTGGCAATAGAGGTTGGGCCATTAAACATATTTAATACTGACGAAGACAAATATTTGTTCAAAAAAGTCAAATGTTATGAGGAGCAGGCAGGAAAGTGAAGTTGAAGCCACAAATAGATTAGCCATGATATTATTGAATGGTAGGGTAAACTCGATGTCTAAATGGTCTACTCCTGCTCCTATATCTAATATTCTAATGATCAGTGTAGGATGTGAAGATGCCTAATCTAGAGATTTGGTCATTCAGTGCCAATTTCCCAGTTTCTAAAAGTCTCCTAATCCTCTAGTGTGGTTGGCAGTAACTGGACAGTTCATATGACTCTTGATAGTAAAGGTCAAAAAAAGTACATACCTGAAAATTTGTTTATGCAAATAAAAGACTTAATGCCTGTTTGAAGACCCCCCCATGAAGATTGGTTTAACCTAAGGCAGCCTGCACTGTTCGCACTGATCAGGAAAACCAGGTCGATATGTGGCCTATCAGGAAGTCCTTAAGGGGATTTGTTGGCTAGAGCCAAGTATGTAAATTTTTAAACAGTGCTTCTTCTCACTCACTTAAAAATAAAGTGTGCTGGACCACTACTCAATCACTACTGATCCCTTTCCCCCTACCATCCAGTTGTCACCCTTCCTCACTTATCTACCCTCCCGAGGATTTCCGCTTGCATACTTTCCATTCAATTTTTGTAGACATCCCCACCCTCACCATCTCAGAAACCATGTAAAGTTCACGTAAAATTCCATTCTGGGGTTGTCTGGGAGGCACTGAGTGAGATTGTGGGGGGATTCTGCCATCCCACTTGCAATGGGACTCACAGGGGGTGGCGGACATGCAAAGGACCATTGACTTTGGGTAGGATTCTTTAGATTTGGGGTGAACGTGGCCAGAGAATCCCATCCTGTGAGTTTGCATTACTGCCTTTCTTTTAATTGGTATCTTTCAGTACTTTATTTATAATCAACAAAACCATTCATAGTCCCCCTATGAGGGATATATGAGATCCAGGCTGACAAGAGGAGGCTTTTGCATCCCACCTTGAGCTCCATCATACAAGATCCAAGTTAACAGGCTGAGGCATTACAATCCCTTGTGGGCTTGATCTAACGCTTTATCTTAACCAAAAGGCTGAGATTTTGTTTTGCTGTCTAGAAAATAAATCTGTTTAAATGTACAAATTAGTTTTAGGCTCATTCTTTCTCACTATACAATTATTGGAATTAACACTATCTCATTTGATGGAGTTAACTTTCCAATTAATGGAAACTGATGAAGCATTCTTTACACTTTCCAACTCTAGGAAGGTTTAATTTTTTTCCCTGCTGTGACACAGTCATCAAATTGCAAAACAAAGCATTTAATGCAAAGATAACTATAATCAATGCTTCTGCTCTAGGCCAAATAAGAGATGCATACAATTACTGCGTTCCTCCCAGGATCCAATGACCTCCATCTGTAACCCAGCAATCTGCTCCTTCTCTCCTTCTGTCTTTGTTAGAGCTGTGTCGATTTTGAAACAGCCAGCTACCTGGATTTGACATGACAAGTACTGTATGTCCAGGAAGTGTGCACTCAGCAACTGTGGTGTCATCAAACTCAGTCATAAATACAAATTATGCTAATCCAGACAAGGTAGTGACTATGGCTTTTGATTCGTAATGTGTTCAATCTGGTCTTTTACATTCTGAGATTAGACATTTGGGTGTTTGATAGCAATGTTGGAACAAGACCAGGTTCTGTCAGCAGTCTCCTGTCTTAAACCACTGGGTTCCTGATCAATTTTTTTTTGGAACATAAAGCAGAGCACTGAAAATGGAGAGCAAAAGGAGCTGATTTTTACCAGGGAGATGGGGTCCAGAAACATCTGTTCTCCCTGCCTCTTGGACCCAAGAGGTATCAGGGAAAGAAAGCTGAAGGAGGTAATTACCTCAAAAGACCACTATTTAATGACTATAGTAAAGGTTAATATAATGAGACTTCACCCTCTGGAGAGATTCACTCTGCTTCATTTCAATGCCATGTTGGCTTCTTACTTGTTTTGCAGACACACCCTCTGAATGAGATTTGATTGTAAAGAAATACTTTCTGTTTTTGTGATAACTATGTCATGAATTGTATCTGTCGCTGTCATGGACTTCCATATATGATTGAATAATCACGTCGGAACTAGGGCAATAAAGGTAGCATTTGTCTCATAAAATTTGACAGGATAGCCATCTAGCCCAGGAATTTTTGCAGACTGCAAACCTTAAACCTTTCAATAATATCCCCCAGAGCGAACTGAACATTTATCAATAGCCTATTTTTGTCCTTCAACTTCTTGAGATCTTACAAGTTGAAATAAGCTTATAGCTCATCTGAAGCACTCGTGATCTAAGCTTCTTACAAATCATTGCAAAAAAGGGTGAGTGTCTTGTCATTGTTATGTCCTTAGCTGATTGTGTTGCTCCTATGAATTGGAATTACAATTATGTATATTTCCTTTTTGTAAGAGGTGTTAATGTCATGTGTTCCAGCTGCATGGTGTACCCAGGAAACTAAGTGCATTTCACTTAATGTTATTTGTGCTTATCCAGGATGAAGAATACTATTATGTACAACTGTGCACAAATCACAAATCTGTTCTTTACATGTGGATTTACATGTGGTAAACAAATTAATCCACCTTTTCTCAGCACAAAAATCAGCAAGTTATAAGAAATGAACATATGCAATTCACCATACCAATCCTTAAAATGATATCTGCACTAGATAGAGGTCCCTAGTATTTGCTGCATTATGTTTTTAAAACTATGATCATTGCAGCCCAAGACTTCTACATTCCCTACAAGGCAAAGCAGGATAAATAGGAACTGACAGCAACTGTATGAACCTTGAACCACTGTTGACAGATGTTGAAACTACATCTGTGACTGTAGGAATTTAATTTCCTCAGTGTACTATTTTTGGTACCCTGATTAACCAGCTCCCTTTAAGTGTTGGTCTGTGCTATTTTTAAACTATCATTGATCCATGGTGGTTTGTGGTATTCAGTGTTTTTATCAACTGGCAACTTTGCAAAAGCACCTTAACAGCAAGATTATGTTACAACTGTGATGGGAAAAGTGCACATATTATCTAGCTGCACTAATCGGCAGGCCATACCATTAAGTTTAATTTCCTCACCATAATGGCCAATTATACACCTTCATTACTGGCACCCAGAATAAAAGTAGCTTTAATTAGGCTTCTTTCAATAAATGACAAACTTGGGAGTTTGTTAGAAAACAAAACTTAGTTTTAACACATTACAAGTACTGGTTAACATGCAATTGCAATCCTGAAGTATATCTATTTATCTCTTACCAGGTAATTTTCTTAGCAAACACGCACAGACACACACAGAAACAAACATAGGACAAGCAGGTAAAGAATGGATTATGTGTTCTTGCTCATTTTGAAACATCAAGATTTCACCTGAGGTCAACAGACCTTTCCATGGTCCGCCCAGTTTGATTCCTGTGGCAGTAGGGCTGGTAAAGTTTTAGCCAGAGTCTCTCTGTCGAGGTAGATGTTTGGAGGGTAAACTCAAGAACAGCCTCTTCCCAACTGCCATCAGAGTTTTGAATGGACCTACACCCTAGCTATGACTGTAACACTGTCTTCTGCACCTCCTTTTCTCCTCCTCTGTATGCTCTTTGAACATATGCTTTATCTGTATAGCACACAAGAAACAATATTTTTCATTGTATACCAGTACATGTGACAAAAATAAATCAAATCAAATCAAATCAAATCACAAATACTCTAAAATAAAGGGAAAAGTTTGCAGGGCCTTCACATTGTCAGTCTTGGTGTCCCTTCATATGAAAATGGGCTTGCTAGACCCAGTGGACATTTGGAAGTTCTCACCAATGGATTTTTGCCATAGAGGAATATGTCTATATGTAATATATACATAGCTGTGTGTATGTGTGCATATATACATGGCTGGATCAGTTCTTCTGGTCTCAGTTTTGCATGTCCAAATTCAGACAATTTACCTTCAGATGCGAATCCAAATTCAGACAACTTACACTGAGATGAGGACCCAAATTTTTTTTTACCCATTCATGGGACAAGGGAGTTACTGGCTGGCCAGCATTTATTGCCCATCCCTAGTTGTCCTTGGAGGGCAGTTGAGAGTCAACCACATTGCTGTGTCTCTGGAGTCACATTTAGGCATAATCTCAAACTAGCATAAAAGCATCACGTCTCTAGTCATGCATTTTATCCAGATTTGGGCCAGTATAAATTAGTCTGCTGTGATTTGGGAAAAATAACAATGGCAAGCCATTTGTTTGACTGTGGATTTAGATCTGGACATTATGAAACATCAACTTCTGGCATCATGCTATTGGTAAGGTGAATCATGTAAGTGGTTTGTGCAATGGTTGCACATTCTGAGTATTTGGGTCTGGCTTGCTATGGACAGTGGTTAGAGTGGCAGTTCTGATCATACACTTAAACCGACATTGGCTTGAGCTAATCTAAATGGAAGATCCATTTGTTACAATGGGAAGCACAATGCTAATTTCTATGAAACATCCAAAATATCTCTGATATTACTTTACTCATTGATTTTCTTTTCTCCTACAGGAGGCAGTTCAGTTGGCTTGCTTAATTTCCTTTCCTTCCACATGATTGAAATGACCTTCCATCAAAAAATTACATTTCAGCAAGGATTCAGCTGTTGAACTTTCAAACAAATTCAGCAAAATTTATTGCCAATAGCAAAGAGCAATGTGATCAAGCAGCAAAATGGAAGTTGTCCTGCAAAACTATAATTGAATTGAATATTATATAAAACACTGAATCAAAACAGAGCAATTGGATGATTTTTAACAGGAACTTGATCTTTTCTTTTAAAAATTTCTGCTATTATCTAAGATGCTTCATTGCACTTCAACATAATAGTACACTATAAATAGGCAATTATTGTATATATCATGCATGCTGTGTAAAAGATTGCAAATTGTTTTTCCTTAAACAGGGGAATTTAATTTAGAAAAGATTAATGTTCTTCAGTGACTTTCCATTCAACAATGCAGACTTCTATGTTCTATTCTATATCTCTGCTTGGATTTTGCAGCCAGTGATAAAGGAATGGCTCTCACTATTGTTCTTGAAGAAAATTGCCATCAAAAATCGAGCCATTTCGAACTGTGTATTTCCCCATTTTTGCACCATTTGAATCTGGTGCCAGGTTGAGTGACTCACCAGGCATTCAACAACAGAAATGGTGTTCAGCAGGATAAATTCCAGAGAATCCATACAGTTCAAAAGGAGGCCATTCAGCCCATCATGTTTGCAAAACAGCATTTTATCCAGGCTCAGCCCTCTGCCATATCCCTGTAACCTCACACATTTACCATGGTTAATTCCTCACTACTATGGTTAATCCCACCTAACCTAACATCCTTGGACACCAAGTCCATGATCAATTCACCTAAGCTGCACATCTTGAATTGTGGGAGAAAACTGGGGTACCTGGAGATACAGGGAGAACGTACAAATGTCACTCAGTGACCCAAAGCTGAAATCAAATCCAGTCCCTGGTGCTGTGAGGCAGCAGTACTAACCAATGTGCCACCGTGCCATCCAAGTAAGCAATTATATTTGATTATTTTCATAGTCAGTAAACCAGGAAAAAATACGGTGAATTTTTCGTTTTTTTATAAACACGTTACAGAATGAAATAAATTATTGGAGTGGAAAAATGACATCAAGTTAGAACCTGAAATCTCATCAGTAAACTTCCATATGGAAGAAAAAAACATTCTGCAAAGAAAGTTCTCAGGGAAAGTGAGAATTAGCAATGATTATGATTATAAATTTATAATTAATAGTCATTATGAAATTAGATTGTATTCAAAACTATACTTCATTCAACACTTCATTCCATAAATAACAACTTATTGTACTTCTGGCAGTGAGACTACTGACATAAAATACCAATTTTCATGTCAGTTCAGAGATAGGAAGTGGTGGTCCAGTGGCAATATCCACTAGACTATTAGGTGCATTGGTCACATTAAATTCACCCTCAGTGAACCTGAAGCCAGAGTATGGTGACTAACTTCATTGCAGTATTAATGTGAGCCTACTTGTGACCCTAATAAATAAATCTTAACTTTAACTATTAATCCAAATGCCCAACCTAATGTTCTGGATGCATAGTTTCAAATCTTATCAGAGCAACTGGAGGAATGAAAATTTAACTAACAAATATGAAATATAAAACTTGTCTCAGTAAAGATGACTATATTTGTTGTAAAACCCATCTGATTCACTAATGTGCATTAGAAAAGAAATCTGCATCCTTACTTGATCTGGCCTACATGTGACTCCAGATCCACAGTAATGTGGTTGACTCCTAACTGCCCTTTGAAATGGCCATGCAAACCACTCAGTGCAAGGGCAATTAGAAAAGGGCAGCAAATGCTGGCCTTGCCAGAATGCCCACATCCCATGATAATAATAAAAATATATATACTTGATTGCAGTCTGTAGGAAATTCAATTGCACATTTTGAAGTACTGACTTTTGCAGTTAATTGTGCATCAGCAGAAGCCAGAATCCCTGCCATTTTCAGAGTAATAAACGCTGACAATTTTATCATCATTACAAATGCAAAGCCTGAACCAGTGTATCATTAAAATCTGTCACAAAGTGAATCAACTCCAATGTCACACTATGATTTATGATAGAGTGCAGTTTGCAACTAATTCTATGTATCCATTAATCTATTTACAACATCATTGTATTAGTATTAGAGTAACATAGGACTTAGGAACAGGAGTAGGCCATTCGGCCCAATGAGCCTGCTCCGCTTTTCATTAAGATCATGGCTGATCTAGTTTGTGGTCTCAACTCCAATCTCCTGTGTGCAGTCATAACTGGTGCCTTATCTGTTACAAAATCTATCAAACTCAGTCTTGAATTAATTCAATAACTTAGGTTCCAATGCTTTCTGGGGAAGAAAGCATTCCATAGAATTCCACAATGTCCTTCTGAGAGATAAAGATGCCCCTCATCTCTGTCTTAGAAGGAACACCTCTTATTGTTAAATTGTGCCATCTAATTCTAGTTGCCCCGACAAAAGGCAACATCCAAATCAAGTCCCCTCGGGATCTTATAGATTTCAATAACAGTCATTCTTCTAAATTCAAATGCATATAGACCTAACCTAATCAATCTTTCTTCATAAATTAAGCCTGTCATCCCAAGAATAAGTCATGAACTTTTTCTGAACTGCTTTCACAAAATTACATCCTTTTTCAAGAGGGAGATTAAAACTGTACTCCAGATGCAGTCTCACCAAAGCTTAATACAGCTGCAGTAAAGCTTTCCTATTTTTATACCCCATTTCCCTTTCAATAATCAACAACATTCAATTTGCCTTCCTAATCAGTCATTGCATCTACATTTAACATTTATGTATGAGGACTCTGAGATTGTCCTGTGACACTGAGCTTGACAGCCTTTCTCAATTTAAGTAATATATTGGGAGTGATTTTCCCAGCCTGCTGTGTTGTTCTAGCAGCGCAATGAGACAAGAGACATCAGCAAAGGCCATTTCGCGGGCTTCCTGCTGGGCGCCAGGGCCTCCATGCATCTCCACTGCAAGGTTTTCCACAGTAATCAGCTCCAAGCTGGAAATCAGCTGATTGCAATATGCTAATCAGCATCTGCATTTCATTAGCCAGTCCGGGACTAAAGTCTGCGGGTCCGCTACTGTCTCCTACCTCACCGGAAGTTATTCACTCCAGTGGGGTTCATAAGAGCTTCCCACTAACAGGGAATAAGTGGCCCAACCCCACTGGAGTAAAGAGAGGCCATTGAAGGTCTTCCCAGGAAGTCGGGGCTAAGAGGAGGTGCCCCCTGCGCAGTGCCAGCCCGGCCCCCAGGCAACATCCAAGGGTAATGCCCAAGAAGTACCTTGCCATACCCATTGAGCATCTGAGGGGAATTGGCCAGAGATTATTGTGTCAGTAGAGCTTATGGGCGATTGGGGGTGGAGGGACCCGCTATCTCTCTGCATTCGGGATCACAGGCAGAGGGAGGGAGAAGGCAATTGGGATTGGCCATTTTGTTTTGGTCTTGGGGGGTGTCGGGGCTGCATGGGTTCAAGGCTGCTGGAGGGAGGACATTGGGGCTGCGGGGGGTGGTATTGGTATTATCAGGGGGTGAGATTGGGAGGTTGGGCTGGCTGGAGGTAGGGGTGCACAAGATCGAGCAATTGGGGGGTTGGGGTAGTCAGTAAGCCAACAATATGGGGCCACAGGCCTGGCCAGCAATCGGCCTGACCAGTGATCTGAAGGCCGGTAATGGGCGCTACTGCACATGCGCCAATCCTGGCACTAACAGACCGGTGCATATACAGTGTCGTGTTCAGCGCTATGCTGCCAACATCTTCAGTGCGAAAAGGCTCTGACCACCTGATTTTCAGAGGGAATCCCACAAGGGCATTCTGTGATGCACAGAGTATGGGAGATTCAATCAAAAAATCCCATGAAAAAAACAATGGGAGTTATTCCCATTTTCACGCAAATTAGGGACTTCAAATTCTTTGGGGAACTTTCTGGCCATTGCTTTTCTGCTCTTCCTGCCAAAATGGACTAGATCATATTTTCTAACATTGTACTGTCTCTGCCAATCTTTTGCCAACTAACTTAACCTAACTATATCCTTTTGTACACCCTCTATTTCTGCTTGACATCTTACTTTCCTAGTTATTATTGTCATCAAAAGATTTAGCTACCGTACATGTGGGATGGAATTCTTCCAAAAAATGGAAATACTATGGGATCAAACTTCTAATATCTGTAAGGGTCATTTTTAGGCATCTGTGGAAATGAATATGTTGCTGGATGGGTTTCAGTGCCAGGGAACCCAGCAACTTCCTCAAGCGAATTAGGCATTGAGGGGTAGTAGCATGAGATCATAAGAAAGGAAGCCTGTTGCAATCTGGTCAAAACTTCAGTTTTGCCTTAAGCAGCCATAGCTCTGCAGCCTTCAAGCTTTATAACCTTGTGTAACTGTTGTATTGTGCCTAGTTTTAATAAATGAACTGGCAATGTGTCCCTTATGAGTGATTAGGTTTTATATTATTGTAATAAACAGGCAAAGTGCAAAATTCAGGAGAACAAATGCCTTCCCATCTAACCCCTGAATCCAGGTCTGCTTGTGAGACCTCTGTGATCACCACTTCCCCTTCCCCAAAACAGCAATTCCCTAAGGTCAGTGACAGAGGCAGAAAGAATAATTGAGTTTAGAAAATGAGAGAGAAGAAAGAAACAGAAAATAACAAAAGCAAACTACGAGATATCATTTGGAAGGCCATATATCAGCCAACAGTATCTGGAGATTCACAACCCACTTTACTCCTTAAAACTATTGTTTGATCTGCAAATTGTAACAGCGTACATAGTTCACATACAATTAATTTTCTGGGATGGTTTGACCTGATATTAATAAAAAAGTTGAGAATTGATGAGAATAAAAGGAATTGAAGGGAATAACATATTCTATAATTCAATCCATTTGTTCATTGTGTGTAAGGCAATAAATGGTCTTGTAGTGATTAAGTGCTGAGGTTGTAGGCATGAACATTTAATTAAAATGCAAGATAGTAAAGACATTCCTCGCAGTTGAAGGTTCACTGACCATTTCACATGTGAAAATGAGTGAGATATTCAAAACAATTGTTGCATAATTAAGTATTGCTGAGTACATGAGTATTTGGCAGCTTGTTAGTTTTGATCTTGAAGATATTGTGACCACTATTAGTCAATTAACCATGCAATCAAATTATGTTGCAGTAAGTCAGTAATTAGAAATCCATTAGTGACTTGTTGTTGGGGAGTCTGGCTGATGCTCACAGGAAACTATCAAATAATAACCAGTAGTTCCAAGAAGTTTTAATATGAATATATGAACAAAAAACAGGAGTAGGCCATTCAGCCCCTCAAGCCTGCTCTGTTATTTAGGTGATATAACTGTAACCTCAAATCTGCATCCTGCTATCCCCAATAACCTATCACCCAATGCTTACCAAGAATATATCCATCTCTACCTTAAAAATATTCAAAGACTCTGCTTTCACTGCCTTCACAAAAAGAGAGTTCCAAAGGCTCTGAGTGAAAACATTTCACCTCATCTCCATTTTAAATGGGTGATTAATTATTTTTAAACAGTGATCCCAAGGTTTAGATTCTTCCACAATATGAAACATCGTCTCCACATCCAACCTGCCAAGTACCCTTAGGATCTTACATGTTACAATCAAGTTACCTGTTACTCTTCTAAACTCAAGCAGATACAAATCTCATCTATCCAGCATGGGCGTCTTTCCTCTTTAGACAACTCATCCATTCCGGCGATTGATGTGATAAACTTTCTTCGAACTGCTTTCAATGCATTTATATCCTTTCTTATGTAAAGTGAACAACACAGTACATAATATTCTAACTGTGGTCTCACTAGTGTCCAGTACATCTCCATACTTTTGCATTCAATTCGCCTTGCAATAAATAATAACATTCTATTAGAACATAGAACATAGAACAATACAGCACAAACAGGCCCTTCGGCCGACGAGTTGTGCCAATCACATCTACCAATCCACAGACCTATCTATAACCCCCTATCCTATTCGTTTCCACGTACTCATCCAGAAGTCTCTTAAAAGACCCCAGTAAGTTTGCCTCAACAACTTCCGACGGCAGTCGGTTCCATTCACTCACCACCCTCTGAGTGAAAAACCTACCCCTGACATCTCCTTTGTATTTGCTTCCCTGCACCTTAAATCTGTGTCCTTTCATAGTGACCATTTCAGCTCGGGGAAATAGTCTCTGAGAGTCCACCCTATCTATCCCTCTTACCATTTTATAAACCTCTATCAGGTCGCCTCTCAACCTACGTCGCTCCAGTGAGAAGAGTCCCAGTTCCCTCAACCTATCTTCATAAGGCCTGCCTCCCAATCCAGGCAGCATCCTTGTAAATCTCCTCTGAACTCTCTCAATAGCCTCTACATCCCTCCTATAATGAGGCGACCAGAATTACGCACAATACTCCAACTTGGGTCTGACAAGAGACTTATAGAGCTGCATCATTACCTCCTGACTCCTGGACTCTATTCCTCGATTAATGAAGGCCAGAACACCGTACGCCTTCTTGACCACTTCCTCCACCTGCGAGGCCAATTTAAGAATCCTATGGACCCGGACCCCGAGATCCTTCTGCTCTACAACACAGCTAAGACTCCTACCCCTTATATTGTACTCCTTCATCCCATTATTCCTGCCAAAATGGACCACTACACATTTATCTGCATTGAAGTCCATCTGCCACTTCTCCGCCCAGTCTTGCATCCTGTCTATGTCCCGCTGCAACTTTTGGCATCCCTCCAGACCATCCACAACACCACTGATCTTTGTATCATCGGCGAACTTGCTAACCCATCCCTCCACTTCCTCATCCAGGTCATTTATGAAAATGACAAACAGCAGGGGTCCCAGAACAGATCCCTGGGGCACTCCACTGGTTACCGACCTCCATGCAGAACAAGACCCATCCACAACCACTCTCTGCCTTCTGCCGGCAAGCCAGTTCTGGATCCACGAGGCCAAAGCCCCTTGGATCCCATGCCCTCTCACCTTCTCCAGAAGCCTTGCATGTGGGACCTTATCAAACGCCTTACTAAAGTCCACGTACACTACGTCCACCGCCCTTCCTTCGTCAATGTGTTCAGTCACATTTTCGAAGAACTCAACTAGGCTCATAAGGCATGACCTGCCCTTGACAAAACCATGCTGACTATTTCTAATCAGTCCAAACTTCTCCAAATGTTCATATATCTTATCCCTCAGAAGCCTCTTCATCAGCTTACCAACCACTGAAGTCAAACTCACCGGTCGGTAATTTCCTGGACTATCCCTGTTCCCTTTCTTAAAGATAGGAACCACATCCACAATCCTCCAATCCTCCGGAACCTCTCCCGTTTCCATGGACGACGCAAAGATCATCGCCAAGGGCTCTGCAACCACTTCCCTCACTTCCCACAATAACCTGGGTACATCCCATCCGGTCCCGGCGACTTGTCTATCGTGTTAGAATTTAACAGGTCTAACTCTTTCCTAACATTCACATACTCAATCTTTTCCATATGCCTCAAACCTGCAGTGCAATCTCCTAGTTCACTTTCCACTGTGAATACCGAGGCAAAGTACTCGTTAAGCACCTCTGCCATTTCTTCCGGATTTACACAGACTTTTCCCCCTTCACCTTTTATAGGTCCTATCCCTTCTCTTCTCATCCTTTTACTTTTCACATATTTGTAGAAGGCCTTGGGATTCTCCTTAATCTTACCTGCCAAGGCCTTCTCATGACCCCTTCTGGCTCTCCTAATTTCCTTTTTAAGTTCCCTTCTACACACCTTATACTCCTCTAGATCCCTAACATCCCCTAGCTCTCTGAACCTTTTATATACCTTTTTTTTCTTCCTAACTAGGTTCACCACTACCTTCGTGCACCACGGTTCTCGCGTCCTACCAGAACCTCCTTGACTCCTCGGAACGTTGTCTTGCAGTGCCCCAGACAAACATTCCTTGAAAAACCGCCACTTTCCTTCTGTACTCTTCCCCAAGAATACCTCCTTCCAGTTTATGCGTCCAATTACCTGCCTAATGTTTTCATATTTCCCCTTACTCCAGACATACACCTTCCTAGCCTGCCTGATCCTATCTCTTTCCATCACTATCGTGAAAGAGATAGAATTATGATCTCCATTCCCAAGAAGTTCACCTACCGTGAGATCCGACACCTGCCCTGGCTCATTAGCAAGCACTAGGTCAAGTATAGCCTCTCCTCTCGTAGGTTTTTCCACGTACTGTGTCAGAAAACCTTCCTGAACACACCTTACAAACTCCACACCATCCAAACCCCTTACCCTTGGGATATTCCAGTCAATGTTTGGGAAATTGAAATCTCCCATCACGACAACCCTGTTATTTCTACATCTGTCCAGGATCTGTTTCCCTATCTGCCCCTCAAGTTCCCTGTCGCTATTGGGCGGCCTATAGAATATACCCAGCAAAGTTATCGAGCCTTTGCTGTTCCTAACTTCCACCCATAGAGACTCCATAGACAATCCCTCCCCGTCTTCCACCTTCTCTACAGCCATGACACTGTCCCTGATCAACAGTGCCACACCTCTTTTGCCCCCAACCCTGTCCCTCCTGAAGCACCTGAATCCCGGCACCTAAAGTACCCAGTTCTGTCCCTGAGACAACCAAGTCTCTGTAACGGCCACCACATCACACTCCCAAGCAGCAATCCAAGCCCTAAGCTCATCTACCTTATTTACTACACTCCTGGCATTAAAATAGACACACCTCAGCCCCTCAGTCAGGATATTTCCCTTTTCCACCACCTGCCTAACCCCCCTCTCAGAGTGCCTACAGTCCTTCCCTACCTGGGAACTAACCTCCTTATTCACTATCCCAATGGTATTCCCACCCCCCAGCTTTTCTAGTTTAAAGATCCCCCAGAAGCCCTACCTAGTCTACCTGCCAAGATATTAGTCCTCCTAGGGTTCTCCTAATTATTTGCTGTACGTGCATAGTAGCTTTTTGTGATTCATACACTATGACATTCAGATCCCTCTGGATTTCAGATCTCTGCAGTCTCTCACCATTAAGATAATGTGTTTCTTCTTTATTTTTCCTGCCAAAGTAGTCAATCTCACATTTTCCTGCATTATATTCCATTTACCAAATCTTTGTCCATTTACTTAACCGACCTATATAGTTTGTAGCCTCCTTATGTCCTCTTCAAAACTTACCTACCTACCTAGTTTTGGTAGATAAGTAAGTTTGGCAACCATCCTTTTATCCATGTCATATATATAAATTTTGAATGCACTGATCCTGTGGCAGACAATTGTTACATTTTGCAAAGTTGAAAAAGACCCATTTATACCAACAATCTGCTGCCTATTAGCCAGCCAATCTTCTGTCCATGTCTGATAAAAAAGCTTTTATTGTCTGCAATAACCTTTTATGCATCACTTTATCAAATGCTTTTTGGAAATTGAACTACAGTACCTCCACTAGTTCCCCTTCACAGCACACACTATTTCCTACCAGAATCCCAATAAATTGGTTAAATATGGCCTGCTGCTGTCAATGGGATTTCCCATTGAATCCCCCCCAACTACTAGAAAACCCATGATGGGGGTATGCTGTTGGTGGGGCCAGAACATCCCCCAATGTGAACAGCTGGAAAATATTTTCACAAAACCATTTTGACTCTCCCTGATTACCTTGAACTTATTCACGTGTCCTGCTATAACTCCCTTAATCATTGCTGTAAACATTTTCCCTGTAACAGATATGCTAACTGACCTGTAGTTTCCCACTTTCAGTCTCTATCCTTTTTTAATAAAGGAGTTACATTTACTGTCTTGCAATCTGATGGAATCTTTCCTGAATCTTGGGAGTTTTGGAAAATAAAAACCAATGCATCACCTCTCTCGCTATACACTTTTTTTAAGACGGTAGGGTGAAGTCCATCAGGACCTGGCCTCTTGTCAGCCCACAGCTCCAACAATTTACTCAGTATTATTTCTGATTACTGTAATTTTCCTGAGTTTCTCCTTCCTTTCCATTTCCTTGCTTATAGCTGTTATTGGAATATAACTTGTATTCTCTATAATGTAAATTGATGCAAAACACCTGTTCAATTCATTTGTCATTTTCTTGTTTTCCATTATCAACTCTACAGGCTCACTTTGTAAAGGACTAACACTCACTTTGTTAACTCTTTTCGTTTTTAAATATTTATCAAAACTCTTGTTATCTGTTGTATATTTCTGGCTAGCTTTCTCACATACTCAACTTTTCTCACATGATTTATACTTTGCCATTCTTTATATTCTGTCTAATCTTCTGACCTCTCACCCATTTGTGCAATTATATGCTTTTTCTTTAAGTTTGATACTATCTTGAAACTTTCAAGCTAACCATGGATGGCGAATCCAGTCCTTTGGACTTTTTATTACATACATTCCTGTTAGAGTATATCTACTCTGTGTATTTTTCCCATAAATGTTTGCCACTGCATCTCTAGCATCTCAAGCTCTTGGGAGTTAAAGGGATCAAGGGATATGGAAGGAAGGGGGGGATCAGGATATTGAATTCAATGATCAGCTATGATCAAAATGAACGTGGAACAGGCTTGAAGGGCTAAATGGCCTATTCCTGCTTCTAGTTTCTATGTTTTTTTGACTATTTCTTAATCTAATTTGTCAATTCACTTCAGCTAACTTAGCTTTCATTCCCTCATAATTAACCTTATAATTACTCTTATTTAAGTTTAAAAACATAGGCTAGGATTCCGCCATGCTCCCCCACCCACTTCTCCATTGTGACATGTTTTTTGGCATTCTTTGATTAGAAAGTTGAAATGGAAGATTGCCAGCAAAAGATTGCAGCTGAAGATGTGTGGAATGAGGAGGGGCTGGGGAAGATGTATAAAGAGAGGGAAGAAGCCCAAATAAGGGTGGCTGAAGTCTTCAAATTGAGACTCACAAGAAAACCTTAAGAAATGTTTAAACTTACATGCTTGGATGTTTCTGGCTGACAATCCATAATTTGGCAGGTTTGACCTGATCGAGAGACTGCCTGTGTTCTCTTGCTAACGTTACAATTAATATTGTGGCTTGGGTACTGTCAGCTGGTGACAAGTGCCCCACTGCAGATTAATATTTGTTGGGGAGAAAGAAGGTTCGGAGCAGTCAGTTGGCTTTTGCACTTTAATTGACGCCATCCCTCGTTTGCTCTCTTCTTTATCCTCCTTCTTCTCTAAATATAGTCTTGCAATGCTTTGTGATAATTTACTTTGAACGTATGAATAACATGGTTCAATACTTCATTATTTATCACAGTTGTGGACAATCATCTGTTGGATAAGGAAATGCAAAGAACCACAGTTCTTCCAAGACAAAAGTAGGTATTAATATTATATTGAAACTAGTAAAATAGCTGGAGAACATCAGCAAGGAAACAGAAAACCTTGTTACTTGACCTTTAGAGTAAGTATAGACATGATCTATTAGTGTCTTCACTTTTGTGGACGTGTCTTGTTGTTAACACCTGTTCATGTCATCTAGTAACAGAAAATTACTGAGGCAGCTCAAGATAGCAGCTCATTCTGATGTGCTGCATATATTTGGTACACATAAAGGTTGCTATCTGAAGATACAGCCATTACTCTTCCAGTTGTGCAGCAGCTGCTATCTGTTACAGGGATTTATTCTGCATAGTTTGTATGCATGTATTTTTTAATGTCAATCTGACCTTGATACAAAACAAAATAAAACTGTAAGCCTCAACTCCCACTGTTGCGAATTGCTCCATTAACCAATGCTGAAAGAAAAGATTTGAGCTGCACAAAATTGATGTTTCGTTGATTAGAGCTTTTCAGATTAATATTACACATATAAAATAAGTAGTCACGTGAGGGTGAATAATTCGTGCCTGTCATGCGCTGTGTGTAAGAGCAAGTCATTTGCAATGCTGAGAATGAATCAAGGAAGTGAGATTTGGAAATGACTGCTTATGTTACGAAAGTCTGATACCTTTATGTGATTTGTCTCATCAATCTATTGCCTCACACTTGAGAAATCCTTTGAGGACTCATGTTTACTTTCAGTGAACAGGGTAAACATATTGATTAAAATATGGATAATAGTAGAGAGTCAGCACATAAAACTCCTATTATGTCCCTGAATTCCCAGAGCTAGGAATTATGCTCTAGTTGAGTGAGACTCCAATTATGAACCATCTGTTTCTACCTGTCTATTCCATAAAAAAAACAATCAACTTTAACATGCACAATAACAACAACAAATACTCAGACTTTCACAACTGTCAGGAATAATTACAATTGTATTTATTTTTTTTTCCTGGATTTATAAAAGTGAGAATACTGGAAATGCAAAACTTCCCTAGTTTGAGATCTGGTCACAGCATGAAGCACTCCACGTATGTGAAGAAGTTGGCGTAAAAATCCAACTGATGCATCTCAAATAAAAACTTAGATGAATGTCCACAATGAAGCTTTCTGTTCCTCACACCACCAAGCCTTCTCAATTCTTCCAAGTTAGTGAATTCTTGGACAGTTTAATGCTGTGACCCTAACTTACAGAGTTAAGACTCAATAAATACAAAGTCAGAGGAGCTTGAAAGGTAATAGAGAAGATTTCCATCTCAACTGGCCTTGAACTCATAATCCAGCATTAATAGGTACCACGTTTTCACTCACTCTACTGCCCAATTCTTGCAATTGGGCTAAAACACTGAAGTAATATTCCTTTCTAGCTGTCTTCCAATAATCTTTTAGCATTTGATAATCTTCTATAATCCATGTGAACTAAATTGCAACATTTAAAACTCTTTGGTGTTGATTCTAAAAAAAATATTAAAGTTACATTGCCTTTTAAGGGCAAATATGTTATTTGTTTTTGTAGTAGCAATGTAAATAATACCTGCCATCAATTTAGGGCTGTATAATCTCTTATTTATGAAGAGAGATGGGTTTTGCTACAATTTCTTAGAAATATTTGCTGCCACGAGCCCAGAAGTATCAAAATAACGTGGCCTGAATCAATTTGAATTCAAATATCAAAAGACAAAGCAATTTTACCATCGGCTTTATCTTTCAAGAAATAATGTCTTCCAAAATAGGGAATGATAATGTTCAAAATGAGGATAAAGTGAAGAGAGACAAAAGCTCCCACTGGAACTCCATATTTTTACAATAAGTTACTGTGGCACTGGCTTCTCCATTATCTTTATATTTCTATTTGTAGAGTCCTCAATCAAGATAAAAACGTCACGTTATAGGAACAAAACAAAAGTGAAGGTAATTTCTCTTTCTATGTCTCTGTTTCTATTATCTGAACCTTTTGTTCCTGTTTTCCAGCATAATGTCATCTTTGTAAGAAAAATCCATCCACTCATCATTGTTGTCCTTGTTTCTGTTTTTGCACAATCAGCAGGTCTATTCAAATCATGAAGCACGCAGTCCCAAGACTGTTATTTCGAACTCCTTAAGGAAGAAAAGAATTGCATCCAACCTTCAGTAAGGCCAGAGGACTGATTTGTGCTTTGACATAAGTCAGCTGCTTTGTGTAATCCTTAGGTTAGTGTTAAACAAGGTAACAAATTGTTGTTTAATACACTGTAATCTTGAATATAAGCGCATTATTTATAATTTGGGTGATTATAGAGAAAACGTGTTCTAAAGCTTGCCTTGCCTTAGACTTACGGTTTTTATATGAAGTCAAAAAGTAAGGTAAAAGGGAGATTTTCCTATATTATCTGACATACAGCCAGCTCTTAGAATATTGGTTTTCTGACAAATTATGCTTCTGCCACAGTTTTAGGGAAGGATTCCAAAACGTAAGCTCCAGAAGAAAATATAGGGTGGAAAAAAAAATCTCAATAATCCATCTGGTATCAGATAGAGATTTTACCTCAGAATGTCGCATTGCCCAGAATAAAATTAGAACAATCTAATCACAGAATGGATAATCTGGCTAGCTGGCAAGACAAAAGAAAGACTGCTGAATTTATCATCCCTGCATGACAAAGGAGAGAGACAGAGGGGAGGGTTAGGAAGTTCAGATCATTTACCTGTGTGAGGAGGGGCCTGTAGTGTTGGAATACCTCTGGTATTCATCTACACCCCCATTTCTGCCCACTAGTGTCAGATAACTTGCTTTGATAGCTTCCTGTTGCCTGGTGGAGATGTGACTCCTCTTGCTGATACTCTCCTTCACCAAAACTTCCATTAAAGCATTAGGAAACCAAGACATTGTGAACAAACTTCAATATGAGCTGCTATAACCATGGTGTCCCACTCCTTTAAGAGATGCATGCTGTGAAATGGATGGCCTATTTGGCAGTGAATGGTGTGAGTTGTGTTGGTAGCTCATCGCTATTTGTATCAGTCTGAAGGAACAACCTGGGGTGTAATTTGGGGTGTAATGGAACAAAAATTCTAAACTTGGTTCCTAACCTGTGTAAGAAAACAGGGTAAAATCAGTTATCAATAATGGATAACCCATCTGGAAAGCTCCAAAGACAAAATGAATAGTTTTCTCATCTGTTACATCTGTAACATGAAAGATTATTTTTGGTTAAAAAAAGATCCTTACAAGAGGTGGATATTTTTCATTCATTCTTTTCAATTACATTTCCATATCACAGCAAGGAACTGGATTTATGCATGCACCAACATCAAAGAATTATCTTTAATGATTTTGAAAAGAAGCTTTCAGATTCTAAAGAACTTCAGCATTTAAAGGAGATTAAACAAGTTGTTTGTAATTTTAATATTTTTCTGTTGCATTTGTTTGCTAAACTGAATTTGATGGAAAATGGGAACAAGAACAGTGGCATTGTGCCCATTACCTAGCTGCTACGGAATATCCTGTAAGTGTTTTACCCATGGTAGGGGAAGTGTTAGGCCATGGGCCATTAAGTGGGTCAGCATTATCATCACTGGATATTTCTCATAGCAGGAGAGACCAGCACCAAACATCCAGCCTACACAGCAAAAGCTGGTGGCATTCTAGCCCAGCTAGGGGGTTATCTTCCTTCAGTATTGGCACCTTGAATCCATCAGAGGCATCCACTCCAAGATTTCCTCTTGCCCCAGTGTTTCCCTTTCCACCACCCCCTGAAATCCCTTCTCTGTCCTCACTGGCCTCCATATCCTTCACGAGCTCTGGTGAGATCCCAGATTCAGCTTGGTCTAAGAACCATAGTTTCGATTCTTCAGTGGATGGACTGCAGTCCCAGAAGTGACCATTACTCCCAATGCCACTGCTGGGACAAGGCAACTGCTAGTCATTTGATTGGATGAGGTAGAAGCCTTAACTGAAGCCAATGAAAGGCCCAACAGCTGCAGGCAGAGCCACTCAAATGCAAGAGGTCTCACGCCTGGCTTTTGTACTGTGGTGGGGTGGAAGATTGGGGGAGGGGGTGCATGGATGGGATCTTTGCCTGCCCATGTACGAAGAACAAAGAACAGACACAGGAACTTTGGTTCACAAAGCCTGCACCGAAACATGATGCCTTTCTAAAGACCTTTTGCTGCTATGCAGTCCTGATCCCTTTCTTCCCTGCCTATTCATGTATCTATCAAAATGCCTCTTAAATGTTTCTATTGTATCTGTTTCTACAACTTCCTCTGGCAGTACATTCCATTACCAACATCTGTGCCAAAAGCCTGCCTCTCACATATTCTTTAAACTTTCCTCCTTTCGCCTTAAAACCATATCCTTAGTAATTGACATTTCTCCCCTAAGAAAAAGATTCTGACTATCCATTCTATCCATACCTCTCATATTTAGTAAACTTCTATCACGTCACCACCACAGCCCCCCACCTCTGACGTTCAAGTGAAAACAAGTTTATCCAATGTTTCCTCATAGCTAATACAAATCAGGCACCAACCTGATAAACCCTTTCAGTACTCTTCCAAAGTCTCCACATCCTTCTGTTAGTGCGGTGATCAGAACTATACACAATGTAGAATTCCTTTCTCTGAAGGATCTGAAAATTGAAATTGTCAAAAGCTTCAAGTTTTTAGGTGTCCAAATAACATCTCCTAACCCCTTCATGTCACACTGTAGGTAAGAAAGCCCACCATTGCCTCTATTTTCTCAGAAGACCAAGGAAATTTGACTTGTCGGCTACCAACATGTCAAATTTCACCAACTTTTACAGTTGCACCAGAGAAAACATTCTTCCTTCTTGTATCACAACTTGGTGTGACTTCTGCTCTGAAGACCGCAAGAAACTACAAAAGATTGTGAACGTAGCCCAATCCATCACTCAAAACAGCCCCCATCCATTGACTCTGTCTATACTTCCCACTACCTCAGCAAAACAGCCAGCATATTTAAGGACCACATGCATTCCGGATGTTCTCTCTTCCACCTTCTTTTGTCAGGAAAAAATACAAAAATCTGAGGCCATGTACCAACTGATTCACGAACACGTTCTTCCCTGCTGCCATAAGACTTCTGAATGGACTTACCTCGCATTAAGTTGATCTTGCTGTACATCTTAGCTATGTCTGTAACATTACATTCTGCACTCTCTCATTTCTTTCTGTATGAATGGTATGCTTTGTCTGTATAGCTTACAAGAAACAATATTTTCACTGTTTGGTAAAACATGTGACAATAATAACTCAAGTCAAATCAAAGTCAAATTTGATAGGCTAGCCTGAACCATCTGGTTGAAGCGTTATTCATCTGTCCAAAAGGACAGAGAGGCAGTGAGCAATGTGATTTGGTGGAACAGCACATAACAATGCTGTGGATTGTTAACCCACCTACTCCATGCTGTTGCTGCTGGTTTCAGATGAGAGAGGAATAGAGCTTGTCTACGGAATCCAACCTTTTCTATAATCCTAAAGCAGTTGGGAGGCAGATTTAATTGTAACTGATGTACAGAAACTTGAAGATCACAAGAAAGTCTTGAGGCTATAAGAATGCCTTTCCTTTTGAAGTTCAACTACACTTTTGAGGATGATATCCTCATCAGTTTGATTATACTTGACTATAAAACAACAAAGATTTGTTACCTTGTGATAATGATGTGAATCAAAACCATATTTCACATTGAGTCTAAACTTATATTTAGGTCAACGAACTCTATGCATCCCGAAGTTACTTCACAGATGTTGGGATTCATTATTAATGTTAACGTTATAGAACAGCTAAGGGAAAACAACACCTACTCCAGGAAGCCAGGGATAAAGTTGTCCATTAAAATAGCTTGTAGTTAGTCCTTCAAAGTTAACCAGTGATTTGATTAACCTTGGATCAAGACTTCCTTGGACCCTAAAATAGATAAATCAGCTCTAAAATACCATTACAGTTTTTCAGTTAAAGCACTTAGACTCCATCTCCAGGTTGCAACAGACACATATTTATAAGAGGAACTTTCTTTTTATCCTTCACACTATTCGTAAGATTAAAAGGTTTATCTTTCCTTTGATGCAATTTCCCAGCACCATGGAGACAGTTCTAATTGTTTCACACATTCTCTTGCTGTATGTCACAGTTGATTGAGATAATTTGTTGGAGCTATTTCAAGAATTAGTACTTCAGGCAGACCTTTTACCTATTTTAAAGAACAATAGTTCATCTTTCATTATATTGAAGTGATTTGGTTAATGTAGTCACCAAGTTGAACTAAGAGTAACGGGTGTCATTAAATTGGAGCAGGAAAGAGGCTTCACTTCAACACTGGTGAGTTTGAATTTCTACTTATCCTACTTTCAGAGTTACAGAAGGCTTGGGAAAATACTATAAATGCAATTCTTCTGGTGGCTCCTCTGAGATCATGTACCAAACGATTCAAAAACACCTTCTTCCATGCTGCTGTCAGACTTTTGAATAGACTTACCTTGCATTAAGTTGATCTTTCTCCACGTCCTAACTATGACTGTAGCTCTACAGTTTGCACTCTCTTGTTTCCTTCTCTATGAATGGTATACTTTGTATAGCACACAAGAAACAATAATTTTCATTGTCTGTTAATACATGTGACAATAATAAATCAAATCAAAAAGATATGTGGCAAGTTCCAGGCTTTCATACTATAGAGATGATGGAGGGAAAAGTGTGACCCTGTAATACAAAGAATCATTTGGGCAGAAATTAGTTTGTCTGTTTTTCAGAAATAAAATAAATACATAGCATATCAGTTCAGTAATAGGATATCCTGAACTCTGATCCTGGACCCATTCTGAGCATGCTTTGATCCCATGGTTAAATAAATTCCTTTGGGGGCAATTGCTAGGTTCCATGGATGGGTGGATAAAATGCCTCTTGCTTATGTTAATTACAGAGCAGACATCTGTTGAAGAATTCCCATGTAACAAAAGGCAGGTGTCAAGGCTTTTCTCAGTCAGGATCCTTCCGCAGCTAATAGTAAGATTCATTAGAATTCTTGTTAAAAGAATTTTGTGGAACCATGAGGTTCTTTCCCACCAGATCCTCAATCCAGGTTCCTTCCATTGTTCACTTCAACCCATTTCTCACAACTTAATTGAGGTCTACCATCTGTAAGCAGGAAAACCAAAGTAGTTTCTTTTTTATCACATTTTGTGGAAATGTGACAGGCACAAGCACATGTGTGAATGTGGTTTCAGGATTAATTCCATGTAACAGTCTTGGGTCTGGGACCTGAAAATGGTTAACTCGGATAGATGTCTAAAACCTATCTGGAAAATACAATTTCATTTACAATTGGGGTGGAATTTTCTGAGCCGGATTTGACCATTAAGTTGCTCGTGTTTTCGGATGCAAAAATTTGATAAAGTTGGGATGAGACAAGTAGCACAATCTGTTTACAACTCCTCGCTGGTTCCCTTTTATCAAGGCCTGAAAATGGCTGCGATCAGGACCATGCCCAGAATGGCATTTAAATTGCCATTTGCATGCATTTAAATTGACTTAATGGGCTATGTGCCCAACCTTACTGACATTTCCCCTTTTACCGGGTAGGGCGGTGGGGTGAGGGGGCCTGCTGCCATTCTGCCTGAGATTGGAGGAAAGGAGGAGGGGCAGGGCCTACAATCAGTTTGGGTGGTGGTAGGGGGAAAAGAGGGTCAATAATGGAGCAATGTCTATGAGGGCCAGGTGGACGCATTAGCCAGCCCAGAAGCAATATAGCAGAGGAGCCACATTCTATCATTGTTTCTCTTCTGCGCATGCACAGTTGGAGGTGCCAATCGCAGCTGCAGAATTACAGATACGTTAAACCCCACCAAGGCTTCTGCAGCGTGATACGGAAGTGCGGAGGCTTTTTCCTCGGGTGAATATAGCTGTTACTAGGAGGCAAACTATAAGGTTCATGGTGGGAAATAGGAGGAATGCCCTATGTAGATTCTTTACTCCAAGAGTGGTTTGGGTATGGAATGCACTGCCTGCTGTGAGAGAGAAGTCAGACACTTTAGGCACTTTCAAGTGGTTATTGGATAGGCGCATGGAGCACTCCAGAATAATTTGGAATGGGATAGCTTGCTCTTGGGTTCAGACATAACTCAGCATAACATTGAGAGCTGAAGGGCCTGTACTGTGCTGTACTGTTCTAAGTTCTATGCTGATATTTTTTCAGGCAGAGTGCATCTGGGGATGCCTGTGAATGGGTTGAAAAGTTGGATCTGAAACACTCCCAGTTTCAAGTCTGCGCAGCACTTAGAATCGAAGTGGTAAAATAGAACCCTTTGTGCCATACAGGAGCTGAACATGTCTCATAGTGGACCAATTGCAGGGAATATAGCTTGTAATCATATGAAAAGCTGTCCTTTGCATATGAGGGTCAGCTGTTGCTGTGGAATCTTGAAAGTTGTTGTTCTCTGTGTAAAACCTAAAAGGAATCTAATTGTTTATAAAAATGCAAAGGTGGTTCAAATGACAGAAAATGATATTCCGTTGTTGGATCTCTACAACACTGCATCACACCTGTTCAAGAACTGGATGTCACACAATAATGCTAACTGCAATCATCAAATCTGTGTAGGTGTGACAACAGATCCACCTTCATATGAATAATTACAGTTCTGCGGTAAAGAAAACAGTTTGACCTTTTATGCAGTTGTCCTTGCAAAAGCTAATTTTTCAGAGGAATGTTTTGGCACGTAATCAGTTTTAAAAGGTGAAGTGCTGTCATCATTGTTGTTCGTCATGGTTTTTGGCTATTTAATAAACTGTTGCCAGAAAGTGCAAGTCTTGAATTTCAGAGGAACCATTTTGTTTTTCTTCATCAGAGATTTCAGGCATTCTCTGGAGGTGAATTTCCACTGGGGTTCCCTTGCTTGTTTGCTGTAACATAGAACATAGAACATAGGACATTACAGCGCAGTACAGGCCCTTCGGCCCTCGATGTTGCGCCGGCCAGTGGACCCTCTAACCTAAACTATTCCAATATCATCCATATGCCTATCCACCGAACATTTGAATGCCCCCAAAGTAGGCGAGTCCACAACTGCTGCAGGCAGGGCATTCCACGCCTCACCACCCTCTGTGTAAAGAACCTGCCTCTGACATCCGTCCTATAACTACCACCTCTTAATTTAAAGTTATGTCCCCTCGTGTTGGTCATCACCATCCGAGGAAAAAGGCTCTCACTATCCACCCTATCCAGTCCTTTGATCATCTTATACGCCTCAATTAGGTCACCGCGTAACCTTCTTCTCTCTAATGAAAATAACCTCAGGTCCCTCAGCCTTTCCTCATAAGGCCTTCCCACCATACCAGGCAACATCCTGGTAAACCTCCTCTGCACCCTTTCCAATGCTTCCTGTTCAATGCTTCACTGGAAGAGATGCAGAAACCCCAGAAAAATGGCTGAAGTGTCAATGCAACTTTTGCAGAGTCCCTACAACTCTAAAAGGTTCACATTGATTTTGTTTTGGCCTGTTCACCAAGCAATTACAAACCACTACTGTCTCTTTCCTGGGTATAGTATTGGACTGAAAAGCAAAATAGTTAACATGCTCTAGAACATTTCCTTTCTTTACAAAATTGATTACACCAAGTTTAAATATTTATTTTACTTCACCACAATCAAAGTATTTTAACAAAAGACTTGTATTTACACAGCATCTTAACATGCCTCAGGGAAACCTTTCCATGCACTTCAAATGTAATTAATTATGTTTTGGAATGTACAATCTAAAGTTCTGGAGATAACCCTGGCAGTCGTGTTCCCATGCTAGACTGCACAAACATATAATGTTATTTAGCCATTGGTTGTGGGAAGTGTTTCTGCCCTTCTTCAAATAATGCTAGAAGATTTTGAACATTTGGAAGTCAATAGAAGTGAATGTTGCGGATAGGTGGTGGGTTGAATCTTAGATTTTGCCCGTTTTACAGTATTAGCTAAAGTCAAAATCTCAACCACCACCCATGCCTTCCCCATCTTGTTTGCCCCATATAGAAAATTCAATACTTAGCTATCATAAAATTATTTTCATTACCCAAAACAAAAACAGTTTGTAATCAATTTTCTTTCTATTTCAAGCAGAATTAATTGCAAGCACAAAGCAATTCATTATAATCTTGCATATTAAATTCCTGAGGGGCCATATTATTTAAAATGTCATGACAGTGTGTAATCCATTCAGATGATGTATTTGGAACACAATATTTGATTATCTATCTCTGGCTGGGGGAGGCTGCTAAACTAACATTGGGATCTTCGTTATCCTTCAGATAAACACATTATAGTTTCTGCTGTCTCCAGATCCTTTGAAGCATTACATCAACCTCCTGGTTCACAGTCAGTTGATGAATGATAAAGAACTGGACAATATATAAAGCAAAACTACAAAGCTTTAACTTGCACTAAATCATTTTTGTTCTATATAAGCTGAAATAGCTATTGTAACTGCATGACGGATCAGGGAAATATTTCGAAAGGTTCTATACCCCCACAGCTTGACTAAAATATTTAGACTGTGTTCTTAAGAATTTATACTATCTTGACAGTTTATTAATATCATGTCTTACAAAATGCTTTGAAAGGGGCAAACACAGAGACTTTTTTCCAAGATAACAACTTCACTTATATACATTTTATGGTTAAAAGCCTCTCTCTATTGTTTGTATCATCTCTGACAGTTGGTTTAAACAATGTCATGAAAACTCTCAACAGTGCCATTTTGAACAAAGTCTTAACTTTTTTCACCATTTTCAAAACGAACGTTAGTCTGCTTTTGTGTCAACAAAACTTTAGTAGCTGAGTCTAGTTTGCGAATAAGAATTATAAAAGCAAGGTGTATTAATGCTGAGGGCAGTCGGTAACAGGAAATATTAATCTATGGCAATAGATAATAAAGTCTAGTCAGGGCATTTGAGTTTGATGTCAAATTCTGGCCCTAATTTTGAAATTGATTTTTCTTATTGGTCAGCTTCTGTCCTCTAGAATCTGCTTCAGATACAATTTTGTGTATTGGAGATTTGAGCTTAGTGGACAAGAAACATTAGACTAGCTCGTCCTTTTAGGAATGTTGGTTGATCAAGGAATAAGGTCTATGACTGGTTTTCAGAAATTCCTCTGCACTAATGATGAAATTTTCTCACCCCAAACACCATGGGAATCATAGCATGTGGAATGAAAAATCTGTCAGGTAGTTTAAAAGTCAGTTGTCCTCGGGCACAAATTTCCAGTTTTGGGGTGCACGCAGACTGAAAATCCCACTCAGAGTCTTTGTTAATCAAACTCACCTTCTGATCCTGAAAGCCACATTCACCAATATGAAGCTGGTAATGGAGTATTGTCTGCAATACTCCATACTTCAACCAAATACCACAAAGACTGTGCCCTTTACACTTTCCTTTTTTTTAATTGATTAATTCATGGTTGTATGTGTCACGGAGAAAGCCAGCATTTAATGGCCATCTCTAATTCTTTTAAGAAGAGGTACCTTCTTGAACCACAGAACTCCATGTGGTGCAACCCTGTCCCAGAGAGAGTTTCAGGATTTTGACCCAGTGATACTGAAGAAATAGCAATATATTACCATCAATTATAGAGTTCTTAAAAATGGCACCATGTCCTATTGCATGTATAATTTTAAAAAGTCATTGTTCTCCCATTTTTCCCCACCCTTATTGAAACAACTCTCAAAATTGATCTTGATTGAAAACTTTGAATTACTTTTCTCTATTGCACAATGCTTTTGTCAATTGTTGCATGAACAGTCATAGGTTTAGAATTTATTTCACTTCCCTTCCTCTCCAGCTAAAGGAAAAGGCATATGAAGAAGAATGAATAAACATGGGGTGCAGCCAGCTATATTAGATATTAATGGCAACAACAATTGAGTGTTGCACTTTGCATTTGCCTTCACTTCTGGTTTCATTCCCCAACTAATGGGTTGACACGTGTCCAGCAACTATGCTGATGACGATTCAATTTATCACGTCTGCAGAGAGCTGCATACAAGTGCCTTATCCTTTTTCTGTTACTGTAGGGAAAGGCCAATTCCCTCTTTCCAGCATTTGGTCTGCAATCCTGCAGATTACAGCACTTTAGGAGCATATGCAAATTCCTATTTAAATAAGATACAACATCAACAGCCCTCCAATCCTTCGGTTACATACCTGTATCCAGTGAGGATTGGAAAATGATGGTCAGAGATCCGCCATTTTCACTCTGGCTTCTTTTAACAGCCTGGAATACATTTCATCTAGCTCTGTGATTTATCCACTTTTATAGACGCTAATCATTCTAATATTTCCTTTCTCCCAAGTTTACCACATCCAATATTTCATAATCCTCCTCCTTAACTACAATGTCTGTTTGTTCCCTTATTTTATGAAAACAGATGTAAAGTATTCTTTAGGAACCATAGCCTTCCCCTCCACACAGTGATATTCCTTTTGGTCTTTTATGAACCCTACTCTTTCCTTTGTTGCCCTCTTACTCTTAAAGTGTAGGTGAAACATCTTTGAGTTCTCCTTGGTTTTGCTTGCCAGTGTTCTCTCTTTGCTTCCCTGATTTCCTTTTTGATTTCACCCCTTTACTTAAATTGACTGAATTATAATCATTACAACCAAAAGGGGGAATCAGCACGGAGGAGGGCACAGATCATGCTACTTGCCTCATGCCCGAGTTTACCAAGTTTTCATGCCTGAAAACAGGTTCAACTTGATGGTAAAACTGGACCCTAAGTTCCAGAACTGTGCCCCCTCTTGTTATATGCTAGCCAAAAATGTTCTCCTGAAAACACCTCAAGGATTCTGCTCTCTCCATTCCTTTCACACTAAAACAATTCAAGTTAATATTGAGGTAGTTAAAATGGCCCATTATTACTGTGTTACTGCTTTTGCAATTCTCAGAGATTTGTCTACATATTTGTTCTTCAATCTTCCTCTGACTGTTTGGGGGTCTATAGTACTTTCCCAGAAAGTACTGCCCCATATTTGTTCCTGAGTCCAATCTTCAATTGGTAATCTTTCTAACATATTTCCTGCCCCCCACCCCACAGCTTCTTTAACCAAAATTGCCAAGCCTCCCTTTATATCACCCTCTCTATCTCATCTGAAAATTCTGTAAGAGGTCTGACAAGACCAATTTTAAATCCAACCAATTTATTTGAAAGTAATAAACTTTAGTAGACTCAGCTACTAAAGTTTACTATTAAATAAATTGATTAGATTTAAAATTGGTGTTGTCAGACCTCTTACTGAGTTTACCCCAGTCCAATGTCGGCATCTTTACATCATGAAAATTCTGTAACCAGGAATATTGAGCTACTATTTCTGTCCCTCTTTAAACCGTATTTCTAGAAAGCTATGATATCATAGTGCCACATTATCTATGCAATCAGCTCACCTCATTTATTCATTGAAGTAGAGATCCTTAAGCACCACCAAACCCTCTTTTTTAACTTTCTATCTTTTGTTTCTTCTGCCTTCCATACTCACTGATTTTCTTTTGCTTTCCATAACAATTTCATCTGAGTCTACATTTAGGTTCCCACCCACCTGTGAAACTAACTTAAACCCTGCTCAATGGCACTTGTGAGGATATTGGTCCTGGCCCCATTGAAGTTGCAAACCATCTAGCTTATGCAGCTCCCATCTCCCCCACAATCAGTCCTAATGTCTTAGGAATCTGATTTTTTCACTCCTGCACCATCTCCCCAGCCATGCATTGATCATCTCTAACTTCCCATTTGTATGCTCACTCTAGCACGTGCAGTGATAGTAAACTAGATCTCATTGTAGACCTAGATGATGATATTAAACTGTACCTTAGGTTAGAATTGTTCAATATGTTAAAGTGACTATTTGGGGATCTAGCTCTGGTAATCATATGTCACTTTAGTAAATAAAATATGAGTAATGGACAGTGCTATTGGGCTATCAACACTCATACTTGCATGTTATACGCATATATATGTTAACCACTTTTGCTCATGGTAAAATGATAAGATGAAAAGCAGAATGATGGGTCTACTTTGATCACAGTGAGTGTATTACCCTTTGTTACCTAACTGTGAAAGATACCTGTTAAGTAAATGTAAGCATTACTTATATTAAGTGGACATGAGTAAGGTATTTTCTGACAAAATGAGTCTGCATTAGTTAAAATGACGTCACTGTAACCCCACCCAAGTGTAGACAGTAATTCTTGGTACTGCACTGCTCTCAATGAATTTTTTGAAAGAAATAAATATTTCTCATTCTAAATGGTTGTATAAAAATTAGAGTTATAGAACCATAGGAAAGTTACAGCACAGACAGAGGCGATTCAGCTCATCTTGCTCATGCCAGTCTGAGGGCACCCAGGTGTCCTTTCTAATCCCACTTTCCTACACTCCTGGTCCATAGCCCTGTAATTTACAGCATTTCAGGTGCAGAACCAGGAATTTTTAAAAAGGTTTAGGGTCTCTGCCTCCATCACCAACTCAGCATCAAATTCTAGACAATCACCACTCTCTGCTTAATAAAATTCTTCTTCATGTCCCATCTGTACCTACTGCTGCTTATCTTGAATCTATATCTATATCATATTATCGACTTTGATCGCAAATATAGGAAGGCAGATTATTACTTGAATGAATATAAATTAAGAAAGGTGGATACTCAATGAGACCGTGGTGTCCTTGTGTATCAGTCACTGAAAATAAGCAGGCAGTAAGGAAGGTAAATGGTATGTTGGCCTTCATAGTGAGAGGATTTGAATATAGGAATAGGGATATTTTACTGCAGTTGTACAGCACATTGGTGAGGCCACACCTAAAGTATTGTGTACAGTTTTGGTGTCCTTATCTGAACAATGACGTCCTTGCTTTAGAGGGAGTGCAGCGAAAGTTTACCACACTGATTCCTGAGATGGCAGGTCTGTCATATGAGATGACACTAAATCGGTTAGGATTATATTCACTGGAATTTAGAAGAGTGAGAGGGAATCTGATAGAAACTATTAAAATTCTAACAGAATTAGACAGGATAGATTCAAAAGAATGTTCCCAATGGTGAGGGAGTGGAGAACTAGGGGCCATAGTTTGTCGCTAAGGTATAAACCTTTTAGGGCTGTGGTGAGGGGAAGTTTCTTCACTCAGAGAATGGCAAATCTGTGAAGATCACAACCATGGAAAATAGATGAGGCACATTGTGTGATTTCAAGGAGAAATTAGACATAGCTTTTGGGGTTAAAGGGACCAAGGGATATGGGGGGAAGGTGGGATCAGGATATTGATTTTAATGGTCAAGCATGATCAAAATGGATGGTGGAGCTTCTATTTTCTATGTTTCTTGTCCCCTGGTTTTAGAATTCTCCATCAAGTGAAACGATTTATCAAATTTACTCCATCACTTCCTCTCATAATTCTGCACACCTCTACCAAGTCAGATCCCAGCCTTCTTTGTTCCAAGGAAAATAATCCCATCTTATCCAATCTCTCTTCACAGCTGCACTTTTCTAGCCTTGGCAACATTCTTGTAAACCTCCTTTGCACTCTCTCCAGAACGATTATGTCCTTCCTGTAATACAGTCACCAGAACTATACACAATGGCTGCAATTCTCCCAGAAAAGTTCAAAATGTCGAATTCATGAGGAAAACGGGTGTAAAGCACGCTGTTTTTTTCAGTGCAACTTCAAACAAGAATATCCCACACTCTATGCAATGCAGAGATCGCAATCGGGAATATCATTAAAAGTTCAGGGGGTTGAGCCTATCACACTGGAGGCTGACAATTCTGCACATGGGCAGTGGCCCCAAACTCACAGCCTGCAGATGCTGGCTAGATCGATCACTGGCCAGCCTAGAACTTTTGGAGTGCTCTCCTTTACCTGCATCCCCCCACGGCTTGATTACGGCTCCCTGGCCATTTACTGGTAAGCCTCGAGCCCAACCTCCTCCTGCACCACCTGATCTCCAGCCCCAACCCCCTAGCAGTGACAATCTGCCCAACCCGCCCCCCACACAGAGCCCACCCCCAGGAGGCAGTCAGCCCCCAGCAGATCCTCACCATCCCGTAGGCACCCCTCACCAGGCTGAGCAGCCTTCCAGGCTGCCCTGATTGCTGGCCTCCCTCTAGCTCTAACCGATTCCTATGCAGAGTGGCAGTGGGAGCACCCATCTCAATTGTTCCCTCCCTTGACTCCCATAATTTAGGCCCCCTTGGCCCTGACCCCTTTTCCCCAATTGCCACCCCTCTCACTCCAGTGTGGTCAGGCCACTTATTCCCTGAACTAGGGTGGCACAGTGGTTAGCACTGCTATCTCACAGCACCAGGGACTTGGGTTCAATACCTGGCTTGGGTCACTGTCTGTGTGGAGTTTGCATGTTCTTCCTGTTATCTGCATGGTTTTCCTTCTGATTCTTGCTTCTTCCCACAGTCGAAACATGTACTGGCTACGTGCATTGACCCAAGCAGGCTCCGGAGAATGACAAATAGGAGAATTTCATGGTAATTTCATTGCAATGTTAATGTAACCTTACTTGTGACTAATAAATAAACTTTAAGAAAGTGGGGAGCTAGTCTGGAGTGAAATATTCCTGACAGAGTGGGACATGCTAGCAGACTCGGAGAATTCAGTCCTGGGCCCACTAATTACATTTAACTTGTATTTTAAAGGATATTTAAATATTAGCCCCGCCTGCCAGCTGATTTCTGGCCGTCAGAAATCCAGGCTTGGAAAACGTGTGAATGCTTGCTGGAATCCCGCAAATCAGCCGAAACGCGATTCTCCTGATGAATTAATGTGTCAGGGTGAGAGAATCGCTTCCAATATTCCAGTTGTGATCTCACTTGTGTTTTATACAATTCCAAAATTATATCCTTACTTTTATGTTCTGTACGTCTGCCAATGAAGGAGAACACTCCATATGCCTTCTTTACAACTTTGAGGGGAATTTTCCCATCCTGCCTACCATGGGAATCATAGGGGGTTTGAGGGTGGACCATGCAAAGGTCCATTGACCTTGGATGGGATTTTCCGGTTTTGAGACAAGCACAGCTGGAAAATCCTTTTCATCTTGAACTGCTGCCTTTAGGGATCTATGTACTTGTATGCCATGATATCTTGCTTCATTTACCCTTCTCGGTATATTCTCATTTATTGGGTATTCTCTATAACTTTTTGACCTCCCTGAATGAAATTCCTTGCACTTTTTTTGTTAAAATCCATTTTCCACTTTACCGTCCAATCCACCAACCTATCAATATTGTAATTTGTATATTATTGTTACCCATTACACTGTCCACTACTCAGCCAATCTCCATGTTGTCTATAAAGTTTTCAATTATGCTCCCCATGTTCACATCCAAATCGTTAATTGATAACATAAACAGTAGTAATGGCCCAACACCAAATTCTGGAACTCTACTTGAAACACCTTTACATTCACAAGAGTACTCATTGAACATTATCTATTGTTTCTTGTTACTAAGCCAAATTTTGATCCAGTTTGTCACATTACCGTGTATCCATGAGCTTTCACTTTTTTGACCAATCTGTCATGTAGGACCTCATCAAAGCGCCTTGCTAAAATCCATGCAGACAACATCTACCACACTATCTTCAACAACCCATCTTGTCTCTTTCTCAAAATATTCAATCAATTTTGTGAGGCAAGATCTTCCTTTAACAGATTCATGCTGACCATCCCTGACAAGTCATGCCTTTCTATGTGACAGTTCATCCTATCTCTCACGATTGATTCTACTAATTTGACCATCATCGATGTAAGACGAATTGGCCTATAATTGTTTGGCATTTCCTTTGATCTCGTCCGTGTGCATTTCTCCACTCCTCGATTCTCCTCTGTATCTAGTGAGCATTGGAAAATCATCCTTAGAGTGTCTATCCCCTTCCAGATTTCCTTTAGTAGCTTTGGAAACTGTTTATCTGGCCTTGGTGACTTATCAACTTTTAAGGATTCCAACTCTTCGAGAAATTCCTCTCTCTTTATGATTATTCTGTTCAATGCCTTACAGTGTTCTTTCTGAACTACTAAACCTGCATCACCCCATAAATATGGAGACAAAATAATCATTCAAACCCTTCCCACAGCCTCAGCATCTACACAACAATACCTTCCTTCATATCTGGTAGGTTCCACTTTTTCCTTAACTAACCTTTCACTGTTAATATATTGATATCTTTGGGTTTTCTTTAACTTTAGTTGCTAATATTTTTTCCATGCCATCTCTTTGATTTCCTTATTTTGTATTTTCAGTTTTTCTTTTCAATTCCGTTTTGCAATGAAAGATGATAACTGTATCTAATTGCAGTTGGCATTGGCAATTGTACATGAAGACATTATTGTGTTTTTGAGTCCCATGTCATTAAGCATTCCCACTTTACAAGTTAATTTCCTATTGAATGTGGTCTCCTGAATGGCTTTCGGCTGTAGTTGCTCCAGTTTGTTTAGTGATGAAATGAAAGACTGAAAAGCTATTTCAGAGAAAAAACCTTATCATTCTACAATTACAAACGTGCATGACCGCCTGTGCATCTTCCGATCCATTAAAAGGCCATTAGTCAGTCCACCAGGGCTGTTATAAATTGAAATTGACACAAAAGCTGCAACAACTGGAAAATAACATAATAATGCTGCAGAGACTGTTATAATTTGTAAGGGTTCTGAATAATCTTTCTAGGTCAGAGTAATTCTTCCATGCCAATCAAATATACATAGTGTCATACTTCAATAAATGCTAATGTTTCTTTTTGACTCCTCATCCTTTCATCCTCATTCTTCCTGTTTTGGGGTTGAGGGAACTGTTAATTGGTAAACCGATAAACATTTTTATAATACTACAATACCTGACGGTATTCCTGAAAGGCGAAGGTTCTACATGTGCAGTAAAACAAACATGAACAACAGATGATGGTAAGTGACTATAAGAAGTTATAAAGACTTACACAAGTGCAAGGAAAAGTGAAAATTAAGTGGACTGGGGAGTTATAACAGGCAACAAAAGTAATAAGAACATAAGTAACAGGACTGAGTAATTTGGTTCTTAAATCTGCTCTGCCATTCACCAGCATCATGCTGTTATGGACAGCAGGAAGTTTACATTTTAAACATTCCACACCTGTCTGAAAACAGGAAGATGTTTTTGACTGTCCCCTGATTAAAAGCAACATATGTTTCCCCAAATTCCAGTTATGGAATGATCTGACTTTCTGTTAATAATGCCACGGAAACTCGGTATAGAATACAATTAGAGCTTATTTTATATGCATTCAAAAAAAACAGGAATGGATATTGCTGCATTGCTAACCCCTGGTTCATTCACACCGTAAAATAGGGATAAGGGGAAGGAAGAGATATGGGGAAAAGACAACAGACAAAATAAGGATTATTGCTTCTCGTGAGATAGAAATCCATTTACCTTTGACTTCAAAATATTTCAGTATTGCTGATCTATTTATGCGTGTTGCTCTTGATAGGGGCTAGTATGAGCTGAATGGGTTGAGTAGTCTTCTATGATGTACCATTCTATGATTCTATGTTGCTATGGCATTGTTTGAAAAAATATTTTGCAAGCATCCTGGCCAATATTTATCCCTGAAACAGAATTACTAAACTGATTATCTGTTAATTTAATTTATCTTGAGCTGTTTGTGGGACCTTGCTGTATGACTGCCATGCTTCCCTACGTTGCAGTAGAAATTACACTTCAAAAAAAAATTCATTGGTTTGGGATCATCTGAGATGATGACAGGCTTTCCAGAAATGCAAGTTCACCATTATTGCTGTTGCTTTTTCAAATAATTCTCTAAATTTGGTCAAGTTGGCAGAACGATAACTGTTTCTCCAATGTGAGACCTTAGCTTTAAAACCTATTTGACATATAAAGGCATAGAATCTTACAGCCAGTGATTCTTGGCACAGAATATTTTAAGCTGCCTTCAGGGGAGGATTGGAGAGTAACATTAAACATATCTCTATCTGTACTCACTGCATTTACTAAATGGCCTGCAAAGTTTACCCAGAAATTTAGAGTATGTTCAGTCTCTCAAAATGACCTTGGGAGTTACACAATGTATACAGTATATCCACAGCAGGGAGCTGCTGTTTGCTCTGCCTTGCTTTGTCCCAAATGCATTAACGAGTGAGCTAATTAACTGCTCAATTTTTCAAAGATGACTTTTACTATTCCCAATTCAAACAGTAAATAATATCCTCCAATGTAGTTTTGTGCAATGTTATATGACTAGGTGTTAATGTAATTGTCATTATAGGTAGGAATATTACATTGGAATATTATATAACGAAAAGTAATATTACATTACTTTTCGTTAGAAAGGAGGCGGCTAAGAGGGGACCTTTTCGAAACATATAAGATGGTTAGAGGTTTAGATAGGGTGGACAGTGATAGCCTTTTTCCTAGGATGGAGAAAGCTAGCACGAGGGGACACAGCTTTAAATTAAGGGGTGATAGTTATAGGACGGATATCAGAGGTAGGTTCTTTACCAAAGGGTGGTTCGGGAGTGGAATGCCCTGCCTGCAGCAGTTGTAGATGCGCCAAGTTTGGTGGCGTTTAAGAGGTTAGTTGATAAGTATATGGAAGAGAAGGGAATGGTTTAGTTTGGAGGGGCATTGCTTTTTATATTGGTCGGCGCAACATCGAAGGCCGAAGGGCCTGTTCTGTGCTGTAATGTTCTATGTTCTATTGTTACAGCTTGATATGGCTGCTTTTTGGGTGACAGTAATATTATAATTTCAATGCTGATACAGACCTTGAATAAACTATTGGTAGTAACATGAGTTTTTATTTTTAACTTTTCCATATAAAAATCTGATTCTTGTTTCGTTGGGGTAATTTTGACTGCTTGTTTTTGGCAGCTATGTTTATATCTTGCATTGAAGTCAATGCAAATAAAATAGGAAGAAATTTAAAACAGGTTTCCAATTCACTATCACCCATTTCACATTATTGCACGAGGAAACATCTGCTCCACCTCCACTCTGCCAATGGTTCTGGATCTTAAAAATTCCAATCTAGCCTCTTATTCTTCTAATCCTTAGTAATACAAACATTGCTTCTGCAACGTTTCCTCATTAGACAACCCACCCATTACTGGGTATTAGTCTAGTAAACCTTCTCTGAACTATTTCTTATGCATTTATATTTTTTCTTAGATAAGGAGATCAGTACCGTACACAATATTCCAGATGTGGAGCAGGATTTTGGGGCCATGCTTGCCTGAAGACGAAAAATCCCACCCGAGGGCAAGGACCTTTGCATGGCCTGCAACCACCGACCCCTTCTTAACACACCTTCCAACCCCACTCCACCCCCGTACCTGCTACAATTCCCATTGCGGGAGGATGGGAAAATTCCACCTGTGGTCAGAACAATGCCCTGTATAACTGAAGCATACCTTCCTTCCTTTATAACCAATTACCCTCACAATAAATGATAACATTTTATTAGCTTTTCAAATCACTTGCTATGGCTGTTTACTAGACTTTTGTAAGTCATGTACTTGGACAGATAGATCCCTCTGCATCACATAGCTCTGCAATCTCTCAACATTTAGTCAATAATCTTCATTTTTATTCCTGTCAAAATGGACAGTTTCACATTTGCCCACATTATACTCCAGCTGGTAGATTTTTTGCTCACTCAGTAACCTACCTATATCTTTTGATAGTCTCTTTACTTCATTTTCACAATTTACTTTCTGACCTATATTCGTTGTCAACAAATCTAGGAAATATCACTTCAATCCCTTCATCTAAGTCATTTATATAAATTGTAAAATCAGCATTGATCCCTATGGCACACCACATCTTGCCAAGCAGAAAAAGACTCATTTATGTGAACCCACTGTTTCCTGTTAGCCAGCAAACCTTCAATCCATGTCAATATTTTAACCTCCTACACAATGAGTTTATTTTATGCAAATATCTTCTGGAAATCAGAAGTCTTATATGGGTGATCAAGGCCAGTGATTACATTTTTGCATGATATTTCCTACTCACCACATCACCACTCTCTCTTGCTTCTCAATGCACCTCCACCACTCACTCAAGAACACTTTGTGGTATCCAGGACTCACACCTAACATCCAATTTCTCACCTTACCGTCACACACCTTTAACTGTTTCCAGCTTTAAATCCATCAGTCCTTGCCTCCATATACCTCCAACAATGGTAGACACTTCAGCCAAAATACAAAACTACAGGCATTTTGACCTCCCTTTTGCAGGACAAGGTGATATGTAAGGGAGAGAAGCAGAATTGATGGGGAATAGGGACACCTACCTCTCCTGATTCTACAGGAGAGATGGCCTTTCTCCTCATAGGGCCAAGAGCTAAAGAGCCTTTTCATCTGAGGACATTCAGGACTATGGTACTTTCTTGCATTATGCTCCTGCTCAACTCATAGCTCCCTCTCACCCTGAGATCTGACATAATGTGCAAGCTGTTAATAATGTGACTGCAGACCTTTTGATTTCCATCCAGCCAAACCCGAATGCTAACCTCATAGGGGCAACAAGGGTTGGACGTGAGCCGAAAGAAAAGTGGCAGAGCACAAAGAGAAGGGGGCATGTCCCCTCTCTGTCCGACCCCAAAAACCTAACCATCCCCTTCTGATTTTTTGTTATCAGGCAACCAAGAACTGTCAATCGGCTAGCCAATTCAGCCACACATGGAAGGTAAAGAGATGACTCAAATCTTTGAGAAAGATGCAATATTTTTTGATCTGGCACTTGCAGCCATCAACTCCGATACTGGCACTGCACACATCTTGGAAGCTACTATAACGTTGGCATCAAAATGTGGTGAATTATTGGGCATGAATAGGCTCAGGTAGGCAAGGTTAAAGGATGGTTTATCAGTACAATGGAGGGCAAAGTTATAGATGGGGACTCAGATGAGAAAATTGTTGGACATGCATATGGAGAGACCAGTTGAATTAATTACTCTGCCAGATAGTTTTTTTGTCCCTGTCAAGGAGCATGGAGGATTCTGGCTCTGACTTACAAGTTGGTATCCTGAAGAAATTTCTCACTTTGCAGCCTCTCTAATGTTGTAAACCTAAAGGCATTGTTGCCGGAACCTCTATAGCTGTTGAATGATTTGTTCATCTAAACTTCTACCCTCCCTGTGCAGTTGCAGCAATTATCGTTTCCTCCTGGTGTGCCTTACATCAGTGGTAGGGAAATTATTGGCGAGGATTCTTCGAGACAGAATTTATTCCCACTTGGAAATAAATGGATGTATTAGTGACAGGCAACATGGTTTTGTGAAGGAGAAGTCATGTCTCACAAACTTGATCGAGTTTTTCGAGAAAGTGACAAAGATGATTGATGAGGGTAAGGCAGTGGATGTTGTCTACATGGACTTCAATAAGGCCTTTGACAAGGCCCTTCATAGTATACTGATGCAGATGGTGAAGTCGCTTGGGATCAGAGGTGAGCTGGCAAAGTGGATACAAAACTGACTTGGTCAAAGAAGATGGAGGGTAGCAGTGGAAGTGTGCACTTCTGAATGGAGAGTGGTGACAAGTGATGTTTCTCAGCGATAAGTGCTGGGACCTTTGATGTTTGTAACATATATAAATAATTTGGAGGAAAATGTTTGATTTGGAGGAAATGATTGATTAATAAGTTTGCAGATCACATAAAGGTTGGTGGATTTGTGAATAATGATGAGGACCATCAGAAAATACAGCATATAGTTGGAGACTTGGGCTGACTGATGGCAGATGGAGTTTAATCCAGACAAATGTGAGGTAATGCATTTTGGAAGGTCTAATACAGATAGGAAATATACAGTAGATGGCAAAACCTTTAAGAGTAGTAATAGGCAAAGGGTTGTATAGGTACACAGGTCAGGCGATGCAGGTGGAGAAAGTAGTCAAGAAGGATTGTAGCATGCTTGTCTTCATCGGCCAGGGCATTGCGTTTAAAAATTGGCAAGTCATGTTGCAGATTTATAAAACCTTAGTTAGCCCACACTTGGAATATAGTATTCAATTCTGGTCACTGGAATATGCTTTGGAGAGAGTACAGAAAAGATTTACCAGGATGTTGCCTGGTATAGAGGGCATTAGCAATGAGGAGACCTATGAGGTACATTTGACCTGGACCATTTGATGGGCAACACGACAGCTCAGTAACTATCGCTGTGCTGTGCAGATACATGGATTTGAGCCTGTGTCTGTGGGAGTTTTGCGTATTCTCCCCTTGCTTGCATGGGTTTTCTCCGGGTGCTCCGGTTTCCTCCCACATCCCAAAGATGTGCTCTTAGGCTAATTGGCAGAACAAATTCTCCATAAATTGTCTCAAATTTGGTTTCAAGCCATAGATCTATAAACATAGACAGGTATCATGGATAGAAGTGGGAACATCGAGGTGGTGGCGCGGGCTCGTTGGGCCGAAGGGCTTGTTTCCCGTGCTGTTTTGTTCTTTGTTCTTTGTTCTTTGAGAGGTTGGAGAAACTTGGTTTGTTCTCACTGGAGTGACAGAGGTTGAGGAAATACCTGATAGAAGTCAACAAGATTATGAGAGCCATGGATAGAGTGGATGAAGCTTTTTCCCAGTTTGGAGGAGTCAATTACTGGGGGCATTGTTTAAGGTGCAAGGGCCAAGGTTTAAAGGAAATGTATGAGGCAGATAGTTTACACAGAGAGTAGTGGGTACCTGGAACTGTTGCCGGTAGAGATAGTGGAAGTGGATATGAATGTAGCTTTTAAGTGATGTCTTGGTAAGAGATGGGAATAGAGGGATATGGTTCCTGGTAGAGTAGTGGGTTTTAGTTATGTCGGGTAGCATGGTAGGTGCAGGCTTGGAAGGCCTGATCCTGTGCTATGATTTTCTTCGTTCTTTGTTCTTCGATCTCAGGCTGAGGGGCAGAGGACCCCTCCCCCTTCCCTCCCACTGATTGGGCAACATGACAGCTCAGTGACTATCACTGTTGCTGTGCAGATACAGGGATTTGGGCTGATATCTGTGGAAGCTTGCGCGTTTTGGCTGAAATGGTCACGACGAGAGTGCACAGATTTAAGGTGCAGGGAAGCAAGTACAGAGGGGATGCTAGGGGAAAGTTTTTCACTCAGAGGGTAGTGAGTGAATGGAATCGGCTGCCGTCAGTGGTGGTCAAGGCGAACTCGCTGGGGTCTTTTAAAAGACTTATGGATGAGTATATGGGATCCAATGGGATTGGGGGTTATAGATAGGTCCATGGCTGGGTAGGTTTTGATGTGTTCGGCACAACTTGTGGGCCGAAGGGCCTGTTTGTGCTGTAGTGTTCTATGTTCTATGATCTCCTCGTGCTTGTGTGGGTTTTCTTCAGGTGCTCCGGTTTCCTCCCACACCCCAGAGATGTGCTCTTAGGCTAATTGGCGAAACAAATTGTCCCTAAATTGTCTCCCCAATTTGGTTCCAATGCAGATTTCCATAAACATAGACAGGAGTCATGGGTGGAAGTGGAAACATTAAAATGGCAGCGCGGGCTCGTTGGGCCGAAGGACCTATTTCCTGTGCTGTGTTGTTCTTTGTTCTTTGATCTCAGGTAGAGTGACAGTGCCCCCCACTTCCTCCCACTGATCTGAGGCAGAGTAACAGCAGACCCCATTCCTCCTACTGATCTGAGGCAGAGTGATCTCCTCCTCAGTCCTCCCCAATCTGGACCCTCCTGCACAAGGCCTTCATCACCTCCTGACTTAGATGGCTGTGTGACACCTCCCTCTCTCTCCCCTATCCCCAATCATTGAGGTACTAATCTGCCACAGTTCCCCCCACCCCCATCCCCACTTCCACCCCATTCAGCACACCTGCAAGTGTTCACTTGCCTTCCCTCAATGCTAATAAGCAAACTGCATGGAACTTGCTGGAATGCTCTGCCAAACTGCCTGCAGTTGACCTGTCCTAACAAGTAGCAGCTCCATTAAAAACTGGACAGACAGGCAGGCAGTGCAGGTAAAAAATGAATTCAAGACCAGCTCCCTGATTCTCTGGAGGTGATTTAGGGAGGCTGCTGGAAGCAGCAGAGGCCGGACAGGACACCCTCTTTCCCTCAGCTGGATGCAGACAGAGGGGGTGTTGATGGAAATACTGCTTGGGAGGCAGTTGCTGCCTCGGTCAGTGTTAGGGTAATGACTCCCAGAACAGGGAAGCAGTGCCGCAAGAAGGCCAATGACCTCATCCAGGCAGCAAGACTGAGTGCTTAACCCCATCTTGCATCTTCCCCCAAAATCGACCCCAGATCCTCCCAACTCCAGAGGCTCTGGCATCACTTTGTCCTGCCAGTCCTGGAGGACCACATGCATCGTACCCATGGTGGTCAAGCCCTCAGAGATCAGAAGCCACCTGTCAAAGTGCCCTCTGTAACTAGATCACGTTCTCAAGGGCTGCTGCTATAGCGTGCTGTGTCTTAGCACTGTCCTACTGGCTCTTCTTCAAGCTCTGCAGCCCCTCAGCCATGGCCCTCATGGTGAGGATTCCCTGTCCAGGCTTTTCTATGGCTTGCAGGAGACCCAGTGGGAGAGTGCCGAAGCACCAACTTCACAGATGTGAGCCCAGGTACTAGCGTGCGTGTGGAGCTCACGTAGAAGGCAGACTAGTTTGCATCAGGGCATCATCATACTAGTGTTTAGTGAGTCATTATCATCCTCCTGCCTACCAAAGAAACTCGCTGACACAGCATAACCAGGCCCACCACTCTGGCCCGATGATGTTGCAGGAGATAGAAGGACTTTAGGAGGTGGGAGGAAGGGAGAGGAATAGAACATATGCACTCAGACACAAGCCCCTAGTGACTGAAGCCCTTGATCAGGCCTCCCTGGCCTTCCAAGCATGCCTTTCTTTCGAATTGCCAGCCTTCTAGTGCCTGGCTGGTGTACCACGGCATGCTCTTCCTCTTATTTTGCCTCCTCCTCTTCCTCCTCCTCCTGCTGGACTGCCTTCTCCCAGCAATCTCCAGCTGGTTGGCTTCCACATCCTTCTCTGCCTCCTCCTTCTCCAATAGGTCATCTCTCTGCTGTTCCACATTGTGCAGGGCATAGCACACAACCATAATGTGGGAAGAGATTGAATGGCTGTATTGGAGGGCCCCGTCTGAGCAGCACAGGCACCAGAATTGCATTTTAAGGAGCCCTATGCATGTCTTCATTATTGTTGGGTGAATACATGGGCCTCATCATAGCGGGTTTCTGCACAACCGTCATCAGCCACATCCGAAGTGGGTAACCTTTATCACCCACGAGTCACCCCTGCAGCCTGGACTCCTTTTCAAGTGCCTCTGGTATGTCACAGCTCCTGACAATGAAGCTGTCATGCACATTGCCATGTGTCTCACGCAGAGATGTGTAATGTTCGACATTTAGGGACTGGACCCCTTTCCTATTGATAAATCTTCATGGATTCTGTAGCGGGGCCTTGAGGGTGATGTGAGTGCAATCGATGGCACCTTGTGCATTAGGCATCCCCACAATGGTTGTGAATTTTACAATCTGGGCTTCCTACGGGCGCTGATCCAAGCATACATAATCTACTTGACACAGTTGTGCACAGCTGACTGGGGAAGGCACAATCGAATGCACTGGGAATCTGGTAGGAGCTAGTTGCATAAGAATTCAGAGCTGCTGTCAATCTGACAGCCACTGAGAGTGGGTGCTTGCACCGCCACCGCCCCCCCCCCCGGTCTAAGATGCCAGGTCCTGCAACAGGTTGCACAGATGTTGTACTATTTCCTTTCAAAGGCGGAGACGTGAGTGACACACAGTGTCTGACATCTGTTCAAATGACATTCATGTCAGAATCTCTGCTCTCTTCTTCCCCCATGCATCTCTGGATAAATGCTGGCCACCTCCTGCCTCTGGTGGTTGTTTCCTTCTACTCCTGCAAGTGATAAGGCCTCCTGTGTCTGCAATTCTCCTTTCTTCTCCTCCTCCTCAATTCCAGCAGCAACCAAAAGAACAGCAAGATCAACCGGTTGCTTCACAAAAGCCATCTCGCCACTTTGAAGTGTGGGGGACTGGGATTGGAGATGAAGAGGAACGCATGTAGAGGTTAAGGCATGATGTTTGTCCCTAGCCCAGCAACAGTCAATGTCTATACCACTCATTCCTCCTCCACATGCTCCCCATAATCACAGCTCCTTGCAAAGTTGAGAGGCTGCAGCTGTGCAATTTACAAGGGCTTTGTGCACATTCTTCAGCAGGCAGAATGCTGAGTGCACTAGGACCCAGCAGCACCACAAGACTTGAGGTCAGTGCTGAGACCTGGGTCCGTGCTGCAAATTGGACAGTGGAGATCCTGCTGAGCAACAGCCCCTCATCCCCCATACATTCGCAGAGCTCTCCCCGCCCGATACAAGAAACAAAATGGCCACAACGAGAGGACCCCCGTAAGCAAGAGAGAGTCATCAGATGTTAGGCACTTGCCTCCTCACTAACCCTCACTGATGGAATGCCCAAATCGGGCTTTTATGGAGCATGTCTGTTTCATGCCAATTTTGGATTGGCGAACGTGGTGGTAAAGGAGGATGTGCCAGTAAAGCAGAGATTCATTCAATTTAAATACATGCAGTTACATTTAACTGTTTCGGGCACAGTTCTGATTGCAGCCATTTTCAAGCCTTGGTAAAGGAGGAATTGGCGAGGAGGTGGGCATGGATCGTGCTCCTCACCTCACGCCTGACTTTACCAAGTTTTCACGCCCGAAAAGGGGCACAACACAAAGTTCAACATTACATGAGCATTCCCTAGAGGAGGTATCAGATGGGCCATTTCAGAAGCAGCTAGCACCGCAGCACATACCTGCAGAAGGGCTTATGTAAAGGCACCTCTGATGGTTTTACAGAAATTAAATTTGCCCCCAACAAAACTTACGTTCCCTCTTATTTTGTTGTTATTGCACATAATCTGACCACTTGAATGTATGGTATGTTTAATTTTTTTTGTGTGGCACCTTTTGGACTTTGTGTGGCTATGTGCGAGTGCAGCGTATAACAAACGTTGATTCTTCCAAAGGACAATTTCACACATGAATAGTATTTTTATTTTCCCAATAGGAAATACATATTCTCTCATAGAGGGATTTGATCATCAAGACAAGGCTTAGGTGTGCTTAAATATGAGCAGGAATTTAATCAGTTAAACTCACATATTTTACCAATGCAGTTTTTGTCCAACTCAGAATTCCACATTCACTTGGTTATTATTATGGAGTTATGTTGCGCCAGATCTCGGCACGTGCAGAGTATCTAAATTATTTTAGATGTAGTTGGTCAGATTTAAGTCTGTTAAATTATTCACTGATCTAAATGAAATTCAATGCAAGCACCCTGACTTTCACTGATGCATCCATCTATCTAAATTCTTATAGGGATCTGGGCTGACTATTCATTCATTAATCTTGTCTGGAATATTGTGCATAGTTTTAGTCACCAAGAGCAGAATTTTCCAGTCCTGCCTGTTTAATTCAATGGGCCTTGATTAGTTTGTCGCATCCACTGCAAGAAAATCACTGCAAAGAGCTGCAAAATCTTACTTCATATTACAGAAAGGATATAAAACACTGGGTAAGAAGAAAAAATATTGAGAAATAATGACAGAACTAAGGATCAGAGAATCAGGAAATGTTAAATAGGTTCAGGCTCCATTCTCTATAAAAGGGAAGGTTGAAAGATAGTCATAAATAAATCCAATAAAGATCTCAAGATAAACTACTTTGCTTTGAGAAGAATGTGAATATGCAACTCACTAACACATGGAGTAAGATAAATAGTATAAAGCATTTAAAGGAAACAAATAAATGCATGTGGGAGCAAAGATTAGGATGAATTGCTGAAACCATGAGGTGAAGTAAAATGGAGTAAACATTGGAATAGATGTTCTGGGCTTCCACTATGCTGTAAAGATCAGCCATGATCATATTGAATTGTGGAGCAGCTTGAAAGATTGAATGGTCTGTTCCTGCATTTATCTCTTATGCTCTTCAATTCTATGTAATTAACAGCACAATCAACAGAAAGTCTAATTTTTGCCTACATACTTCCAAAGTATTCACTTTCAAAACTATGAAGTTGGATTATTTGGACATATGTGCTATCATTGTGGACAGATTAACATGTCTTTTCTCTCTATTCAAGGTCATCCCAAGGATGTGCTCAGGCTGTTGTTGCCATTCAGGTACTGAAATGAATTCTCAGTCAGAAAATATCCCCTTTCCAATCAATCGGTTAAGTTCTACTCCTGAGTTGTCCAAAGTAATATTGCTACTCTGGAACACAGTCCATGATAAAGCTACTGTTCAAGATGATGGGTGAAAGTACTAACTCCTGATCCAACTTCATCTATAATATATACCTGTGAAAAGGACAATCAGAAATGTTCAACACTGTGCCCTAACTTTTGTGGAGGTCCAAACTATACATGTGGGTGAGGGGAATGGGCTATAAATCGCACATTTGTGATTCTTGCCCATTTAAATTGATGTTAAATTTTGGTGAAATTGGAGTCAGAATTTCAAAACAGGTTAAATTTGGAAGGAGCATATGAGAACCTTGTGGTTTGTTAGTATATTATTAGGACTTAACTGGTGAAGAAGCAGCACTCCAAAAGCTAGTGGCTTTAGTACCAAATAAACCTGTTGGACTTTAACCAGGTATTGTGAGACTTCTTATTGTGTCTATTTGGATAGCCAGATCTTTCAAATGTTAAAAGTTGACATGTTTATGCATGAAAAGTACATAAACTCAATAGAACGGCAAAGTTGTCAGAGAATTATGAATCTGTCAAGCTGTTAAATAACTGTCAAATTGTTGAATAAATGCCAATATTGCCAAATGAACATTTAAGTTGTCAAAGAACTGTCAAATCTATCAAAAAGCTATTAAAGCTGTTATCAAACAATCAAAGAGAATTAATGAAGCTGTCAAACTTCACTGGAACTGTCAAAGTATCTCTGGAATTGTCAAAGCTATCAATTGAGATTTAACTCGGCCAGGCTTTTAATTTGAAAACAAGGGTGGAGTTAAATAAAACGTTGCTTAATATTTCACTATCTGGTGGCATAACCCTATGGTTGTTATTAAAAAATTTGTGTTACACCACTCATTTTACAACCTAACATTATCACAGTGAGGTGCCTATTAAGTGACCTACAACTCCAAGTGTTCATAAAATAAAAATGTTTGAATTTAGGATTAAGGAGCAGGAGTAGTCATTCAGCCTTTCAAGCCTGCTCTGCTACTTAATTAGATCATGGCTGATCTGAAAGCAATCTCAAATCTATATCCTGCCTACATCAGATGACTTATCACTCCTTGATTAACACATATCTACCCACTTCTGCCTTAAGAATATCAAAGGACTCTATTTCCATCACTTTTTTAGGAAGAGAACTTCAAAGATTTACAATGCTCTGAGAGAAAAAAAATTCATCTCCATGTCAAATGGACAACGCCTTATTTTCAAGCAGTGAAGAGGAAAAAAACAAATATCCTTCCAATATCTAACCTGTCAAAGCCCTTCAGAATTGTATAAGTTTCAATCAAGTCATTTCTTGTTCTTCTAAACTTCTGCAGGTACAATTCTAACCATTTGAACCCTTCCTTATAAGAGTATCCATCTATTCTAGGTATGATTCTGATAGGCCTTCTCTGAATTGCTTCCAGTGCATTTGCACTCTTCCTTGAATAAAATGACAATATTGTACATAGCACTCCAGATGTGGTTTCACAAGTTCCCTATACAACTGAAGCATAACTTGCACTTTTGTATTCTCCAGTCAAAAATTTCAAATTTTTCCAAAGTATAGTCCATCTTTACCCACTTAATTAACCAATCTGTATCTTGTTGTAGCCTCATTATTTCCTCTTCACAACTTACTTTCCTACCTATTTTTGTGTCATCAGCAAATTTGACAACTATCCTTTCAATCCCTTCAGTCAAATCATTTATATAAATTATAAACATTTGAGGTCCCAGCACTGAGCCCTGTGGCACACTACTCACTACATAAGACCCATTTATGCCAACACTCTACTTCCTGTTAACTAGCTAACCTTTGTCCATGCCAACATATTACCACCAATGTCATGAGCTTTGATTTTCCACAATAACCTTTGATTTGCCACTTTATCAGATGCGTTCTGGAAATCTAAGAACAGAACAACCCCCAGTTCCCATTTATCCACAGCACAAGTTACTTCCTCAAGAACTCCATTTGTTTTTGTGAGATATCAGTTGAAGGAATGTCAATGTATTGAATTTTACTTTTAATCAGAGACATCATCAATCGCATAATTTTAAAATAATTTTATTTTATATCTCATGAGGTTCACCCATAGTGGATACTAGCTAAGTTGGCCCGGCAGGGGAACAGAGAAGAGTAATGGATAGGGGGAATGAGTTGGCGCTAAACTGGTATCAAGGCAAAAAGGGCAATCGAGATGAGTAGGGGGCATGGGTTGACATAGGCTGTATAAGGGCCAGTAAAGTGGCATAGGATGTCATTGAGGTTGTGAGGGACCACAGGACGTTTACAGGGTCATAGGATGGCATTGGTATTATGAGGAGCCATGGAGGTGGATAAAAAGACAGAGGGTAGCATTAGGATTACGAGGGGTCGTGCGGGACAGGGGAGGTGACGAGCATTAGCATAAATAGGGCATGGAGAGTGTGTAGGGTATTAGGAACTTGGAAGGTGGTTAAGGATTGTTTTCCATTTTGCTTATTTTTTAAATTATCACACCAAAGTGTCAGTACATAGGAGCACACTTTCTGGCCAGCCTACCTTGCACCCAGCAGCCACTGCACTCATTCTAACTTCCAATGTAGTTTGCACTGCACCTCCACATAAAACAAAACTCTGACCTTTGAGGCCTCTTTCCCTGGGTGGGGCAGGCAGGGCTAGAAAACGTTCCATTTTTGCCCTCCTGATGCAGGAGCCTGTCTTTGTAGCAGCATCCAACCTCTCGGTGATGAAAGCAGCACAGTGGCAGAAGATAACATTAGCTCATTAACCTTTTTGCGAAAGGAGGACCCCAGCGCTTTTAAACAAATCTGAGGTGCAAACCCTATATAAAGGAGAACATTCATCACACACTTTCAAAATATTGACCTTCTTCAACATTTGTTAGGTTTAAAATTAACAAAAGCAATTTAATTATGTTTCCTGTGTACTATACAAAGAACAAAGAACAAAGAACAACACAGCACGGGAAACAGGCCCTTCGGCCCAACGAGCCCGTGCCGCCGTCCTAATGTCTTAATGACATATAGAGACCAATATAGGGACAATTTGTTACCCAATCAGCCTAAGAGCACATTTTTGGGATGTGGGAGGAAACCGGAGCACCCGGAGAAAACCCACGCAACCACGGGGGGAACGCGCAAACTCCCGCAGACACAGGCCCAAATCCATGTGTCTGCACAGCAACAGCGATAGTCTCTGAGCTGTCATGATGCCCATCTGATGGTCCAGTTTAAGCATACACTAATGACATGAAGCACAAGGCCACTCCTGAAGTAACATCCAAGAGCAGCCCTCGCACGACCTGCCGAATGTATGCGCCTTGTCGGTCAACAAGGTGGACCGAATAGCCTGTGGAAACAAATAAAGTATTTAAACAGTCCTCCTATATCCCTCTATCTGCAGACCGCTCATGTGGCTGTCCAAGACACCCTTAAACAACCCTAGCGTACCTGCTCCCACCACTTTACTCGGTAGTGCATTCCACACCCCACTACCCTTTGTGTGAAAAAATGCCCTCTAATATTCGTCTTATACTATCATATAATATAATATGTAATATATATAATATACTATTTATATACTAAAGACTATTACCATATAAAGCTTTGAAAAGCTGTAAAAGTTGAAAGATTCAGGAAAAGAGATGAATGTAAATCATTGATAAACTGCCCTGGCAGAGAGCATACATTGAAAGAGACAATACAAACAGCAGGGAGAAATAAACTGCTTCATATGTCATTGAAATGTCCTCATTACAGCCTCTCCACGGGAAAAAGTTATGAAAAATTTACAATGTATAATAAATGATATGCTGTGCTGTTAGTTTAGTACACACAAGGTTCTCAACTGCTTTTGGGAGCAGCACAAATGTGACTTAGTTGCCCACTTTCCGTTCAATGTATCTACTCAGGGTAATAAGTTCACATTTGCTATGCTACAAGAATTCTGAGCTTTGAAAGTTATTTTAATATATCATAAGAAAATATTGGAGTTGACATTTCCATGAATGGAAAATAAAATGAGAAAGAATGTTCTACTATTATTTTTAGCACTAAGGATGTCATTTTGTACTGTCAACTGTGAAAACAGAGATTTCAGTAGGAGCAACAAAGAAGCAGTAGTCAATCATGGGGTGCCGGCAACAATGATCTTTTTATGCTTCTGAAGCAGCTTATGAGCCATTTGACTCACATAAATTTGAAAAAGTCAGTTTTCCAGCTCTGGGATATACAATTGAAGTCATAAATGGCTAAACAATAGCATCATAAAGCTGTTTCATGAGCAGGCTCCATGGGGTTCTAGTAAAAGAGCATCCCAGCAAAATGTGAACAAATCTTTGGTGGGAAAGGTCATTCCCATATACGTAGACTCAGTATTGTATCAATATGAGTAAACACATGTCTAAATGACTCAGGGCTGTTAGGAGACCAATGTTTTCGAAAAGCAAATCATGCACATCACTGTCAAGCACAACACAGATAGCCACATAAGGTAATGGTGAAAGATAGCGATCTCATCTTGTCAGACCTCAGGATGAGAGGGAGCTATGAGTTAAGAAGGGGCATAAGGCAGGAAAGCACCACACTCTGAATATCCTCGGCAAAGCCAGATGCCATGGGCTCTGTAGCTCTAGGCTCTATGTTAATGAGAGCATAATTAAGGACCCCATGCACCCCGGACACTCTCTCCTCCACCTTCCTCTGTGGGGAAAAAAATACAAAGATCTGAGGTCACCAACCACTGACTCAAGAACAGCTTCTTCCCTGCCGCCATCAGGCTTTTGAATGGGCCTACTTCACAATAAATTGATCTTTCTCTATTCCCTAGCTATGATTACATTCTTCACTCTCACCTTTCCTTCTCTATGAATGATATGCTTTGTCTGTATAGCATATAAGAAACAATACTTTTCACTATATACAAATACATGTGACATTAATAAATCAAATCAAATCAAAAGCTATCTCTTTTGTAGACCTTGTTCCCTGTCAGTTCTGCTCTGCATTCCTTTCCTGCAAAAGGGAGATCAGATTACCCACATCTTTGTGAATGGGTGACATATCTCGCTTGGTTGAATAGCTGAAGGTGAGTGAGGCAAGGAGTGATGGATTTGAAGCTGGCAACAGCTGTAGATGTGCGACGGTGAGATTGAGTAACTGGATGTTAGATATGAGCCCTGAGTGCCATGAAGTGATCTTGAGTGAGCGATCAGGGTGTGGTTTTGAGAAGCATAAGAGGGTGGTGATGTGACGAGTAGGAAATATCACATGAAAATGTATTCACCAGCCTTGACTACTTGTGTAAGATTCCTGATTTCCACAATACATTTGTTAGGGCGCAGCATCAAAGGTTATCTCATAAAATAAAAGGTCACAGTGTAGGGGGTAAAATATTGGCATGGATTGAATGAAGGTTGGTCCAGACTCAATGGCCTACTTCTACACTATTAAGATGTTATGAATTCTACATTTGTAAAAAATGTTGTAGAAACACAGAGAAATGTTCAGAAGGATACAGCAATTAAAATATTATAAGTGGATGCAAATAGGAATTTATTTTCATAGTTAAATTATTCCCACCACTCTTCTTTCGAAAGAAAAATATTGTATAAGAAACAGACAAAGCAGACATTCACCTGATCAAAAGATACCAATTCTGGAGAAAAGTGGCAGAATTTTTAGGGAGGTGGAATTTGTGCCAGCAGAGCCTTGAGGTTTGTAATAATGACTCCGTAAGTACCTGACTTATCAAACATTGCACATTTTGTACAGGATAGATTATATGCATATTTCAGCCAATGTGATAATTCATGCACTCCAAGAAACAAATTTTACTGCCTTGCCTGCCCGAGGCTCATAAAATCCCAGCAGAGGCCAATGGAGAATGCCATTCTGCGAGCCTCACCAGCCCCAATTCCGGGGCAGATGTACCAGTAAAATTCCGACACCAGTCTACACAGTAATTCAGGGTATAGGAGCTAATGAATTCCACAGGTGAATCATAAAGCACTGATAAAGAAGAGATAGCAGTGATAGTGGGAGAATGAGAACAGGCATGTGAGAGAGCCCCAGCAAAATAGGTGCCTTACTGAGCTTCTGCTGAAAGACATGCTGGTTTGAAACATTGAACTAAACAGACGATGGATTTGTTGACTAATTTGGGGAATTCCGCAATAATTCCATTGCAGTGTTAATGCAAGCTTTAATTGTGACTAATAAATAAACATAAACTTAGAGGAATATCTCCTTTATTGGGACTGGTAGAATATTAATTACCAAAGTTCCTTGCACTCTGAACATAGTGAAGAATGATACTCTGGAGAGAATGAAAAAGCTTAAATGCACAGATCTGCACTGACAAGAGCAATAGCTGAGCCTTTGATACCGGATGCATTTCTGAATCCTTTCATCCTCCACAATATAACTGACATGACAACCTCAGCCATACTGTTAGGTCAACAGTTTTAATATCAGTCTCACATCATCAGGTTAAAGTCCAACAGGTTTATTTGTAGCACAAGCTTTCAGAGCATTGCTCCTTCATTAGGCGAGTCCTGATGAAGCAACAGCACTCTGAAAGCTCTTGCTACCGAATAAACCTGTTGGACTTTAACCTGATGTTGTGAGACTTCTTACTGTGCCTACCCTAGTCCAATGTTTGCATCTCCACATCACATTCTAATATCATTCACTGATTTCCTACTACTGAGAGCTCTTCATATTCATTAGCTGATTAATGCTACGTAGATCTCAATTAGAGTTAAAGATGTATCCTTCAATGTCACCAAATCCCAACACTTCAGCAATGGAATGGTGTGCAAGTTCTTCATGAATGATCTTCAAAAATGTCTTAAAGATTTCTAGTTAACTATCTGTTAACTTTAAACACCTTTGTTGAGGAGTAAAAATGCTTGGACCTTCACTCAACATGGACAAATAAACCACTGCCACTTTCTTCTAAAATTTCACAACTCTTCCCTCACGTTGAGATTTATATTAAATTTGACAACCGGCAATTTCAAAGGTGAAGTAAGAAATGTGGGGTTAAGATGTGAAATGTAAAGGAAGGAGTTTTCAGAATGTGCATGCTGCTTATTGATGTTAGTCATAGAGCTGGACTTTACAGAGATGTGTAGTCCCTACCTCTCCACCCTGGTTAATACATCATGGTGGGGAGGTGACTGCCCATGATCTCGACGGCAGGGAGCAATAGTAATTGCTTTCAGGCAAGACTTCTGCCCCTTTGCTGGGAAAGCATCACACCTGAGGATGCTGCCAGCTAGTTGAATTGGTTAAAAGCTCTGTAATCCCAGAACTATAGGCAGCCCCCAGTGCTGAGGAGCTAAGATTGACAAGTATGCCTGAGATTGGGTGTCTCAGTGAAGTGGTGCGTGGAGGTGGTGGAAAGGAGGAGATGGGGAGAGGGGGGATATAAGTGACCATTCATTGGCCACTTAAGAGCCTCAGTTGGTGCAAGGGTAGACTAGCTGCCTGTACCTCCCCTGTTTCCCTGTAAAATTTCAAATAGATTGGGTGGGCAGGTAAGTGTTGGAAAAGCTACTTGCTGAATTAAGCTGCCCTTCTGCCTTCAAATCCTTTGGCAAAGGAGTGTTAAATCCATAAGATACAGATTTAAATGCTTATTTAACTAGAGTAAGGGTGCAGTGTTGAAGAGTTAGTTGTTGCTTTATAAGATTGGAGAGTTTTGGCAACGAGTGGAAGTGGGAGTGTTCCTTGATAGGGGGGATGTTGACATTTAGCGCTTTGAGTTACAATTCTATAAGTGCTTGAAGATTGGAGATTTGAATGAGCAGAGTTTCGCCCTCTTCTCTAACTTGTCAAGATGTCCTGCTGCCCAAGGGCAAAGGTGGTATCTGCAAAGTTATTATTTTACATAAGTGTAATAAAAATATTACAAAGACCTGAGGCTGAACTGCAAAACTCAAGCATTCTTCTCTTACTTATTTCCATCCCAGTCTTTAAAGGTTGCATTGTACAGATGATCAAACCCATTTTTGCACCACTTCTTGGTGCACTGAGGAACAAATGAATAATCCCAAGAGATCCCTGTGTAACTCTTTCTGCAAGGCATCCTGCATGTAGATGGGTATGTATTTTTAGACTGGTGTAACTCACTTCAAGTAAGTTCTAGGCCAAAAAAGTATTTTGGAGAAAAGAAAGAACCTGAATCTCTGATACCTAGACTCATCCCTTCAGGAGATTAAGGCAAATATTTACTCCAAATTCTTTTTCAACCAGTGTCTTCATTTTCAGATTGAAGGATACAATTTTAAATGATAGCTTTTCAAAGTAAATCTAGGTCTGAATGAACTATTTCTGCATTTTTTGCGAGGTGAGCTGATATTTTCTCTGCTCCTTGTGAGATGTTTTGTGTCTTGCTTTGCTGAGTGCTGCTGACCATCCATAGCCAATTAATGTGTGTCTTGTGCAGACCTGGGACTTCAACTCAATACCATATATTGGGGAAATTAAAACTGTTAATGCAGGATACAAGAGAACAGCCACAATTAGCACTTCTGTTATTAAAGGTCACTGATCTAATAAATTAAAGATGACACATTTAGATGCCTTTACAGAGAGGACAACATTTACCCCTTTAAGAAGTGAATCTAATGGTTAATTTTTATTTAAATTTATCAAACTCATGGAATTGCTCAGTTTAGCTGAAATAAAAAGGTAGCAGTTAATTGAAATATAATTCTAGTAATGTTATGTTAACTATTCCTTAGTAATAAAGACATATTCAAGAAGTATAAATGTTGAAATAGCTCAAAAATGATATGTCCAATCAAAAGTCTAATGGCAGCAAGAAAGAAGTTGTCCTTGTGTCGTTTTGTATGTGATATCAAACTTTTGTATCTTTTTCCTGATGAAAGAAGGTGGAAGAGAGAACGTCCGGAGTGTGTGGAGTCTTTGATTATGCTGGCTGCTTTTCTGGGGCAGTGGGAAATGTAGACAGATCGATGGGAGGCTGATTTGTGTGATGGACTGGGCTATGTTCAAATCTTTTGTAGTTTTTTGGTCAAAACAGGAGCCATACCAAATGTGATGCATCTGGAGAGGATGTTTTCTATGGTACGTCTGTAGAAATTGGTGAGAGTCATGGTGGATATGCAGAATTTTCTTAGACTCCTAAAGATATGGTGGATGACGTGCTTCCAGCTTCTAGTGAGAATTCGCTTTCTGCCCACCACACTGGAGGCTTCTAAGGGTTTTTTTTACACACATAAAGTATGCTATATGGTAAAATATCTGGGCTCCTGCCCCTTTTGTGACCTAATTTTGACATGAGCAATGAACATTTCTGTCTCTTATTACGTGCCACCTATGATGTAATGGATGAAGATGTTGGTATTTTAAAAATGGACAGTGTTGTAAACCAGGTCTGACATTCAATGCTTTCAATGCAATTTGAACTGGAACATTGCTACAGCAATTGAAGGGACTGGTGGCCAAGAGATCACAAAACCAAAGTACCTAATTTCCTGTCCAGAAATCTGGCCCTGTTGACCCATAATTTCACAGTCAGTTCACTTTGAGAGTATATTCTACACTGGGATTGCCAATCACACAATCAGCCCTGTTGTATTTTAATTTTCCTTTTCTCCTACTTAATAAAACAAACCTTCACTGTTTAATTTTAAAGCAGACTGAACATTTAATGTGAAATTTACTCTTGTGCTCTGGTAGTTAGATTATGACTGTCAGAAGTAGTTTGGTTTGATTAGAGTGACACTGACGAACTGCCCAGGGGATTAGAGCCATTGTAGAAAATGTGTGCCTTGCCTTTCCATTTCCAGAACTGCAGTTTATCATTTTTCTTCAAATTTTAGGCCCACCAGTTTCCAGCTCTGTCTGTTCTGGTGTTGCATTGTCCATATGGAGCAAGTGTTTGAGAGTAAGTACAACAAAAAGGTAAAGTAGTCTAAAATCAGAGCCCCAGTGGTGGTGGAAAAACAGATTAAAGACAGAAAGGAGAGAAACTAAGACACAGGATAACGAAGAAAAGAATAGGATAAAATAGAAGGATAAAGTGTACAGGGGAATATAAATATTGGGGTCGCTGTATTATTCATTATTGTTGCAAGTAAGCTTACATCAACACTGCAAAGAAGTTAGTGTGAAAATCCCCAACTCACCAAATTCCAAAGCCTGTTTGGATACACTGAGGGAGAATTTATCATGGCTAATGCACATAACCAGCACATCTTTCAGACTGCGAGAGAAAACCAGAGCATTTGGAGGAAACCCACACAGACATGGAAGGAATGTGCAAACACCACAGTGACTAAAGCCTAGAATCAAACCCAGATTCCTGGCACTGTGAGGCAGTAGTGCTCACCACTATGCCACCATGCCATCCACAAAGCATTTGAAGCCCACTTTAGAATAGCCATAGAGGAATAAAAAAGTCTTTGTACAATGTAGAATGAATTTTCTTACACATTTGACATAATTTCTGAAACAAGATTTGGCAGTCAAGGAGGAGAAACGTTGAGGAAATTCACTTGATTTCTAACTGAAACTATCTGGCTGTCCAATTTCTATCACCCATGTCTTTCGAAGGGAGTATTAATTTTATCCTGTATTATGGATATTAGACTATATGACCCATTGGTAACCGGATTATTTTTCTCTTCTTTTTTGAACAGAGATTTTATGTTGACAATGCCCCTATCTTCTGGCATCATATAAAGTTGATTGTAGTCAGAGGCTCTGCCACGAGCACTGTGGTTTCACTCGTCATTCTTTTTTTTTAGCATAACTTATGGATCTAATTGGTCCAACTCTTGATCTTAAATGGTTATTAAAATTTCCATTATTACATTCTTCTATAAAAAATGAGTATCTGTTTAATATCTACTTGTGAAGAACTTTAACCTTCGTTTATGAGTATTTTCATAAAATTACTCCAGTGAATCTCAAATACAATTCCTTTTTTCCCCTGAGGATTCTCTTTACTGGCCAATAATCTGAACCTTCACAGCACTGGAATGAGAAAGTAAATGTAAAGTTTAGTTGACTTCAATTCAAAATTGAGCATAATAATGAATATAAAATATCTTGATTGTAACACTTAAGATGATGACTTCAAAAATTCATACTAACATATAAATAAATGAATTAGGAGCAAGATTAGGCCCTTTGGCCCTTTAAAGCTGCTCTGCCATTCAAATAAGATTATGGCTGATATGATTGTGTTCTCAATGTCACTTTTCTGCCTCTCTCTTATACGTTTTGACTCTCTTGTTAGTCAAGAATCTACCCCTGCCTTAAAAGTATTCAGTGACCCTGCCTCTACCATTCTCTGGAGAAGAGAGTTCCACAGACTCACGACTCTCTGGGAGAATATAATTCTCCTCATCTCTGTCTTAAATGGGAGACTCCTTATTTGTAAACTGTATCCTCTAGTTCTGGCCTGTCCCCTAAGGGGAAAACACTTCTGCACACCACCATTTCCTTTTAATATACTGAGAAGCATTTAAAATCATGATGCGATACCTGTGTTTTAGCAATTATGTATGGATCGAGACAATCATATCATTGTAATTATTCACTTCATGCTTGACAAAATGATTCCTGTCCTTTCTTGATGAATATTTATAAGCGTGTGTTAAGCAGTGTACTTCTCCCTTCAGGCAAGACCATTTGGAGTTCATCAATATGTATTACCAAGGACTTATGTAAAAGGGACATCAAAGGAAAGTCACCAGGTATTCTTTTATCTGTATTCTGTTAGCCTGATTCTTGCCTTTTTTGTGACAAGTACCAATCAATTATGTTTTGATGGCTGAAAAATAGCAGTCTTATTTGGAACAGGTTTCATTTCTTGTAAACTGCACTTGTACCTTATCTAAGTCACAAATATGCATGTCTAGATTATGGTAAGCTTAGATAACCGAATGCAGCATGGGAAGATTAATATTTGCCGTTGTTTGCAGAATGAAATGTGTGATTGGCAACAAAGAAGAATGCAAATACCTTACTATAATGTTTATATAATATGTAATATATACATATAGCTACATTTTTCATTTCCAATACAATGTACCTCAATGATAACAGATTTACAGATAGGCTGTTTTTGAATACAATTTTGAATACAATGTTACAGGAGCTTTCCTGATCGTTTCTGTCTTTCCATTCACCTCTGAGTTCAGAACATTATGCTGCAGTATGATACTCTATCTCATTTATAGTCCAAAAATTAGCCAAACCTACCTATGGAGTAGGTTCAAATAGCACAAACAGTCACAAGTTGCTTAGAATCCTGTTCTGGTGAATGAAAATGGGGATCCTGTACTCCACTGCTAACCTTCTTGGCTTGCCCAGGCAAAAGAATAGCAGCTTTGTCTAGTTTAAGTGCAACAGTAGCAGAAAGTAATTACTTCTGGGATCAGGTATGGTTAATCACTATCAGACCTGCCAAATTTCATTGATTTGAAGTGGCACTAAAATATTTTTTTAAAACTTCCAGCATCTCACTGTCTGAGACATGCATTTGAACGAGATTCCAATCTGTTTAACTCACATCCTTACTAAATCTTATCTCTGCTAGTAGATATGCCCTTGCAGCCCTGGTGTTGGGTCCATGACAGTCCCAATAATCTACTTGAAAGGCAAGCATCAGCACAGCATAGTACAATGTTGTGACATTTTCAATTTCTTCGCTCTCTTGTCTGAGGTTCATTAAGATGGAACTGCCAAATTAATGACAACACATTCATGCCAAATTGGTGTTACATGTTTTGACCTATTGGCAATTGGGTCAGTGTGGTCCAACACCATTTATTTTGGGAAATTGCTACCTTCTGTCTGAAATGAATTTACCTTAGTTCCCAAAGGTATCAGAACATGATTTGCAACAATGTAATGTGATAGGTGTATTTCACATTTAAAATTATAGATCAAGGAAATGCTCAATGAAATATAGATTTATGCAGCTGAATTATATTCTGCCAAATAAATTGATGAAGAAGCGACATCAAAATTGCCTGCAAATGGTCAGAACTGTGTATGATTAAAATAAGAATATTTTATAATTGTCCCAGACAACTAAATTCTATTTTGAATTGATTTTTTGAGACATTTTTGAAAAGAAAATGTGCGTTATTATGTTACAGTTATTCATTTAATCAAAACAGCACAGCTGAGATTTTACAGAGCAACAATGGCCCCATTGATAGACCACAAAGCCAGGAATAACCCCAGACTCAGTCGTGTCTAGGAGCTCCAACCAGATTTTATATCCATTTTAATGAGCTGCAAAAGGATTGCATTCCTTTAAGAGATAATGTCTTCTTTCAAAGTATTGTTGGCCGATTGGAGACATTGAAAATCTTTCCTTCCACTGATGGTACCAGCAGCAATGACCACTGCTGGCATCATACTGAGTTAGCAGAAGTAGAATGGACATTACTTTCAAAATAAGACAAGACCATAACAAACAGGAGTGGGTTTAGGCCATTTGGCTACTCAAAGAACAAAGAACAATACAGCACAGCACAGAAACAGGCCCTTTAGCCTACCAAGCCTGTGTCAATCACGTTGTCCTATGCGCGGCACAGTGGTACAGTGGTTAGCACTGCTGCCTCACAGCACCTGGTACCAGGTTCAATTCCAGGCTTGGATCATTGTCTGTTGTGGAGTCTGCATGTTCTTCCTGTGTCTACAAGGCCTTTTCCAGGTGCTCTGGTTTTCTTCCACAGTCTGAAAGAAGTGCTGGTTAGGTGCATTGGGCATGTTAAATACTCCCTCAGTGTACCCAAACAGACACTGGAGTGTAGCGCCTAGGGGATTTCATTGCAGTGTTAATGTAAACCTACTTGTGACCAATCGCTAAACTTTTTTACTTTTAAATGTTTTAAATGTTGCTAATGTATCTGCCTCAACCATCTCACTTGGCAGTGCATTCCAGGTCCCCACCACCCTCTGTGTTAAAAGCTTTCCCTGCAAATTTCTACTGAACCTTTTCTCTCTCACCTCATACTTATGTCCCCTTGTAATTGTCATTTCCGTCCTGGGAAAATGTTTCCAACTGTTCACATTGGCTCTGCCATTTAACAAGACCATGATTGGCCTGATTGTGATCTCAACTCCACTGTCCTGCCTGCCACCCCATAAGCTTAGAGTTCCTGTTCGATCAAGAACCTGTATAATTCAACCTTGCATATATTCAATTTCCCTGCCTCCACAGCTCTGGAGGAAAAATGAATTTCTGAGAGAAGTAATTCCTTCTCATCTGCATCCTAAATGGATGATCTTTCATTTTGAATTTGTGCCCCACTGTTCTAGATTTCCCGATGAGCATAACATCAGCATTTATCCCGACAAACCCCTTATAATCACACGTTTCAATAAAATCAACTCTCATTCTTCTAGATTCCAATAAATACAGGCCTAAATTATTCAACCTTTAGTCATAAGAGAAATCCTTCATTCTAGGAGAAGACCTTGTGAATCTTCTCTGAACTGCCATCAGTGGAAGGATATCCCTAGTAAATAAAGAATCTGAACTGTACACAATTCTTTAGGTGCAGTCTCACCAATGCCATTTACATTTGTAGGAAATACTCCTTACTTTGATATTCCATCACCCTTACAATGAAGGTTAACATTCTATTTGATTTCTTAATTACTTACTTTACCTACAGACTGATGTTTTGTAATTCATGTACAAGGACATTCAGATCCCTCTGTGCTGCAATATTCTCCAAATCTCTCTGTTTAGATAACATTCTGCTTTTTTATATCCCTGAAAAAGTGAATAATCTGGCAATTTCTGAGGCGTTAGTGTCACTTGACAAGTAATCCAAAGGTCCTGGCAAATTCTCTGGGGACATAAGTTCAAATTGCTCCATGGCAGCAGGTGGAACTTGAATGCATAAATAATCTGGAATTAAAAGTTAATCTCAGTAATGGTGACCATTAAACCATCATCAATTCTTTTGCAAACCCATTTGATTCACTAATGTACTTTAAGGAAGGAAAGTATCTCTGCCACATTTGCATGTACCTTTTGCTCCACATCCATCATTTGCTGTCTGTAGATCAACTCCAGAATCTCATCATCAGACTGGGGGTCAGCATCCAGGCCATCTCCAGGACATCCAGGCTTTTCTACACCTCAATCTCTGGCAGTTGGTGCTGTGATTGTGATGTACTCTCGCCAGTGTGTTGATTCCTTACAATCCAGCGAGAAGCATGTATCTGCGTTGGTGTTGGGTGCTGAGTATGGATGTGATGCTGCACCGCCTGAGGCTTTCTTTTCTTTCTCAGAGGTTGGCAAGTATCCTCAGAGCTTGTGGAAGCTGTTGTTGATTTTTGCCCTGTTGTGAAAACAAAAACAAGGAGAATAAAGAACATCATCGTTATTTAAGGTGAGTTCAGACAAACGCACATCCTCAGAACATACAATGACAACATTAGAAGATAATAGGTAGTTTTGAACTTGAGCCCCTTCCACCCTCGATGAAGGAGTAGGCTGACCCAAAAACTTGAGACATTTGCTACAAATAAACCTGTTTGGACTTTAAACTGGTGTTGAGGGATTTCTTTCTGTTTTGCCCCAGTCCAATGCTGGCATCTTCACACTCAGACAAACCATCCTCCTTGATTTATACAAGCCTCCACAGTCAAAAGCTTCAATGATACATTTCTATCAACCTCTCATGTTGGAATTTTTGCCCAACACTCCTCGATAATAGCCCCAACCATTGACCTCACTCCCCTTCCCACCAATCCATCTTCCCTCCTTAATGTCACTGGGGGCAGAGACTTCCTGAAGCCAAGATTCCCACTTAGTTAATTCATTTGTTCCAAAGTGACATTGAATGAGTTGAAGCTTAGGGACCTTCAGATGAATGGTAATGGACAGGGACTGTGTCAATAACAGGCCCAACAGAAGAAAGCATCACATTTTCTTTTGAATAGGAATCAAAATTGATCACTTTAAGATGTACCCACAGGGCTGCTTGTACACACCTGTTCCCTGCACAGCTAAGCTCCCTGGCACTGATTCTGCAGGCTTAGGTGGGGTCGATATTACTGTCAGGATTGCATTCCTTCGATTTCTCTGGCAACAATCTTCCAGCAACATTGTCTTTTACAATATGTCTAACTAACCTTTTCAAGATGATTTCATTTAACTACAGGGTATATAATGCGCACTGAGGGAAGCTTGGTGTTTGAAACATATTGGTTATTAATTATGAAAATTTGCGAGGGCACTTTGTTAACCACCTGCTGCATTTTTAACTTCCTGAGGGGGAGAAGCAGATGGTCGTCCAGGATAAAAGGGCGCCACATAACGGAGAGTCAACCAGAAGGTCTTTGAATTCAGCCTGGGAGGGAGAACTGCTTCACGCTGCGGTGCAGATGACATTAAAATAAAGGATTGCCATAGAGGAGAAAAACAAAGCTCTTAGATGGCAAAGAAAACTTCAAGCAGTTGATAAATGGTACAGGCAAATAAATAAATTTGCATTTTCTTCATACAAGTATAGCACTGCCCATACTCATAATTCACTTGCAAGTTCTTTGAATTATGGAATTTTTTTAATGCTTGTTACTCATATGGGAAATTTAAATGTAGCTTTCCATTCATTTGGATTTCCCACATGAATTGTGAGCGCTAGTGAACTGCAAGTGTCAGCAATAATGAATTTAACAACATTATTATCGCATTTTGGCTATCTATACTATACATGGGAACAGTACAGCTATAATTTGAAGCAGTAACATTGGCAAGGTAGCAACATTTAGCTTCATAAGTACCCTGTGAAGCATGACAACTCAAAGAAAAATAGATTAGAATGTAAGTTCAGGTGCGTGTGTGCACAGAAAATTTTGAACCTTTCCCCAAGAATTGAAGTGAGCTAGGTCAATTCCATGATTTAGTAAACTGTGTAAACTCTGAGACATGAGCTGTCAGCTAACCAAAGGGACATTGAGAGTAGGCACTACAGCTTTTAGATCAGTGAAATCTGGGGCAGAGGGTTGGGATTGGAGGCAGGAGTCTGGTGAGAAGATCATAAGTCTTTGGAGGATAGAAGGATGAATGAGACAGTAAGACTGGAAGTTAACAGATGGGCCTAGTGGTTGGCTGAGATATGGGGTGTGTCATGAGGCTATGTCCCTGTAAATTAATGGTGGGTGGGGCATTTGCCAAACCTGCTGCACTGCTTTTGTAGCTTAGCAGGACTGGAGACTTGAGCAGAGGCCATTTTGCAGGCTTCCCGCTGGTTGTCACATTCCCTCGAGTCTCCAGGTTTCTGGCAGTGTCAGTTCCATGTCGGAAAGTAATATGGAATTGAATAATTCATGGAAATCAACATTTAATTGTCTTTAACATAGGATTAGTGGGTCCAGGACCCACTGTAAATTGGACCTCATTGGAGTCTATTTATTTCAGACAGGACAATCCCAGGAATTAATTTCATGAATTTCTGTTGGACTCCCTCAATGGTAAGTATATCTTTCCTTAGAAAAGCAAACCTAAACTGACACAGCATTCCAGGTGCAGTCTCAACAATGTTCTATATTTAGAGTTTAGAGTTACAAATTAGCCAGCAAGGAGCTAAAGAGAGAGTTAAGAAGAGCTAGAAAAGGACATGAGAGGACTTTTGTGGATAGGATCAAGAGAACCCTAAAGCTTTCTATAGATATGTCAAGAATAAAAGATTGGTTCGGGCAAGATTAGGGCCAGTGAGAGACAGCAGTGGGAAGTTGTGTGTGGAGCCTGAAGAGATAGGAGAGTTACTGAATGAGTATGCTTTGTCAGTATTCATGCAGGAAAACGTCAGTGTAGTTGGAGAAAATACTGACATACAGGGTTGTGGACTAGATGGGATTGAGGTACATAAGGAGGAGATGTTAGCAATTCTTGAGAGTATGAAAATAACTAAGTCCCCTGGGCCAAATGGGATTTACCTTAGGATTCTCTGGGAGGATAGAGAGGAGATTGCAGAGCCTTTGGCTTTGATCCTCATGTCGTCATTGGTATACAGGTATAGTGCTGGAAGACTGGAACATAGCAAATGTTATCCCCTCGTTCAAGAAAGGTAGTAGAGACTATCCTGGGAATTATAGACCAATAAGCCTTACTTCTGTTGTGGGCAAAGTTTTGGAAAGAATTATAAGGGATAAGATTTGTAATCATCTAGAGAGAAATAAGTTGATTAGGGTTCGTAAACACGGTTTTGTGAAGGGTAGGTCATGCCTCACAAACCTTATCGAGTTTTTTGAAAAGGTGACCAAAGAGGTGAATAAGGGTAAGGCAGTTGACGTGGTGTATATGGACTTTAATAAAGCGTTTGATAAGATTCCCCACGGTAAGCTACTGCAGAAAATGCAGATGCATGGGATTGAGGGTGATTTAGCAATTTGGATCAGGAATTGGCTAGTTGATAGAAAACTGAAGGAGGTGGCTAATGGGAAATATTCAACCTGGAGTCCAGTTACAAGTGGTGTACCTCAGGGATCTGTTCTGGGGCCACTGCTGTTTGTCATTTTTACAAATGACCTAGATGAGGGTGTAGAAGGATGGATTAGCAATCCACCAAAGCCGGTGGAGTTGTAGACAGTGAGGATGGATGTTATAGTTTTGCAGAGGGACATAGATAGGCTGCAGAGTGCTGCTATAGGCTGCCTTCTATGTCCTTCTATGTCTCTCTATCTATAGATAGGCTGCAGAGCTGCAGAGGTGGCAAATGGAATTTAATATGGAAAAGTGTGAGGTGATTCACTTTGGTAAGAATAACAAGAGTACAGAATATAAGGCTAATGGAAGGACTCCTAGTAGTGTCGATGAGCAGAGATTTATCAGTGTATATGTGCATAGCTCCCTGAAAGTTGGAACCCGGGTTGATAAGGTTGTTAAGAAGGCGTATGGTGTGTTAGCTTTTATTGGTAGAGGGATTGAATTTCGGAGCCGTGAGGTCATGTTGCACTGTACAAAACACTGGTGTGGCCGCACCTGGAGTATTGCGTACAGTTCTGGTTGCCGCATTATAAGAAAAATGTGGAGGCATTGGAAAGAGTGCAGAGAAGATTTACCAGGATGTTGCCTGGAATGGTGGGAAGGTCTCCTGAGGAAAGGCTGAGGGATTTGAGGTTATTTCCGTTAAAGAGAAGAAAGTTAAGAGGTGACCTAATTGAGGCTTACAAGATGATCAGAGAGTTAGATAGGGGGGATAGTGAGAGCCTTTTTCCTCGGATGGTGAGGCTAACATAAGGGAACATAGCTTTAAATTGAGGGGTGGTAATTATAGGATGGATGTCACAGGTGGGTTCTTTACTCAGAGAGTAGTAAGGGTGTAGAATGTCCTGCCTGCAGCAGTTGTGGACTCACCAACTTTATCTTTCTTATAATGCGGCGACCAGAACTGTACTCAATACGCCAGGTGCAGCCGCACCAGAGTTTTGTACAGTTGCAACATGACCTCACGGCACCGAAATTCAATCCCTCTATCAATAAAAGCTAACACACTGTACGCCTTCTTAACAACCTTATCAACCTGGATGCCAACTTTCAGGGAGCTATGCACATGTACACTGAGATCTCTCTGCTCGTCGACACTACTAAGAGTCCTTCCATTAGCCCTATATTCTCTACTCCTGTTACTCTTATCAAATTGAATAACCTCCCACTTTTCTGCATTAAACTCCATTTTCCATCTCTTAGCCCAGCTTATCTATGACTCTCTGCAAACTATAACATCCATCCTCATTGTCTACAACTCCTCCGACTTTGGTGTTGTCAGCAAATTTACTAACCCGTCCTTCTACACCCCCATCTAGGTCATTTATAAAAATGACAAACAGCAATGGCCCTAAAACAGATCCCTGAGGTACACCACTTGTAACTGAACTCCAGATTAAATATTTCCCATCAACCACCACCCTGTCTTCTATCAGCTAGCCAATTCCTAATCCAAACTGTTAAATCACTTCAATCCCATGCATCTGCATTTGGTGCAATAGCCTACCATGGGGAACATTATCAAATGCTTTACTAAATTCCATAAACACACATCAGTTGCTTTACTTTTATCCACCTCTTTGGTCACCTTTTCAAAAAACTCGATGAAGTTTGTAAGGCACAACCTACATTCACAATGTTTTGTAGTTGTTTGCAGTATTGGACAGAGCAGATGCATACCAAGCTGTAATACAACCAGAAAGAATGCTCTTTATGGTTGTGTATGGCATCTTTATGGCATCTGTTGATGAGAGTGATAGCTAACATGACAAATTTCCTTAGTTTTCTGAGAAAGTAGAGGCATTGTTGGGCTTTCTTAACTATAGTGTTGGTATGGGGAAGGACTAGGACAGGTTATTGGTGATTTGGACACCTAAAAACTTGAAACCTCTTCCGTTTCTACATTATCTTTGTTGATGTAACCAGGAGCATGTTCTCCACTACACTTCCTGGAGTCAATGTGAATCTCCTTCAATGAGGGAGAGATTATTGTCAGAACACAAATTCACTAGATTCTTTATCTCGTTCCTGTACCTGTCACTTATCTCAATTTGGCAACTATTGAGACCCCCATCCTGGGCCAGCCCAGGATACTCAATACTGCAAAAGCTGCTAGCCAATCAGATTGCAGGACTTCCTCCCAGTGAGGGGCAGAAGTCCCACCCTTTCCACGTTATTGCCATCCACATCATTTTATTACTGTGGGGCAGACTTGTTTCATTGGTTAATTCCTGCCTATAAAATTGAGCTCAAGGTGACTGGCTAAACAATTTGAAAATATTACTACATGCAAAACTGTTAAATGTTTGGAAAATATAATCTAGTGTCTATGTGTACACAATTCATTCCTTAGCCTTTAGGAGCCTTTGTTAATGAACATTGTTAGATTTTGTTAAGTGTGCAGCAAAATCCTGAAATATAATTTTGTGATAATGTTACAAAGGAGTGATTTTGGTTCCCCGGCCACCGGATTTAAAAATTCAATCCCAGTTTCCTCTGCGCACTTTGATTAATTTTGTACTTGACATGACTGGATTTGTCATACCCTTTTAGAAAGGCATAGACACAACAAGGCATTAACAAGGTCATATCTCAAATCCACTGATAGTTCCTTATGAACATTGACACTGTACAAGCTGGTTAGAAAAGGGAAAACTTAACTCAATAGATTTTACCTGCAATCTAATTTCCCCGTAATGCCCTGCTGTATCGTATTATCACATTAAAACTAATTTGAGCATCTCTTAGGACTGATAGTCATTTAATAAAGGTAAATGTGGTTGTTCACTCAGCCAGAACAGTGTACTCACTACTCAACTGCAGAACCAGCAGAAGTACACATAAATCTAATTAGAGCAGCTGTTCAAAGGATGACACACCTAAGGATTTTAACTGTGTTCTACATTTCTTTGATTTACCACTTCAAGTAGACAATCTGCTTTATAAATGCGTAATTCATTATTTGAGGAATGAGCAATGTTCAGTATTCGTAATTTTACCATCTGTTTTACCATTTATGATCATTTGGAATAATAACAGTGCTCTAAAATAATGCATGTTAATTAATGAGCTATTTTCTTCACTTTATGCTTTGGAGCTGGTCTAAAAGCATTTGTTTAGCACAACTAATGTACAAAAGCCCTATTTTTATGTTAATTAAGGCTGACTTTTGACTGACTAACAAACCCAGGCTGTTATTTTTTCCTAATCTCATTGGATCCCTCAGTGATCCAAATTTAGGATTGGATTTTTTGGCTGCGCTCACCCCAAAACTTAAAAATCGTGCCCAAGGTCAACATACTTTTTCATGGTCCACCCCCCCACCTGCTACAATTCGCATGGTGGATTGAGAATAAAATCCCCCCCTTAGTATTTTGAAATGAAATAAGTTTGAAAAAAAAATAAAGATTGAAAAAAAGGAAAATAGAAGGAAATAGATCATTGCATTTGTTTTTGCCATATCTTCCAGCACTTGCTTCACATTTAATTACCTACTTTTTAGTACTTATTGTACAGGCACAATTAACCAAAATGATAGTGTGGCAGTAACAGGAGCATCAGCAAAGTGGGTAGCAGGTATGCTGTCCAGTGTGTTTCCTATTTCCTAGTATAGGCTTATGAGTCTCTTTCTGTGGCCTAAGTCTTCAAAATCAGGGTTTGCAACCAAGCCAGTGTGTGAACTTATGTTCTAGTGAACAAATACCTGTGTCTTTCTTTTATTCTTTCATGGAGTGTGGACATTGTTCATTGGGCTAACATTTATTGCCCTTGAACTGAATGGCTTGCTAAGCCATTTCAGAGGGCATTGTTTTGGGTCCCATGTAGACAAATCACATAATCATAGCAAATTTCCTCCCCTGAAGGAAATTATAACTATTTTTGGAACAATTAGCAGCAGTTTCATGGTCATCATTAGACTTTTAATTCCAGTTTTTTTTATTGAATTCAAATTTCATCATGATGGGTTGCAATCAGAAATCTCTGGAGCATTACTCTGGCTCCCTGGATTACTATTCCAGTGATGTGGAGGTGCAGGTGTTGGACTGGAGTAAACACAATAAAAAGTCTGACAACACCAGGTTTAAGTTCAAACGACTTATTTGATAGTAAACTCGCAAGCTTTTGGGGTTTGCCCCTTCGTGAGGCAAATAGAGAGTACTGGCCTCAGACAGAGCATATAACAGCACAGACAGTTTACAGATTACTGATTAGAATGTGAGTCTTTACACCTGACCTGCTATTCAAGTCATAAAGAGGCCAACAATGTGAGTGGAAGGAGTATTAAGCCCAGGTTAAAGAGATGTGTATTATCTCCAAAAAGTTCTATTGTAAACTCCATCAGGTGAGTGGAGAGGTGGGTTTCACAAACGCACAATATGAAGAAGTGGTGCTCTGAAAGCTCGTGATTTCAAATAAACCTGTTGAACTTCAACCTGGTGTTGTGAGACTTCTTACTGTTCATTGAACTGGTGTTTTGAAGCTCATTATATTTGCTTTACTCAATATGGGAACACTGACTGAAAAGTTCTGTTAATCAATGACCCAGATTTTGATTGGACAGTGGTGAAATAGGGCAGCATGATGGCACAGTGGTTAGCAGTACTGCCTCAGTGCCAGGGACCTGGGTTCAATTTCAGCCTTGGATGATGGTCTGTGTGGAATTTGCACATTTTCTCTGTAACTGCGTGGATTTCCTCCGATGTCCTGTTTTCCAAAGATTTGCTGGTTCAGTGGATTGGCCATGCTAAATTGCCCTTAGTGTCGGGGGATGAACAGGATATCCCTGGATCACAGGGATAGGGTCTGGGTGAGATTGTGATCGGTGTGCATTCGATGAGCTGAATGCCCTCCTTTTGCACTGTAGAAATTCTATGGATTTATGAAGTGATATTGCTCATCACTGATTTTGAAGGAAACTGCCTATAAAGATCTAGCAATCTCTAGAGTCTGGATTTCATCATTCCTGATGTTAATTTCAATCTAGCGAGAGCAAAAAGGATCTCTGGCACTCAGCAAAATGGATATCATCAAACAGGCTAAACAACCGATCTGACTGAAGAATTCACACGGAAAACATGGTCATTCATGTTTCATAGAATGTGATTTAAAGATTGGGACATACATATAAGCTTAAGGGAGAAGATGAAATAGCATAAACAAGCTTTAAACAGGTATAATTTTAAAATTCAATGGAGATTTTATCATGGAATGGAGAAATCTGAAATTTGACAAACATAAAATTAGTTTTTCAGGCCCAGAGGGGTTGTTCATCAATAATTATGATTTTGTATGCTATTAATTTTTCAGTTGCAACACACTCAAAAAGGCATGACTTTTTCGAAGATAATTATAGCAAGAATAGTAGCATAAACTATTTACGGTCATTTTGATTCAGTAGTTCCTATTGACTTCCATTTATAAAGACTTCAACAACACCTTGTGGAGGAGATTGGTATCTCTGATAGTAACATCTGGATTTTTGTATTAACTTCCAAAGATGCCAGGAATTTCCGTTTGTTTCAGAGAGTACTAACAGAATGCAAAAATAATCACCATCATTGAAATTGCAAAATCTGGACCAGTATAATTTTATATAAAAAGATTTACAATATTTTATAGCCTGATTTTAAATAAAATTCAAGACATGTACAGAGGTTAAAATAAATTGCACAGCTGAGCAATTTATTTAACTACTTTAACTCCTGGTCTCATTTATGTTGAAATGCCAATTCTCAGAGGCCACTGCAAAGAAATGGTTACAACACTAAGCACGAGTATAAAAATATGGAAGTCTTGCTAAAGCTATACAAAGTATTTCTACTTATTGGAGTTTAGAAGGTGATCTTATTAAGACGTACAGGAATCTCAGGGGGTTAATGGTCCAATGTAGATCATTGGTGAGGGGGTTGGATTTTTGAAAGAAGGAGAACTTTTTTTTATTCAGTCATGGAATATAGATGTCATCGGCTAGGCCAGCGTTTATTGTCCATCCCTACTACCATTTGAGAAGGTGGTGGTGAGCTGTTTTTTTCAGTCCTTGCGGTTTAGATAATGTCACTGTGCTATTAGGGAAGGAGTTTCAATATTTTGGCTCACCAACAATGAAGAAACAGCAATATTGTTCCAAGTCAGGGTGATGTGAAGTTTAGAGAGGAACTTGCAGGTGCTGTGATCCTATATGTTTGCTGCTCCTAATCTTTTATGCAGCAGAGGTCAAGAATTTGAAAGGTTTGTCTGAGAAAAGTAGGTGAGTTCCGGCAGTGCATCATACACATGAGATATACTACTGCCACTGTATGTTGGTGGTGGAGGGACTGAATAAAAAGAAAAATGAACAAGGAACAACACAGCATGGAAACAGGCCCTTCAGCCCAATGAGCCCGCGCCACCATTTTAACAGCGTGAGTTCCCTCTTCCACCATGACCCTTGTCTATGTTTATGGAAATCCACATTGAAAACCAGATTGAGGAGACAATTTAGGGACAATTTGTTTCATCAATCAGCCTAAGAGCACATCTTTGGGGTTATAGGAGGAAACCGGAGGACCCGGAGAAAACCCATGCAACCACGGGGAGAATGTGCAAACTCCCACAGATACTGGCCCAAATCCATGTATCTGCACAGCAAACACTGATAGTCACTGAGCTGTCGTGTTGCCCATCAACTGGTCCAGTTTATGCGTACACTAACAACGTGAAGCACTAGGCTACTCTTGAAAAATCCAAGAGCAGCCCTCGCGTGACCCATCGTGTGTATGTCCTTGTTGGACAACAAGGCGGACTGAAGCACCTGTGAAATAAAAGAGAAAAACATCAATAACATGCACATCTAATGCACACATTCAAGGGAATCCCCAGAAGCTCAAAAGTAAAGCAAATGAGCCAGAAAAGTATGTTGGAAGGTCTGTAGGAATCAATTGATTCCCAGGAACATCCCAAGGCTCTTGATCCTTATTTAAAACAGTCTCCTATATCCCTTCATTTCTATTCCACTCATGTGTCTATCGAAGTATCCCTTAAATAACTCCAGCGTGCCTGCCTCCACCACCTTACTTGACAGTGCATTCCATACCCCAACAACCCTCTGTGTGAAAAACCTCCCTCTAATATTCAAATTATACCTCTGCCTCCTCATCTTAAGCCCGTGGCCCCTCGTAATATTTGCTTCCAATCTAGGAAAAAGCTTACCACTATTTATCTATACCCTTCATAATCTTATACACCTCTATTAGATCTCCTCTTATTCTCTGTCTTTCTAAAGAAAACAGCCCCAATTTGCCCAACCTTTTCTCGTAATCCAGACCTTCCATACCAGGCAGCATCCTGGTAAACCTCTTCTGCTCTATCTCCAGGGTTTCCATATCCTTCCAGTAGTAAGGCGACCAGAACTGGACACAGAAATCCAAATGAGGTCTAACTAATGTTCTATACGACTGCAACATTAAACACCAGCTCTTGTACTCTATACCCCTTCCTAAAAGGCTAGCATACCATAAGCTTTTTTCACAATCTTCTCCACCTGTACCGCCACTTCAAAGACTTGTGCACTTGCACCCTCTGCGTTTCTATACTCTTAATAGGTCTACCCTTTATCATATAACTCCCCCCTACATTCTTTCTCCCGAAATGCATCACCTTGCGTTTATCAGGATTAAATTCCATCTGCCATTTATCTGCCCAATCTACCAGCTTATCTATGTCCTGCTGTATCGCCTGACACTGCTTCTCACTATCTGTGAGTCATCTTTGTGTCATCTGCAAACTTGCTGAACACACCACTTACTCCTCTTCTAAGTCATTTACGTATATTATAAATAGAAGAGGTCCCAGTACTGAGCCCTGCGGCACACCACTAGTGACCGACCTCCAGCTAGAAAAAGACCCTTCCACTACTACTCTCTGTTTTCTATTCCCAAGCCAGTTACTAATCCATCTAGATACCTGTCCTTGTATTCCATGAGCCTTGACCTTTTCAACCAACCTCCCATGAGGGACTTTGTCAAATGCCTTCCTGAAATCCATATAGACAACATCAATGGCTCGTCCTTCATCGAATATTTGTTGATGGTATGATAATTAAGCGGTTACTTTGTCCTGGCTTCTTGAATGTTGTCGGAGCTGCACTCATCCAATCATGTGGAGAATATCCTATCACCTTTCTATAGATGGTGCACAGGCTTTGGGGAATCAGGAGGTGAGTTACTTGCCACAGGACATCTAGCCTCTGACCTGCTTTTGCATCTAGATGGCTACTGCTTTGTTTATATTGCTTATGTTATGCCCAGTGAAGGCATGGCTTATTCATAACTTCAAACATGAATATTTTCCTGTGGAAACTCCTTGAACTATCTTTTATATGGACACTTCCAAGGTAACTAAGATGGCTGTCAAAAGGCAGGAGACTATTCTATCTCAAGCATCCAATGAGTTTGAACTGAATCACCTTGGGTGATGGGAGTTCCCGTGGAATGGACATACCTATATTATGTTATTTATAGGATTTACATATGTTATTTTCAGTGATTTACACAGAGCATAAAGTCAGTAGATCTCTAAAATCATCTCAAAGATCAATGTTTCATACAAGAGAGCTGAATGGACCAGGTATCCACAAAATGAGTGTGAACAACCCTGTTGTAAACCCTTTTAGCTGTAAACCATTCTGAATGGACAGTAGTCAATGATCGTGTGACCAAATCATAGCATATAGAACATACAACATAGAACACTACAGCAGAGTACAGACCCTTCAGCCCTCAATGTTGTGCCAAACTATGTCCATACCCAAAATCAAACTATTCCATTCTCTATCATTCCAGTGTGTTCCATTTGCCTATCCAATAACCGCTTGAAAGTTCCTAGAGTGTCCAACTCCACTTTCACAGGAGGCAATGCATTCCATACCGTAAGCACTCTCTGATTAAAGAATCTACCTGGACATCCTTCCTATATCTCCTACCATGAACCTTATAGTTATGCCCCCTAGTAACAGCTGCATCCATCCGGACAAATAGTCTTTATCTATACCCCGCATCTATACCCTTCATCATCTTATAAACCTCTATTAAGTCACCTCTCATCCTCCTCCACTCTAAAGAGAAAAACTCCAGCTCCCTCAACCTTTCCTCATAAGATCTACCCTCCGAACCAGGCAGCATCCTGGCAAATCTCCTCTGCACTCTCTCCAATATCTCTACATCCTTGTTATAGTGAGTGACCAGAACTGCACACAATATTCCAAATGTGATCTCACCAAGGTCCTGTATAGTTGCAGCATAACTCCATGACTTTTAAATTCAAACCTCCTGTTAATAAATGCTAACACACTATAAGCCTTCTTCACTTCTGATACCTGAAATCAGGCTTCTGACATGGAAATCCTTTATTACCCCAAGAACCAGGAAAGAACATGAGGAATCTATAGAAGACACTGAACAAGGTAGCAGCTGCAGAAAAAGGCTGTGCTACTATTGTCTTTTGAGAACTAAGAGGTTGTAAAGTCTTGGAAAGCCACCCAGTCTAATTCTTAGATCCAAGTCCACTTGCAAAGAAATTTGGCCTCCTGACATGAACACTACAATTGACTATCTTCATGACCTACAGAATATTAATCTCTATGAATGTTACCTTCAACAATCAGAATAATCGTGATTTCAAATACAACTATCTGAACTCTGAACCACAACTCAAGAGTAGAAAAGCCTTCCTTCTTTACAGGATCTTCAAATAATGCCTTCATACAATGAGCTAGGTACATGAATCATGAACAACTTTTTTTTTATAACTTGTAAAAGTGCTCTATTTTCTTTAACTGGATTCTTTCTTGGGGCTGTGTTGTGTGCATGCTGTAGTATTTAGATTTTAGATAGCTTCTAAAGATAAACTTCATTGGAACTGACAGAAATCTGCAAGTGGTTCTTTAAATTGATCATATCCAAAAGGGGGTTGAGATACGCGCACATATACTTGACAAAAAAACACACTGACAACAAGAAGAGAAGGGATCTTGGAGTTTCAGTTTATCTCTCTTCCTCTGTCTGTAACACATTCAATGGATAGTTTTGATTTGAAAATGTTGTAGTTGCTGTAGGATCTTCTAAAATGTTAAAGGTCTCGAGAACTGTCCTTGCATTTTTATGGAGGTGGGACTGTTCATTCTGGGAACATACTCTGATAAGAGAAGTGGATGGAGCACAATTAGCAGCAGAAGGCAAGCAAATATAAGTGACAAGGATTCATTATCTTCTTGACAGAGTTTACAGGACAACATACTTGCAGTTCTCTGTGGAGCAATGAGGAAGGAAGTTGTGCTTTTCTAAGGAAGCTGTGACAGAATTGTGTCAGCTCTTGTGATAACACCGACTATTGACTGCCACAGCAAGCATTGTATTATCTGTCACAGCAAAGGCCACTACAGCGCCAAACATATTTGCCTCTGTTTTTTTTTCAGATCGTCACAGAGAAAATCAGTAAATCTGGACAGTCTGCAGCGATTGCTGAGATTATTCTTGGCCAGTTTCCTCATGGACAATTGGAAACAGCAGTGTGGAGCTCTCAGTTTTGCACAAAGTTCGAGACTCCTCAAGTCTAGGATGCAATTGATCACCCCCAATACATTGAAATAAATTGATCACCCCCAATCCATTGATGCACAACCAATATGTGATCGCTAACAAAATTTTATGCATTCTGTAAGTCTGCAGCCACTTTTCTGGAAGCAGCCAAGGCATATTTATATTGTGAAATATTTATATTTCTAATCTTTTCCTATCCACTCTTTGCATCAATTGTAGAACTGAGGCTACCAACCCAGCTCCATTCTACTGGCACAAACTGGATTTCATCCAAAAAGAGTGCAAGACTGATTGATATGAAATTGACTGAATCTCAATCTCATTAGTGAATTTGGTACATGATCATTCTCCCCCTGCTGAAATGTTCCCACCTCTCCAATGGGACGTCACACAGGTTTAAATCAATATTGGCCTCCGCCATTACGAGCCAGACATGTTTCCAAAAAGTGTTTGATAAGGTGCCTCACAAAAGATTGCTGCAGAAGGTTAAGATGCAGGGAGTCGAGGGTAGGGTGTTAGACTGGATAGAGGATTGGTTGTCTAATAGGAAGCAGAGGGTAGGTATTAATGGGTGCTGTTCTGATTGGCAGCTGGTGACCAGTGGAATGCCCAAGGGATTGGTGCTGGGGCCTCAACTATTTACCATTTACATAGATGATCTGGAGGAAGGGATAGAGTGCAGGGTGACGAAATTTGCTGATGACACAAAGATGAGTGGAAAAGCAAATTGCGTGGAAGGCGTGGAAAGCCTGCAGAGGGATCTGGATAGGTTGAGTGAGTGGGCAAGGACCTGGCAGATGGAGTATAATGTTAGCAAGTGTGAGGTTATCCACTTTGGTAAGAATAATGGTAGGAAGGGCTACTATTTAAATGAAGAAAAGCTGCAGCATGCGACGGTGCAGAGGGACCTGGGGGTCCTTATGCACAAATCGCAAAAACACAGTATGTAGATGCAGCAGGTGATTAAGAAGGAAAATGCAATGTTGGCCTTTATAGCTAGGGGGACAGAATATAAAAGTAGGGAGGTTCTGTTGCAGCTGTCTAGGGTACTGGTGAGGCCGCAGCTGGAGTACTGTGTGCAGTTTTGGTCGCCGCATTCGAGAAAGGATATATTGGCCTTGGAGGGGGTGCAGAGAAGGTTTACTAGGCTGATACCGGAGATGAGGGCATTGGATTATGAGGAGAGACTGAATAGGCTATGTCTGTACTCTTTGGAGTTTAGAAGGCTGAGAGGGCATCTTGTAGAGACGTATAAGATAATGAAGGGGATGGATAAGATAGAGGTTGAGAGACTCTTCCCGCTTAGCAAAGATAGCAGGATTAGAGGGCACAGCCTCAAGATTAGAGGGGGTGGTTCAGATCGGAGTTGCAGAGGGGGTTCTTCACGCAGAGGGTGGTGAATCTTTGGAATTCTCTGCCTGATGAGGTGGTGGAGGCTTCCTCGCAGAATATGTTCAAGTCAAGAATGGATAGATTTTTAATTGACAAGGGAATTAAGGGTTAAGAAGAAGAAGAAGAAGAGCAACACAGCACGGGAAACAGGCCCTTCGGCCCAACGAGCCCACGCCGCCATCATAACTTTATAGTAACAATTCCATTTTCCTAATCTAATTTTAGGTTATTCCTAATATGGAAGAATCTCAATATAGGGACAATTTGTTTCCCAATCAGCCTAAGAGCGAATTTTTGGGATGTGGGAGGAAACCGGAGCGCCCGGAGAAAACCCACGCAACCACGGGGAGAACGTGCAAACTCCCGCAGACACTGGCCCAATTCCAAGTGTCTGCACATCTACAGCGATAGTCACTGAGCTGTCATGGTGCCCTTCAGATGGTCCAGATAAAGCACTCATTTACGACATGAAGCACCAGGCAACCCATGAATCAACATCCAAGAGCTGTCCTCACACCACCTGCCGAATGCATGCTCCTTGTTGGTCAATTTGGACCAAATTACCTGTGGAAAAAAAAAAGTCATAGTTAAACAGTCCTACTATATCCCTCTATCTGCATACCGCTCATGTGGCTGTCCAAGAGACCCTTAAACAGCCCTAGTGTGCCTGCTCCCACCACCTTACTCGGCAGTGCATTCCACACCCCCACTACCCTTTGTGTGAAAAGCTGCCCTCTAATATTCGTCTTATACATAGCCCCCCTCACCCTAAGGCCATGACCCCTCGTCCTATCCATTTCTGAAGGTGGAAAAAGTTTACCACCATTTACTCTATCTATACCCCTTATAATCTTATACACCTCTATTAGATCCCCTCTAAGCCGACGTCTTTCAAGGGAAAACAACCCCAGTCTATTTAATCGTTCCTCATAATACAGTCCTTCCATACCAGGCAGCATCCTGGTAAACCTCCTCTGCACTCTCTCCAAGGACTCCACATCCTTCCGATAGTACAGCGACCAGAACTGGACGCAGTATTCCAAGTGAGGCCTAACCAACGTTCTATACAACTGCAACATAAAACTCCTACTCTTGTATTCTATACCCTTTTCTATGAAAGCTAACATACTATACGCTTTCTTTATCACCTTCTCCACCTGTAAAGACACCTTCAGAGACTTGTGAACCTGCACCCCCAGATCTCTCTGCGTCTCTATACTCTGAATAGTTTTACCTTTTATCCTATAACTCTCTTCTACATTTTTCCGGCCAAAATGCATCACCTCGCATTTATCCGGATTAAATTCCATTTGCCATCTATCTGCCCAGTCTACCAACCTGTCTATGTTCTGTTGTATTGCCTGGCACTGCTCCTCTGTACCCGCCAATCCAAGCATCTTAGTGTCATCAGCAAATTTGCTGATCTCACCACCTACCCCAACTTCCAAGTCGTTTATGTAAACCACAAATAGAAGAGGACCTAGTACTGAGCCTTGTGGCACTCCACTAGTGACAGGCTTCCAGTCGGAAAAAGAGCCTTCCACTACTACCCTCTGTCTCCTCCTCCCGAGCCAGTTCTCGACCTATCTACATACCTGGCCCTGTATCCCATGCGCCTTCACCTTCTCTATCAGTCTACCATGAGGAACCTTGTCAAACTCCTTACTGAAATCCATGTAGATGACATCAACAGCCTGTCCTTCATCAACTGTTTTTGTCACTTCTTCAAAAAATTCCACTAGATTTGTAAGACAAGACTTCCCCTTGACGAAGCCATGCTGCGTATCCCTGATCAGATCGCAGCGATCCAGATGCTCATACATCCTGTCCCTAAGGATCCTCTCCATTAGCTTACCTATAACTGAAGTCAAGCTCACCGGCCTATAGTTCCCTGGGTTATCCCTCTGACCTTTTTTAAACAACGGTACTACATTTGCTATCCTCCAGTCCTCTGGGACTTCTCCTGTGTCCAAGGAAGAGACAAAGATTTGCGTCAGAGGCCCAGCTAGATCTTCCCTCAACTCCCTTAGCAGCCTGGGGTAAATGCCATCAGGCCCCGGAGCTTTATATGTCTTTAAGTTGCCTAACAGCCCCAACACCTCTTTCCTCGTAATATTTATTTCCCTCAACGGATCCTCAACTTTGTCAAAATCAGCAACAGACATCTGGCCAGTCTCCTGCGTGAATACCGACGCAAAGTATTCATTCAGTATCTCCCCCATTCCCTCAGGCTCTAAGCATAGATCCCCTCCTCTGTCCCTGAGAGGTCCAATCTTGCCTCTAACCATCCTTTTGCTCCTTACATAGGAGTAAAATGCCTTAGGATTTTCCTTAATCCCACCTGCCAGAGCCACTTCGTGGCCCCTTTTTGCCTTTCTAACACCTCTTTTAAGATCCCGTCTACACTCTCTATAAGCTTCCAGCGCTGTCTCAGTCCCCAGTTGCCTAGATCTAATGTAAGCCTCTCGCTTATTCCTGATCAAGTCCTCAATATCCCTGGTAAGCCACGGTTCTCTAATCCTACCTTTCCCATCCTTCCTCCTTGCCGGCACGTATCTTTCCTGCAGAGAATTTAGTTTTCTCTTGAAAGACTCCCACATGTACCTCGTCGACCTGCCCTCGAAAAGCTTATCTCAGTCAGTATCTTTAAGATCTTGCCTAATCTGGTTGTATCTAGCCCTCCCCCAGTTAAATACCTTCCCTTTTGGGCAGGTCTCATCCTTTTCCATTAATATCCTAAATCAGACAGAGTTGTGATCATTATTTGACACATGCTGTCCTACCTCGACGTCAACCACCTGCCCTGGCTCATTGCCCAGAACCAGGTTACGGGGAGAAAGCAGGAAAGTGGTACTGAACCACTACAGATCAGTCATGATCTTATTGAATGGCGGGGCAGGCTTGAGGGGCTGTATGGCCTACTCCTGCTCCTATTTCTTATGTTCTTATTTCTTATGATGGCCATGCCATGGAACTCGATGGCCATTGAAGTCCCTAGGTAGTTGGGGGCATGGCTGGGAAGTACCCACTGGGCAGTGGCCACATGGCAATGCCCATCTGGCACACTGACAATGCCCAATGGATACCTTGGCAGTGCCCACTGGAAATAGCTTTGTTGGGGGGGTATGTCATGGAGGTTATGCAATATGAAGAAGATCATGCATGGGTGGAACACAAATAGGATCATGATGGAGAGGCATGTCAGGGATCAGATGAGGGGACCCATCAGGAGGCTCCTGCTGCTCTGATGCCAGGGACGCATGGCAGGAAGGGGGCTGGGAGAACTTGTTGCAATGAAGAGTAGGGTCCCTGATGTCTGTAGGGATAGAGATTGGGGCACCCTGGAAAAATGGCGCCCAATGCTCTGCAGCCACGCTCACCAACGTAGTTAGGCCCTGTTGCCCCAGTCTGGCACACAATTGGCTATTCTCCCAAAATGTAACTGGGTGAGTCAAATGCTCCAGTCCGGATTGTTCAGGTTTTCTTGCTGTTATGACACGTAGAGAACGACCTTACCTGCAATTCACACCATGAACATATAAACTCTGCACTCTCAAAATTTCTCCTTTGAAGGCCTCCCACTTTCCATTTACATCCTTACCAGAGAACAGCCTGTGCCAATCCACACTTCCCAGATCCCTTCTCATTTCATCAAATTTGGCTTTTTTCCAGTTCAGAACTTCAACCCGAGGACCAGATCTATCCCTATTCATGATCACGTTGAAACTAATGGCATTATGATCACTGGATCCCAAATGTTCCCTCACACTCACATCCATCACCTGCCCTAACTCATTTCCCAATAGGAGATCCAATATCACATCCTCTCTAGTTGGCACCTCTATATACTGATGCAGAAAATTCTCTTGAACACATTTTACAAACTCTCCTCCCTCTAAACCTTTAATAGTATGCGAATCCCAATCTATATGTGGAAAAAATATACTAAAATACAAGGTTGTTTTTGCTTAGCAGAAGTAATTTTTCTTATTATATTCAGTGATCTTTAAACTAAAAGCTAGGGTAATGAATAATGTTGAATAATATTAATGGTGGTCAACTATGGTGTAGAATAGGAGATGGAATTAGACTGATGGATACACAACCTGACTGAGGATAGATGAGAGACACTATCAAAAGATGTATAAACAAATTGAATATTGTGAAGTCTGCAAAGCCTTTGAGGAGACTTTGATGAGGGACTCACGTTTATCGGACTCCTATTTTGAGAAAGTCTGGATAAAGCCTCAATAGGCTGGAATGGAGAAAGAAATTGAATTTATAGGGCAAAGTATCCAATATCTGGGGCTGGAGCTGGAGTGAATTAGTCAACTACTTAGACTGCGTGAAGCTGAGGTCCATTGACAGAGTGACTGACTGGAGTGCCCGTCCCCATGTAAAATTATTCAGTGGTTCAGTGACACATGAACCAAGGGGAATTTCACCATCTTGGGCAGTTGCCTTGAATTGACAAATTTGGAGTTAACATTTGTAATACAGTATGTTCAATATGGTAAAATTTCTTTCTTCATTTCTTATATGTATATATATATAAATGTGTGTCTGTGTATGTGATTTCTTCCTTCATTTTCAATAAAGTAACATTTCTTGTACTTTATTTTAATTATTAATAATTGTTTTATAGTTGTGTGATAAAGGTTGTTGTTTTAAACATTGTTTAGTGTTGAGTTACTCATTCCTGTTCTCCCATAGTATGGCTCTAAACCTAAGTGAGACTCGGCAAGGGACTCTCACCCACTTACAAATAAGATTCCAGCCCTTGGCAATAAGGTTTCTCCTGCACACATTCTGGTAGTTTTACTTCTGTCATATGTTAACTTCTCTCGTAAGAAGAATACAAATGGGTTAATATGTGCTGTGCTTAAGGATCTTCAACATGTATGAGGCATCTTAGTATTACATGCATGATAAAAAGAAAGCACATCAAGTGTGCACAAGAGGGAGAAGAAGCTCTGAGAATGGTAATTGATTTTGTTAGAGTGTGAATGCAAGAACAAAGAACAAAACAGCATAGGAAACAGGCCCTTCGGCCCAACAAGCCCGCGCCGCCACCTCAATGTTCTCACTTCTACCCTGATCTCTGTCATCCCTTTATAGATCTATGCATTAGAACCAAATTAGGGAGAATTTGTTCTGGCAATTAGCCTAAGAGCACATCTTTGGGATGTGGGAGGAAACCAGAGCACCCGGAGAAAACCCACGCAAGCACAGGGAGAATGTGCAAACTCCCACAGATACAGGAGAAAGAGGAGGTAATGAAATGTTCCCTGCTTATTTCAGGCCAGCCATAGAAATAAAGGATGTCCATGGTAATTTTTTTTAGGGCTGTGTACAGAATGTGAGACATTTAGAAGAGCATCATTACTTGACAGGACTGGTTATTTTTCCAGAACTATAGCTAAATTCAAGAGACCAATGATGGTGTCATTATATGTTTGACCCCTCTCCCCAAGCTCAGCGACTGTTTTTTTTTGTTTTTACACCCATTGTCCATCTGTTGGGAAGAGAACTTTTCTCCTAACTGTTTCATTCCATCTGCATCTCTGCCATTGCACAAGAGAACCTTGGGACTTCTAGAAGTTATCTTGCTGGTCAATATTTCACATGATGAAAAGCACCTCCTCTTTTAGGTACTTTTGCATGCCTTTCAGTATTGGCTACCATGTCTGATTTCCCTTCTCTGTAATCAGAATCTGTCTGTTGGAAGGATGCTAAATTCATCTATTTTAGGCCCATGCCAACGCATGTGCCCACCTGATTTACAGCCCATTTCAATATTGCTGGTCTCAATTCCCACCCCGCCCCATGATATTTCCAAATCGAGGAGCAAAGAAAAAAATCACAACAGATGGCAACTTGATGTTGCTGGGGGACAAGAAGCATTGATCAAACATGAATTCTTTGTTTGTATGGAATTAGTAGCAGCAGTGCATCAAAATCCCTATTTAAAGCGAGTTAGCAGTTCCAGTTTAATTCCAGTAGGAGGGGTTGAATTTAGTTTTGCCTATGAAATTGTACCTGTACCAGGTGCGAGAAAGAATGTATTATTTACTAAAAATATTCTGCATTTTTGAATCGTAGCAACCTAAATGTCTAATTCATAGACTGCACATAATAATGTCAAGAGGTATCTGATGGCAGACACATGACAGCACCATAAATTTACAATTAGCAAATGAAACATGTAATAGTGTATCTTTGTTGCATTCAGTCAAAGCCCTTTGAGTGCGAAGCCAACATATTCAATGAAAAACAGTAATTGTCCACTGAGGATACAATGCCTTGAGCAAGAAAACTTCAAAGCTTCTAAATCTCCTAAGATTAATTCATTGATGATGTGCTGTCTTCATCCGGGATTATCTATCAACACTACTGATGTGCGCAGTACAGAACCATTGCCAAGTTCCGGAAATGAATCTACAAACAAAAAGATAAAGGTGAGCCCATTCCTGATTCAGCCTTTGTCCCCTCCCCCTGACCTCTTTCTCACCCCACAATGAACACTGAAATATCAGAATGGCGGACTGTACACTTCGTTAGGGGTTCTTTCTCTCCCCCAAAATTGCTGAAAATGTTCACAGTATCATTACTGAGGATAGAAAATTCAAATTATGTGCAGTTTGAAGGGTTGAAATAATGCTGCAATTATACATAAAACGGGAAAATCACTGTTGTTTTGGACAGCTTGAATGAGAATGACAAAACGCAGGATGTATAATCTGTGAGCTATATTTAGCATTTATACAGTGGAATAATCTGGCCTGAATAGATTTTTTCACGGTAAAACTCAATAAAAAATGTTTCTTCAATTTCCCACGAATCAACTGAAACCTGAGTGACTCAGCAGCGCAATCCTGTGTCATGGTAACAAAACATTGTCTGCTATGTTAAGGATTCGAGCACTCAGCTCAACGCTGAGTAAGTGGAAGCTATAGGGCAGAGGTAAGCCGTCTGGCTTTAGTCCAGCCCCAAATTGTCTAAGAAAGCTTAGCTCCATTGTAAAAAAAACAAACTGCTGGCAAATCTTGTAAATTCAGAAAGACAGAAAGGAACATTGAAAAATGAGAAAATCAGATGAGATTCAAAGAAAAATGTGAACTTCGAAATGAGAAAAAGAAATTAATGGACTTTGACAACTGAATCCTCCCCCTCCCACTTTAGGTTCTCCTCTAGCTTTGAGCAGATGTCCAAACCTGGCACCAGGCAGGCAACAAAGTGTCTGGATTCTTACTCTTTGCTACAGAGAACAGTATCAACCCCCTCACTAGAGGGCAGCACAGTGGTTAGCACTGCTGTTTCACAGCGTTAGGGACCCAGGTTTGATTCCTGGCTTGAGTCACTGTCTGTGTGGGTTTCCTCCAGGTGATCCAGTTTCCTCCCAAAGTCCAAAGATGTGCAGATTAAGTTGATGGGCCATGCTAAATTATCCCTTAGTGTCAGGGAGTTTGTGGGATGAATTGGTGGGGTTGAGAGGACAGGGCCTAAGTAGGATTATAGTCGGTGCAGACTTGATGGGCTTCTGCACTGTAGGGATTCTATGGATGCTATATCATCCCCTATTGCCACTACATTCTTGAGTGCTCTCCCAACTTGACTGGCTTTCTGCACCACAGTTCCATGGTCAGTCAGTTCATCCACCCTTCAGCCTCCACTCTCGTTCAAACAAACTGAAAGAGTGACACATAGACAATTGCAGAGGCTGACACTCCTGCCCTTTGGGTCCCCTTACCTGCCTCAACTACAATTGTACCCCGTATTGCTGACCACTTTCCAAAGCAAAAGACTCTATCCTAATGGGTCTGGCTTCCTCCTAGCAAAAGCAGGTAACTCTACCGGTAACTCTGTCCTTCCTGAATGTATTGCACTGTCTGCAACTCAGCCTCCGGGTCAATGAATCCTCAAGCTGCAGACTTTTTCATGTTTGCTTTGGATAATACTGGTACCCAGAAGATCTAATATGCTACAGGATGAAACATTATCTGTCCTCCCATATCTATGTACTTTAACCAATTGTTTAATTAGTTTATTCAATTATTTACTTCTTTTTATACATCTATTAATCTTACCACAAATTCCTATACTACTTCAAGCCTTAAAAATAAAATTGGCCATGACCACTTCATGAATACTCAGCAGATACTCACCAACCAGTTAGCTTCTTCTTCTGCAGTAGAGCAAGAATCAATTTCTACAGAGTATAAAAGTTAGAAAAAGAGGAATAGTTTCCTCCCCACTCCTCACTAACCTCCCTCAGCTCACCAAACTTTGAGGTGGTACTCCACCCTATGATGTATAAATCCAATACCATCCTCTCGAAGGCAAGTTAAGATGGGCAATAACTTCTTGCCTTGCCAGTGATGTTATCATACGAAAGAATAATATGAAGAAGATGGTTTTATGGCGTCACTAAGTGAATACTTGATTGTATTCATATAATTGAATGAGAAATTTAAGTGCTTCAATGTAAAGCTCCCATGCCTCACAGCTTGTTAAAGTTAAAAAGCCGTTAACATCTGCAGTCTTACCATTGTCTACTCAGTTTTCATCAACTAGTGACTGGCTCCAAGCTGTGAAATAAGTCTGGTTTAATGTAGCAAAATAAAGCAGAATAAATGTGCATCAGAACAAAGGAGCTCACGGTACAGTAGTGGCAGAGGAAGAGGATGAGCAGAGGCGAGAAGTGATATACCGCAGACGATTGGTGTGACAGACATTCACAGATAATTGTTTCTAATAATTCCCGGACCCAGTTCCTGTGCAGCGAGTGCAACTGCACCGTCACACATGCTACTTTCAGTTTTTTGGGAGAAACTGAAATGAAACAACATCCACTGTCTCTTAACTGTCATCTTACACCAACGTGGCATCACTTTTTAAAAGCAAAATATTGCAGATCTTAATTATGAATGGAATGTGATGGAAATACTCAGCAGGTCTGGTATCACCTGTAGAGAGAGAAACAGAATTAACATTTTGAATCCAAAATTATTCTTTTTCACAACTCAATGCAGGCTGCGTATTTCTTCACTGTCACTGGGTTAAAATTCTGGAACTCCTTCTCTAACAGCACTGTAGGCGTACCTATACCTCAGATACTGCAGCAGTTCAAGAAGGCACGTTACCGCCACCTTTTCAAAGGCAATTAGGGATGGGCAGTAAGTGCTGGCCTGGCAAGCAATCCCCATATCCCATAAATGAATAAAACAGAACTGCTACTATACCTTAGGTGCAAATTCAGAAAATGGCCAATTAGCTGTATCCATATCTAAGAAGGTACTAACTGCCTGCTAATTATCGTCTCTTCAATTCTTCGAGAATATAGAGTGTGTTGTACAAGTGTACTATCACCGTATCTCCTTTGTTCCGTATCCTTTTAATCCCAATTTCTGACAATTCTGCATGATGACTAATAACCTGTGTGGGAGAAAACCGTAGAGCAGCAATAGGAACATATAGTTTGCCTTTATGCTCTCAGGCTGATACTTGATTCTGTCAAATCTGGCAGTGACAATTTCTGTACCTTAGAGTCTTATGTTTTCATAGCCTGTTCTACCGATTCAGCCATTAACATAGCCTGGGCTTGGCTGCTTTATTTTCTGTTCCTCGTTTAGAGTGCAGGAACTTGGGAGAATTTTGCAAAGTGTCCCTTCAACTGCAAAAAAGTGGCTGTGTTTTGCACTGTCACTCTAGTGAGGTGGGGACTCTTAGAACTGAGGATGCCCAATTGCATAAAAAATATAAATCTCCCCCACCCCTCTTCATCACGGAGATATCTGTGGCCTTCCCCTCCATCTTCTAGATCCCTCTTTGTGTCTTCACCCTTCTCCAACAAATGGATGAGTGCCTGTGTGTGAGGCTCCTCCCACGGCCTGTCCCTGACACTGCTGTTGGCAGGGATTGACACTATTAGGGCAGATGGGGGGAAAGAGTCTTGCCTGGCAATACCTTGTCACTGCTTCTAAGCACTTTAGTAAGACATGTTATTTACATGATGCCCTTTGGTGAGATTTAATGGATTTATACATATGATAGCCAGTTTGAATTAGGTGACAGTAACATCTTTTGGCCCTCTTCTTTTGGCCAAATGCTGCTACCTCCTCTTCTCCTTCAGCACCAATGAACTGCAGACCATTACCCAAAATGATCTCTCAAGGCACATCAAAAAACTGAAAGCATCATGTGTGACGGTTATGCAGTTATTGAATATTTGATAAAATAGTGACAATGATAATGAAGTCAGTACCATGCACATGAAAAAGATTGGCTACAATATTGATTTCAGAACTTCATGTGGAATAAATGGCTCTTGGTGCAGTCTTGCTATTGACATGCCCTCACTTTTCTTGATAATGACCTCAATATCATAGTTCACAGCTAGCCAATAGACTGTGTCTCTTGTGAGTCTTGTGAATCTATGCCTGTGTGTGAGTGACTAATGGAATCTATGTTTTCCTTGAGATTGATGGCGTGAATCAAGTGTTTCTCGTTCTTTGTTTCATCATGCCCATCATTGCCATGTTGTGGTTTGTCAATCACCTGAGGGGATACTGGATGGTCATTCTTATTGCTTGAAATACATTGTGTATTGTGTGTTAGGATCAGTGCATTGTTCGCTGTAGTTGAAACAGCGTTTGCATTCGTATATTGCCAATGGCCCTTTCTGCCACATGCTTTGCAGATTTGGTGGAAAGTTGCGTATTTCCTCGGCCGACACAGAAGGCCACACCTTCCACATATTTTGGGAGATTTGGTGCTCCTGTAAGTGCATCAACAGAGTTAATATTTAAGACTTGTAAGCTTTGTTGACTTGCAAGGATCTCTTCGTTCTTATATCTATTCTTGAGTAGTTTGTCAATACTATACATTTTGGACTTGTCTAGCAAATCTTGCTGGAATTCTTTCATGGCAGTGGAGGTGCTCAGCAACTGAATATTTCTATTGGCTAGCTCAACATTCGAAGAATTACAGTATTTGTATATCTTTTTGTCTGCAGCTGCTGATGAAATACTCTGAATTCGGCAAGTTGTTGTCAAAATGACATGAACTAGAGTTGATAGAAGTTTAACCTGATTAGAACTGATGTAGTCCATATTGTTTGGGGATGCATTAGCTCTTCTGCAGTTATTCCTGATGTACACCATCTTTTCCAATTGCTAGGCAATTTTTTTATGGTTTGCTTTTCTGGTTCAGATACATCTGAATCAAGAAACCATTGCTTTATTAGCTGTTTAAACATTTTAAATTTGGATATTAGGTTACCTTACTATAAGAAGTATGTGGAAGCATTGGAGAGAATGCAGAGGAGATTTACCAGGATGCTGTTTAGTTTGGAGGCTAGGTCTTATGAGGAAAGGTTGAGGGAGCTGGGGCTTTTCTCCTTAGAGCAAAGGAGGATGAGGGGCAACTTAATAGAGCTTTATGAGATAATGAGGAGGATAGATAGAGTGGATGTGCAGAGACTATTTCCTCAGGTGAATGTAGCTGTTATTAGGGGGTATAGTTATAAGATTAATGGTGGGAGATATAGGAGGGATGTCCGAGGTAGATTTTTTACTTAGAGAGTGGTTCGGGTGTGGAATGCACTGCCTGCTGTGATAGTGGAATTGGATACTTTAGGAACTTTCAAGTGGTTATTGGATAGGCATATAGAACACACCGGAATGATAGGGATAGGATAGCTTTGTTCAGATATAGCTCGGCAAAACATCGAGGGCCAAAGGTCCTGTACTGTGCTGTACTGTTTCTATGTTCTAACTGCATCCTAAATTAAACTGGGAAAGTTAGTAAAGGTTTTGACAGTGTCTTTTGACCTTCCTTTATCTGTAGCACCTAGTTTGAGTGTCACTGTAGTCTCTTTTGCGTGCCTTTCCAAAGATCTGTCCATTATAATAATGCCTTTGTCTGGCCCAATTTAATGTGGTTTGTCGCATTTTCCATCGTTCACTTTCAAATCAGCCTTCAGCCTGGTCACTCACTTTTCCAACTGAGGCAACCAGCTGTCCCACTTCCTGAACTCACAGGCTACACACTGCAATGTCACCATGAGAGATCTACCTGCTTATCAGCTTTTCATTTGAGCACTGTCCCAATACTGTCTCTTGAAGGAGTTTGTTGCCATTTCCATGATTCAATTACAACATTTGTCAACACAGTGACTGATACAGTCTGATCAGGATGTCTCATGCCGTCTGGGATTGCTGCCATATTGTTCACGGGCTAGGCACAGTGTGTCATTTTGAAGGAACCATTACTGCACACCATGATATATGTATTCTAATGATATAAAGGAACCAATTATTCAGAAGGGATTGTGCAAACATGTTGTGGGTTACTTCATTAATTCTAAGAACATGTGAACATATAGACATGGATAGAAAGCTTGAGATCATCAGAGTTGCACTGCTGTGCATCTGTGTTCTGCTCCAGGCTGAAGTGAAACTGAACTGGATTATATGAAGCATTTCCCTTAAAATGCTAAGCTTAAAGACATATTACAACAATCCAAGGATGTGCAGTTTAGGTGGGTTGATCATTCTAAATTGCCACTTAGTGTCCAAAAATGTGTAAGATGGATTAGCCATGGTAGTCCAAAGATGTGCGGGTTATGTTGATTGGCCATGCTAAGAAATTGCCCCTTAGTGTCCAAGGATGCATGGATTAGAGGGATTTGTGGGTGTAATATGTAGGGATATGGGAGTAGGGCCTGAGTGGGATTGTTTTCGGTGCAGACTCAATGGGCCAAAGGAGCTCTTTCTGCACTGTAGGGTTCTATGATCTATGATCTAGGCAGGTGTACAGGAATAGAGTGGCGGCAGCAGCGGCGGGGGCAGGGGGTCACAGTGGGTGGGGTGGGTAGGGTGGTGGTGGTGTTGGTCAGGTGGGCCTGGGTTGTATGCTCTTTCAGAGAGTGGATTCAGGCTTGATGGGCAAAATAGCCTCCTTCTGCACTCTAGGTATTCTATAACATCAGATTTGAGAATGTGAGAGTGGCTCAACTCAAATTGCAACTATTGAAATATGCTCAACGTGCAGGATGTTCAGCAAATGACATCAACCAACTTGTCAGACTTACTATACTCTCTGACAATGGCAAAGTGGTGGCAGGCAGAGAATGCTACCGACACTTTCAGTCATATCTGCACAAAGGTGACCCCAGAGTAATAGTTGCTCTCTACAGATTGTGGCAGACATGAAGCTCATATCCTCCGATGTCATCAAAGCTGACTTTTAGCTACAGAGCTGTTCTTCCCAATCTGGGAAAGAGGAAGAAAGAGAATCCCAAATAGACCACCCTTCTTGTACCTGCCAGTTCATGGCTCCTACCCAATCGCCAATCATTGCAGTCAAAACATAAAGGAAATGCAAACTCAGAGGACAACTAAGTACCAAGCGACACTCGGCTCATGGAATGTCAGAACTGAATGCCAAGGAAATAGAACAAAGAACAAAGAAAATTAGAGCACAGGAAAAGACCCTTCAGCCCTCCATGCCTGTACCGACCATATAGCCCGAGTAAACTAAAACTCCATACCATTCCAGCGACAATGTCCCTCTATTTCCATCCTATTCATGTATTTGTCCAGAAGCTCCTTAAAACTCACTATCATATCTGCTTCCACATTCTTGATGAGCATTCATGAAGGCCAGACTGCTGGGCAGTTATAATATTAATTCACACTAAGTGAAATCAGAGCCCTACTGCCCTGCTGGATAGTCCTCCAAACTGATTGGAGATGTAAATGTTTCATCTCATCCATTAAGGGGAAAAAGTACTGCATGAGGGCTATAAAATCTTGGCCCAGCTTTGTGGAAGAGTCTCATCTTGAGGAATTCAATACAAGTTACATGTTCTATTGTATTGGCAGGCGTGGGCTTTGCCATTCAATCTGCTTTGACATGTAAGTTCAAAACAATTCTCAAATGTGTCAGCTGCTGACTGATGGTACTTTGAATAAATGTTGTTGGAAACCTGTCTCCAACACTCACCAACACTTATACACCAACAATGACACATGGGAGCAAAGTCAAAGAAATACTTCCTGACGATCTTAGTGGGATCTGCACAGGAGGAGCACTTAAGTGACATTTACCAAATTCCTTCCAAATAAATGCATTTCCTCAATCAATCCTTCAACCACACTTCTTAATTGCACACCTAAAGCTGAGCACCAACTCCTTTCTCTCTCTGTGTCTTTTAAAAAGCATTTAAACAGTTATATGGGTAAGATTGGTAGAGGGATATGAGCCAAACATGGGCAATTGAGAGTAGCTTAATGGTAGAAACTGGATGGCATGGACAAGTTAGGCTGAAGGGCCTATTTCCATGCTGTAAACCTCTGTGACTATGACTAAAAGCATTGGGGCATTTTTCTAGACTATATGAATCTATGCAGGTTTTTAGCAGCGCTCACAAATGTGAATGCATACTTAGCATGTACGTGCAGGGAGAAATTACAACTCTTTTGTGACTGCACTAAAATATGTCAATGTTTATTTTATTTCTATTACATGATTGTCATTCTTGAATGTTAAACATGTTCTGTGGATTCTCCCCGTTTAGCCTCCTGGGTTCTGATCAGTCCAATTCTACTGAGCCTTTCTGCTCAAGCATACTGGAAAAAAAATTATAAGTATATTTCACTTCATTTTCATATAATGCTGTGTGGAAACAGTACCTGACTCTGGACTATATTTAGCAATGTCCCAGGAGAATAATGGCCTATTATTTGCGCACATTTTAAATTGTTGACATTAATTTCAAGGAGCGTTATTTCCTAACTGGACTTTCAGACATTAAAATTACTATTATAACAATTTAGAAATAAATGTAAGTCATAATTCAGCCATGTAATCCTCACTGTAGTAAATATTACATTTATAACAGAAATGGAAAGAAAAATGCCAGTGTTTCTCAGATTGTCAGGTCCACTATATTGAGTATTAACTTATTCTTTTTATTCATTCATGGGGTGAAATGTAGTTGGCAAGGGCAGCATTTATTGCCCTTCACTAATTGCCCTTGAGTAGATGATAGTGAGCTGGTTGCCTTCTTAACTAGTGTGGTCCATGTAGCATAGGTGCAGCCACCTGTTAGGGAAGGTGTTTTAGGGTTTGACTCAGAAACAGTGGATGAACAATGATATATTTCCAAGTCAGGATGGTGGATGGCTTGGAGAGAAACTTCAGGTGGTGATATTCCCATGTACCTGCTGCCCTTGTCCTTCCAGATGGTCGTGGGTCTGGATTTGAAAGGTGCTGTCTATGGAGGCTTGATAAGTTTCTGCAGTGCATCCTGTAGATAGTACACATGGCTACCATTGTGCTGGAGGGATTGAATGGTTTGTGTACTTCAGGGAGTCACTGACATGGAAATGTGACAGAGTTCCAGTAAAGATTGCAAGACAGGTTCAAATGAAGACAATCCTTTGATTAATTTGATCTGTTCTTCCAGAATACCATTTCAGTATCTAACTGCTTCATAAATGAGTCCAATGTAGGTCAAGCTTTGTGTGGAATAAAATATCAAAGACATAGTTTTAGTGTAGCCACAGAAAGTTTGTGTTATGCCAATCAAGTGAGCTGCTTTGCCCTGAATGATGTCAAGCTTTGTTGGAGCTGCACTCATCCAGGCAAACGGGAAGTATTCTATCACACGTGTATGTTGTAGATGGTGAACAGGCTTTCGGAAGTCAGGAGGTGAGTTACTCACTGCAAGGGTGATCTTATTGTGCCTGAGGTGACATTGAAATCCCAGAAGGTGGCTTGTCAGCTATCAAATTACTACAACTGACTTTCACAAATGGAGCTGAAAATAGTTGGTATTTTGATAAATAATTACTATTTTGAGAGTATAATATAAGTACAGAATTCATTATTTGCACCACTTGTGAAGAAAACACTGGGTAAAATGTTGTTTTTCAACTGTCTCTGGTTCTTGTAATTTGTTCAGCTGTGAAAATTGGGTCTGGGTTCACACTGCAATTAAGTTACCAGAACTGTCTCAAGCAAAGCTCAAAATCAGAAATCAGCAGACAATTTGTCATGGGGTTCATTTACTTTTGCAGCTCTGTGACTCACTGATGCTATAAATCTTACAGTCATACATGTTCAAATTGGCAGTTGGAGAATTCATTCAAACAGGGTGACTTAAGAAGCCATTATTTTAGCACTAATACAATTTACGCACATTCTTATTAAAACCACCAAGGAGCCAAGGATGTGGAAACTTGACAGAGCTCCACTACAAGATGGCAAGACAGGTTCTAATGAAGACAATCTTTGATTCATTTGATTTATCCTTCCAAAATACCAAGATGATCATCTCACTTCAGCATCTAGCTGCTTCATAAATGAGTCCAATGAGTAGGTCAAGCTTTTGCACGTTCTATCAGTTGATCATGTGCTATATAAAGTTGCTGTCATTGGCCAAATTAAAATTACCTTCCACAATCTTAAGGCTGTGCTCTTTATTCTCGTTATCCTGACATTTCAAAAAATATCACCATCACGTATTGCATTAACCTCATTAAATTCAACCCAAGGCCTTTTTTTGAGGACAAAGATGCCAGTTTGAGGTGGAACCAAAGACATCTGAGCACCTTTAGTTAAGAAAGTCGACCAGTTCTCATGAGGTGAAGGAAATTTGTCATGTTTACTATGATTCTCACCAATTTTTACAGATGCATCACAGAAATCATCTTTTCTAGATGTATTGCAGCTTGGAATGGTTCCTACTCTCACCAAGACCACAAAAAAAACTACAAAGGGTTGGGAACATAGCCCAATCTATCACGCAAACCAACCTCCCATCTACACTTCCAGCTGCTACGGAAAAGCAGCCAACATAATCAAGGATTCCACTCACCCTGGACATTCTCTCTTCCATCTTCTTCCACTCAGGAAAAGATATAGAATTCTGAGATCACATATCAACTGACTCAAGAACAGCTTCTTTCCTGCTGCCATCAGACTTGATTTGATTTGATCTATTATTGTTGCATGTATTAACACACAGTGAAAATATTGTTTCTTGCGTGCTATACAGACAAAAATATAGAGAAGGAAACGAGAGAGTGCAGAATGTAGTGTTACAGTAATAGCTAGGGTGGAGAGAAAGATTGACTTAATGCAAGGTAGGTCCATTCAAAAGTCTGACAGCAGCAGGAAAGAAGATGTTCGAGTCGGTTGGTACATGCCCTCAGACTTTTGTATCTCTTTCCCAAAGGAAGAAGGTAGAACAGAGAATGTCTGGGGTGCGCAGAATCCTTAATTATGCTGGTTGCTTTGCCAGGACAGTGGGAGGTATAGACAGAGTCAATGGATAGGAGGCTGGTTTTTGAATGGACCTACCTTATATTAATTTGATTTTTCTTTACACCGTAACAATGACTGTAACACTATGACCCGCACTCTCTCCTTTCCTTCTCCCCTACCTTCTCCATGAGTGGTGTGTTTTGTCTATAAAGCACATAAGAAACAATATTTTTCACTGAATTACCAATATATGTGACAATAATAAACCAAATCAAATCAAATCAAAACCCTAATTAAAAGCAAATTACTGCAGATGCTGGAATCTGAAACCAAAAGAGAAAATGCTGGAAAATCTCAGCAGGTCTGGCAGCATTTGTAAGGAGAGAAAGAAGTTGATGTTTCAATTCCAGATAACTCTTTGTCGAAACCCTAACTAACATGGTGTGGTGCGCAATACACTCTGTCTGTTATATTAGTCTGTTTGGTGCCCATTTTATGCCTGTAAAATGGCTGCAATACCATCAAATGGGTCACAGTCTCGAGGAAGTCAGTGAAAGGAAATTATCTGCTAAGATTATCTTTTACTTAGAATAAAAGCTATGCACCTGTCACTATGCTATGGCAGCTAGGTTCTGAATGGCACACTCACCTCAAAAGCTTAACTGATCTGAAGTCTAACTTATTATATCATTCCACTTCAAATGGAGGCCAACATGATTTCCTGCTGGTGTGACACAAGATTGAAAAGCATGAGGAGATTTACAGCGAGCAGCTGTTTTAATGAGCATATTAATGAATGCAAATTGCTTTCACACTAGTAACAACAGGATAACAAAACCACCATTTAACCACCATCAGGAGAATTGGTGGCACGGTGGCATGGCAGTTAACATTGATGCCTCATAGCACCAGGGACATGGTTCAATTCCGATTTTGGGCCACTGTCTGTGCAGAATCTGCACATTCTCCCCATATCTGTGTGTGTTTCTTCCAGGTGCTGTGGTTTCTCCCCACAGTCCAAAACACATGCTGATTAGATGCATTGGCAGTGCTAAATTACCCCTCAATGTACCTCAATAGGCACTGGAGTGCAGTGATTAGAGGATTTTCACAGTAATTTCATTGCAGTGTTAATGTAAGCCTACTTGTGACACTAATAAATAAATTGCAAACTCTTTTTTATATCAATGGATTTCCAATTTTTTGTCTACCACTGGATTCTATGTTTTTGCCCCCAATAAACTTTGTTGTGAGTGAGATGGGAAATTCTGGGCAGAACTTCAGGAAAAATCATTCACTTTCAGGATGGTCAATTGTAACCACTGGAGTTTCACAGAGATAAGTGCTGGCCATTATCTCTTTACAATCTTGACTTGAATGAAAAGACCAAATATATTGTAGCTAAATTTGCTAAAGATTGAAAGATAGATAGGAAGAAAAGTTGTGAGGAAGTTACAAAGCATCTGCAAGGGGATATAGTTAGGTTAAATCAATGGGCAAAAATCTAGCAGATGAAGTATGATTTGAGAAAAGATTGTCTATTTTGCCAGGAAGAATAGAAAATCAGAATATTGTTTAAATAGAGATTACAGAATACTGCAGCACAGAAGAATTGTACATGTCCTTGACATGAATCACAAAACATTAGCATGCAGATACAGCAAGTAATTAGTTAGGCAAGTGAACAAAGAACAAAGAAAATTACAGCACAAGAACAGGCCAACTTAACTAAAATCCCCTATTCTTCTGGGGACCATATCGCTCTATTTCCATCCTATCCATGCACTTCTGAAAATGCCCCTTAAAAGTCATTACTGTATCCACTTCCACTACCTCCCCTAGTAATGAGTTCCGGGTATCCACTACTCTCTGTGTAAAAATCTGCCTCGTACGTCTCCTTTAAACCTTGCCCCTCACACCTTAAACTTTTTCTGATGGTAATTGGCTCTTCCACCCTAGGAAACAGTTTCTGACTATCCACTCTGTCCATGCCTCTGATAATCTTCTATCAGATTTCCCCTCAATTTTCGTCACTCCAGAGAGAGCAAACTAAGTTTCTCCAACCTCTCGTCACAGCTAATGCCCTTCATACCAGGTAACATCCTGGTAAATCTTTTCTGTACCTTGTCCAAAACCTCCACATCCTTCTGGTAGTTTGGCGACTAGAATTGAACACTATATTTCAAGTACAACTTAACTAAGGTTCGATAAAGCTGCAACATGACTTGCCAATTTTTAAACTCAATACCCCAGCTGATGAAGGCAAGCATGCAAATGCCTTCTTGACTACCTTCTCCACCTGCATTGCCACTTTCAGTGACCTGTGTATTTGTACACAAAAGATCCCTTTGCCTATCAATATTTTAAGGGTTCTGCCATTTACTGTATATTTCCTATCTATATTAGAACTTCCAAAATGCATTACCTCACATTTGTCCAGATTAGACTCCATCTGCCATCTCTCTGCCTAAGTCTCCAACTGATCTATACTCTGCTGTATCCTCTGATGGCCCTCATTGCTATCCACAAATCCACCAACCTTTGTGTCATCAGCAAACTAATTAATCAATCCAGTTACATTTTCCTCCGAATCATTTATATATATATACACACACACACTACAAATAGCAAAGGTGCCAGCACTGATCCCTTGGAACATCACTTGTCACAGCCCTCCTTTCAGAAATGCACTCTTCCACTGTTACCCTCTGTCTTCTTTGACTGAGCCAGTTCTGTATCCACCTTGCTAGCTCACCAAACGACTTCACTTTCTGCACCAGTTTGCCATGAGCGACTTTGTCAAAGGCCTTACTGAACTCCATGTAGACAACATCCACTGCCTTGCCCTCGCCAATCGTCTTCATCACCTCATTGAAAAACTCACATCTACATTTATCATTTTATTCATATTTGTCTTTATTGAACTAGATGAAAGTAATGCCACAAAACAGCAGTGACTTAATTTAATAGATTTAATAATTTAATAAATTTCATTTAATAAATTTAATTCCATTAAATAGGAATATACCTCAAAAGATTTAGCAACCGTTGAACGTAGCTGTTTCATGCTACCAGTACTCAACAGTAACAGGATGCTGCTGTCCAACCAAAAAGTCATTCTGCCTATCACATGAATGAGTATTATGGTATAGGAATTACAGTACCGATGTGATGCCAAGTATATAGGCTGGATTTCCCAAAAACTGGCTGATCATATCAAACAGCACGATCCTTCATGATTGGAAAACATTTGCTAAGAATTACATTGGCAACCAATTTAAGATTGTCCATCAGGTTCGTAATGTGGAATAAATGCATGTACTGAATGCTACAAATACTAATACAATGGACCCTGTTCTTCGCAGACAGAAACAAACACGTACACACATTGGATAAATAAAGCAAGTGACAGCTATTTACTGGTTCATTCTTCAGGGTAATTCCTTGACTAATCAGACGCAAGCTGTTTCATTTAAATTTCAAACAATGCTTGGCAGTTAACTGTCAGTCACCATTAACTGATGCTTTCTCCACGGCAAAGCCTCTACTAGACAGAATCCACTTGCCAACCACTCTCTTCTCATACCGTATAACTTTGTTGTTTTCCTTTACACTGGTATTCTTGCAAATTGTCATAAAGAGTGCAAGAGGAAAAACTTTGATGAAATGTCCCTTTTTTTAGCAGCACTCAAGTATCTTAGTTATAGAAACAAAATATGGATGCACGCCAAATGTTCTTACATCCTTTCACAAGGAATTTCTAATTTGAACTTCTATGAAGTCTCACGTGAAAAGTTTAGATCCAGAGTGTTGATATATTTTTCTACACAGTGTGCCCCAATCCCCAAACTTAATAAAGCACCTGTTATAATTTTGGTAATTCCCATAATAGTTATCCTTATGACCTTTCTGAAACTACTCATATGAGTGCATTTTTGTACTGTGTCTTAAACCAAGGAGAAACTAACTTGGCTTGCCTGCAGAAGGCAGAGGGTGGTTGTGGATGGCTCTTTTTCTGCATGGAGGTCGGTCACCAGTGGAGTGCCCCAGGGGTCTGTTCTGGGACCCTTGCTGTTTGTCATTTTCATAGATGACCTGGATGAGGAGGTAGAGGGATGGGTGAGTAAGTTCGCCGATGACACGAAGGTCGGTGGTGTTGTGGATGGTCTGGAGGGATGTCAGAAGTTGCAGCATGACATCGACAGGATGCAAGACTGGGCGGTGAAGTGGCAGATGGACTTCAACGCGGATAAATGTGTTGTGGTCCATTTTGGCAGATCCAACGGGATGAATGAGTACACTATCAAAGGTAGGAGTCTTAGCTGTCTGGAAGAGCAGAGGGATCTTGGGGTCCGGGTCCATAAGACTCTCAAATCGGCCTCCCAGGTGGAGGATGTGATTAAGAAAGCTTATGGTGTACTGGCCTTCATTCATCGAGGGATTGAGTTCAGGAGTCAGGAGGTAATGCTGCAGCTTTATAGGACCCTTGTCAGACCACACTTGGAGTACTGTGCGCAGTTCTGGTCGCCTCACTATAGGAAGGACGTGGAAGCTATTGAAAGGGTGCAGAGGAGATTTACAAGGATGTTGCCTGGATTGGGAGGCATGCCTTATGAAGACAGGTTGAGGGAGCTGGGACTGTTCTCCCTGGAGAGACGAAGGTTGAGAGGCGACCTGATAGAGGTTTACAAGATGTTGAGAGGAATAGATAGGGTGGACTCTCAGAGACTATTTCCCAGGGCTGAAATGGTCGCGACGAGAGGGCACAGATTTAAGGTGCAGGGAAACAAGTACAGAGGGGATGCTAGGGGAAAGTTTTTCACTCAGAGGGTGGTGAGTGAATGGAATCGGCTGCCGTCGGTGGTGGTCGAGGCGAATTCGCTGGGGTCTTTTAAAAGACTTCTGGATGAGTATATGGGATCCAATGGGATTGGGGGTTATAGATAGGTCTATGGCTGGGTCGGTTTTGATGTGTTCGGCACAACTTGTGGGCCGAAGGGCCTGTTTGTGCTGTAGTGTTCTATGATCTATGTTCTATGTTCAATACCCCAAAAAATTTCATATAGAAGCCTTTCTATGTTTATTAATTGTAAAAATGTTCACTATTTAGCTTGGCTGGCAGTTTGGTGTTTATTACGGAAATGGAGAAAGCTACTAATCTAGAGCAAAGAATTTATCCTCAGTTCACTCCCAAATAAAATTAGCTTACACGAGAACTGAATGCATTGGTCAACAATACATTTTTTTTTAAATGGAGTGTTTGATTACTTTATGATGGGATACAAAGGAGTTCATTACTTGTTCTAATAAGTGAGCAAAAACTTAACATCACAAAATGTTAACAGTTAATGGAACCTGAAATATTTTTGCTATACCTCTATGTAATAACATTGGAATTTGCTGGCATTTTTATTCTGCACAGCAATAATATTATTCAAATTTGGTTTTGAGAATCATATGATTTATTTCTAGTTATCAATCATATAGCTTTTGTTCATTGTAGAGAACACACCTTCCTCAATTATCACCAGAAAACCATTGGTGATAGATTAGTTTTATTTTGATGTTTGAATAATCATTTATCTTCCGTCGTGAAAGAAGTGGAAACGTTTCTTTGTTACATGCAGTTTAATATTGCTGCATTACTGTAATTATCTATCTCATTAACTAGCTCCCTCTCTCTTTCTCTAACTGCTCATTCATCCAAACTCTCATTTGCAATAATACCTTTGAATAATACAATTACTGATAATGGAAACACAAAGAAAAATAGCAAAAAAAATCTTTTCACATAGTAACATTACAAAGTCTCATTAAGTGTTAAAATTATACACCAAACTGAGAAAATAGGCCTGCAGGATTTTTTTTTGACTGTTCCATTTCTAATGATTCTACATGTATAAAGTTGGCCAAATTCCTCTGGTGATGGGCTGAAGTTTAAGTTTAAGTTAATTATTAGTGTCACAAGAAGGCTTACATTAACATTGCAATGAAGTTACTGTGAAAATCCCCTAGTCACCACAATCTGGAGCCTGTTTGGCATTTACTTCAGCATTTTACATGGCTAATGCACCTAACCAGCATGTCTTTTGGATTGTGAGAGGAAACCGGAGCACCTGGAGGAAATGCTCCCAGATGTGAGGAAAATGTGGAGACTCTGCACAAACAGTTACCTAAGGCAGGAATCAAACCCAGGTCTCTGGCACTGTGAAGCAGCAGTGCTAACCATTGTGCCACCATGATTTTCTTGTTTTTATGCTTTATTGAATGCTTTTAGACAATATGAAAGTGAATCTCTATCAGAAACATTGAACACACTAAATGATTATTACTAAATTATCCCAAGTTTTTATGCATATTTTGAGACAGAGCTGAATTTTTATGGAGTCAGTCGGACTCTGGAGACATTTAAAAGTAACGGGCAAGATCCAAAATCAGAAGTCTTATCCCCATTTCCAGCAGAGCCCATTTTTGCCAATAGTTAGAAAAGTGGCTTAACATGTATTACATAAATGGAAATCCAACTTCAGCTGGGTCATTTGAAAGTGTTGAGTTCAAATAGATCCCATTTTTGCTGTTCAAAATCTCTTTCCAACACTGTGTGATGAAAAGGTGGATATATATTTATGTGTCACAATTTGAAGTTATTTAAATTCCTAGCCTTTTGAAATGAAGAAAAATATACTGTTGCAGTTGTCAAAGTAGAAAACTATACTGCTGGAGCACATTGATTGACAGACTATCTAGTGTAGCTGAGAAAAACATATTCCTATTTGTTCCTGCAGTTTCAATAAATTCCATTGTTGACATTTCCCAAGGGCTGTTATTACAGTGAACCCATTAAGAATGCTTGGATGAATTTCAAAAGCTCTAAATGCAATTATCTCAGCAGGAAATGCTGAGTGCACATTTTGATTTTTAAAACACTTTTTAAGGATTAACTGCCTTTGATGTGGTTACTGAATGCAAGTTCATTACTTTTATACCAGATTGCCCACTTGAGGGTTTTTAAAAGTTTTGAATGGGTTTCATGAATGAGAACTTTTATTTAGTATTGAATGTGTATGAGTATGAACTTTATTACATTGCTAAAAGTTTGATTTTTTTTCTCATTTCCACGTGACTCCTGAGGTCTGCCACTGTGGATATCGAATGTGTGGCTATGGAGGATATGAAGTGGCATAGTGATTGCTTAAGATATGAGGTGGCATGGAGACATGAAGTGACATGAAGATGGGAGGGAGGTGAAGGATGAGGCTTAGAGATCCCAGTAGCCCTTGATAAAAGTTAGAATGTAGTTACGCCCTCTAACCAGTCTGCTTTGGCATTCGGCCAACTCAGTGATTGTCTTTGAACTGCCTCCAGAGGTGGCAGTCTTGCACTGCATCTCAGCTACTGTGGGAAGAAATTGCATATGATGAGGCCCTTTGTATTAAGACAGGTCTGCCCAAATTTCCCAACCTGAGAAATTGTGTCAGTAGCAAAAGTTCAGCCCAATAAGTTTCAAAGTAAAATTTTCAGACTTTATTGGCAGAAGGCATTAAATATTTTTGCTAAGAAAAATAAAGAAAATATTTCCCATGATCTAGGGTTTTAGACTGAATCATGTACATCCAAACAAACAAGAAAAATCTTTGTATGGCCCTCATGTTAAACGTCACAATCTCAGAAGTAATTCAATCAAGAAGGTGACTAAACCCCAGCTACCAGGTTTCTGGCCCTAATAGTAAAAAACCCACTGGAAAACAAGAATGAACCCCATACGGAAACTTATGGGTATCACATGGGGCAGTAGAGCCAATGCATTATGGGCTGCTTCATTTGACCTGGTCGACAAAACAGTAGAGTAATGTTGCCACCAAACTAGCTCTGGGAAGCAATGACGATCATTTCTGGGATGATGAGATCAACACAATTTGAGTAGATTTCTGTGCTATGCATAATGGGCCTCCTGATGTCTGCAAGGAAAACATTGCCCTCAAAGAATGCCTCAGGCTGAAAGCTAGCAATGCACTTCCATTGACATAGGACCTAAAAACAAAACCTACACACTTGTGTTGTAGTTGCTACTGGAACACACTCTCCATCTTCTAAAACTGACAACAGCCCAAGATGGTGTACCTCATGGTTGGCTGCAAGCATCACTAATCCAACTTGGAAATTGACATGAGTGGCAAAATCCCAGGTTTCAACCTTCCATGGAAAATCTGGACAACTGTCATGAGGATGAGCTCAGGAAGATGTGGCCAATTACTCCACAAGTGGAACATGAGGACAGCTCAACTAGTGACTCTGACCATTTAAGTCACACCATCATCCGTGCAGTTACCCCCTGCCCTGAAAGATCCATTCCTGGTGGCATCACAACCAACATACTGCATCAACTAAGGCCATCGATTGTTAACCTTGGCATCGAACTATAACTCCCTGCCCAGCCTTATGAATAAATAAAATACAAACACATTACTTAACTTGAGTGTGTACGCAAAAGTAGGAGGCAAGAGAATAAAATTAATAAGCGGCTAGTTGGATTTAAGATTAATACAGATTTTCTGCTCATACAACTCGATAAGTGGAAATGACTCTGAACTAAAACTGTTAATATTACATCAATATTACAGTACTTTCAGAGATGAGTATATGGAGGTGTACTCCTAAGTACAGGTAGGAGTGATCATGTGCATTATGAAATATACTTCATTTTAACATTATGGAAATGTCAAGCCAAGGAATACCACCTATTCAGTATTATTTTGTGTAGCATTCACTAAGCAGAAGTTTATGCATGATGTAACTTGGATTTATATTGGGATGGAGTGTAAAACATCTCTTTTGTACTGGTCATCTAGACTTGAAACACTGGATCTATTCTTTCCACACAGATGCTGTCAGATCTGATTTTCCAGCATTTTTTGTTTTTGGAACTGGTTTGCTATGACTGATTATTTCATCCTCCTCCATAAAGTTTCCCCTGTGATCCATCTTTTGGGACTTGACACAGAGTTCAGCAAGTTAATCTTAGAACGGATTACTACTTAAATCACAGGATCCCAATTTGCATATTAAGAGGCAACAACCTAAGACAAGCAAGGATTTTGGATACTAAGAGGAAAGTTTCTTTCAAAGTGGAGTCAGTTGCACTAAGTGGGTGGTAGGGCTAATGTTCACTTTTTTCATGCATTCCGAAGAAAGTCCAACCACTGAACCAAAGTATGCTTTGATAAAGGTTATGGCATTTTTTCTCCCTGTAAAATAATAGCAGTAGTATTACTTGGACCAAATATTAGAATAAACATTTAAAAAATTAATATTGGTATCTCTACTATATTTTGAAGAAAGGATGAATAGATAAAAAAGGCTTTTGTGCACCTTATTAGTATCATATCCCATTGAACAAAGTATCACTAGATTTATCCAGGCAACCTTGGTGACATAAATTGTATAAGTCAATAAACAATACACCCTATATTAAACAGGTGCTGGATTCCCTCTTCAGGCATCCCATTTACTTCACACCCTTTCCATGGATCCACCAGAGAGAGAAACTTACCAGAATTTGACCACCTCACCCGCCCCAGAATTGAGGTGGGCAAGGTTCACAGAATGGAATTCTCCATTGGCCTCGAATGGGATTTTATGAGCCTCATCTGAGTGAGATCATAAAATTCTGACTATTCAAATTTTTTTGGGTAGTGGGATTCTTCTAAGTAGAGTGTCATTGCTACTATCAATGTAATATTAAAGACCCTGACTGAAGTTACTCTTAATTGTGTGAAAAGAAAGGGTTTTATTCTGTCAAGATGCAGCTCTGCGTCACTCTGCTAATGTCACACAGGAGGATTTAAACTAGTTTGGCAGGGGGAACTGAACCAAAGCAAAGGTGAATTAACTGAAGGGAACTAGAGAGTAGGGCCAGCAAGACACTGAGAAAGAACAGGCAAGATGTGGTTACTAATCAAAGAAGGCGTGGTGGACTGAAGTGCATTTGTTTCAATGCGAGAAGCATGACAGTAAAGACAGATGAACTTACAGCTTGGATTAGTACTTGGAGTTATGATATTGTTGCTATTATAGAGACTCGTTTAAGGGAAGAACAGGATTGGCAGTTTAATGTTCCAGGATTCAGATGTTTCAGATAGGATAGAGGGTGATGTAAAAGGGGTGAGGGAGTTGCACTCCTGGTTAAGAAGAATATCACATCTGTACTGCAGGAGGACACTTTGGAGGGCTCATACAGCGAGTTAAAATGGGTAGAGCTCAGGAATAAAAATGGTGTAGCGACAATGCTGCCCATTTACTATAGGGTACCAACAGCCAGTGGAAGATAGAGGAACAGAGGAATGTAGGCAGATTTTGGCAAGGTGTAAAAGTAACATGGTTGTTGCGGTGGGAGATTTTAACTTCCCCTAAATTAAAGTGGGACTCACTTAGTGGTAAGTACATGAAGGGTCAGAGTTTGCAAGGAACAACCAGAATTCCTTGAAGCAGTATATAGATAATCCAACTAGAAAATGGGCCATATTGGACCTGATAGTGAAGAATGAGTCCAGCCAGGTGATTGACATTTCCATAGGGGAGCAGTTCAGGAACAGTGATCATGATTTAGTGAGCTTGCAAGTACTAATGGATAAGGATAAGTGTAGTCCTCAATTTGAGATATTAAATTGGGCAAAGTCTAATTACAAAAATATTAAGAAGGAACTGAAGAATGTAGATTGGGAGCAGATCTTTGAGGGCAAATTAATCTCTGGCATGTGAGAGGCTTTCAGTGTAAGTTGATAGGAATTCAGGACCAGTACGTTCCTGTAAGAATGAAGGATAAGTATGGTAAGTTTTGGATAATGAGATATATTGTTAGCCTAGTCAAAGAGAAAAAGGAATCATTTGTCAAGGTTAGGTGGCTGGGAATATATAAAGCAAGTGTGGAATACAAGGAAAATGGAAAGAAACAAGTAAGGAATAAAGAGAGCTAAAAGGGTTCATAAAAAGTCATTGGCCAGCAGGATTAAGAAAAATGTTTTTTACACACACATAAAGAGCAAGAGGGTAGCCAAGGAGAGAATTGGCTCACTCAAGGACAAGGAGAGGGAATCTATGTGTGGAGCCAGAGGAAATGAATAAGGTATTAAATGAGCACTTTGCATCAGTATTCACCAAAGAGAAGGACTTGGTGGATGATGAGTCTGGGGAAAGGTGTGCAGATGGTTTGAGTCATGTTGAGATTAAAAAGGAGAAGGTATTGGGGGTCTTGAAAAACATTAAGGTAGACAAGTCCCCAGGCCCTGATGAGATATATTCCAGAATACTGAGAGAGGCAAGGGAGGAAATTGCTGGGACCTTGAGAGAAATCTTTGTATCCTCACTGGCTATTATTGGAGGGGATTCTTCAAGAATGGTGTTTACTCCCAAATAGAAATAAATGGACGTATTAGCAAGAGGCAACATGGTTTTGTGAAGGGGTGTTTGTGAGCCACTAGCTTGATCAAGTTTTTCAAGGAAGTGATGAAGATGATTGTTGAGGGTAGGATAGTGAATGTTGTCTACATGGACTTCAGTAAGGTCTTTGACAAGGTCCCTCATGGCAGATGGGTATAGAAGGTAAAGTCACATGGGATCAGAGGTAAACTGGCAAGATGGATACGGAACTGGCTCGATCTCAGAAGACAAAAGGTAACAGTGGAAAGGTGCATTTCTGAATGGAGGGCTGTGACTAGTGGCGTTCCTCAGGGATCAGTGCTGGGACCTTTGCTGTTGGTAATATATATATAAATGATTTAGAGGAAAATGTAGCCAGATTGATTAGTAAGTTTACGGTCAACACAAAGGTTCGTGGAGTTCTGGATAACGAACTTTTATCATTATCAAATGTAAGATAATGCATTTTTAAAGGTTTAATAAAGATAGGAAATATATAGCAAATGTCAGAACCCTTAAGGGTATTGACAGATAGAGGGCTCTGGGTGTACAAATACGCAGGTCATTCAAAGTGGGAATGCAGGTGGAGAATGTAGTCAAGAAGACATATGGCATGCTTGCCTTCATCAGTGAAGGCAATGAGTTTAAAAATTGGCATATTGCAGCTTAATAGAACCTTAGGAATATACTATTCAACTCTGGTCACCACACTACCAGAATAATGTAGAGGCTTTGGAGAGGGTGCAGAAAAGATTTATCAGGATGTTGCCTGGAATGGAGGGCATTAGCTATGAGAGGTTGGAGAAACGTGTTTTGTTCTCACTGGAGTGATGGAGGTTGAGTGGCAACCTGAAAGACGTCTACAAGCTTATGAGGGGCATGGACAAAATGGATAGTTAGTGTGGTTTATTAGGGGCATAAGTTTAAGGTTTAAACCTTAAACTTATGGGGCAAGGTTTAAAGGAGACGTACGAAGCAAGTGTTTTTATACAGAGAGTGGTGGGTGCTTGAAAATCGCTGCCGGGGAGATAATGAAGCGGATACGATAGTGAGTTTTAAGGGGCATCTGGACAAATATATGAATAAGATGGGAATAAAGTGATGCAGTCCCTGAAAGGATAAGGGATTTTAGTTCAGTCAGGCAGCATGGTCGGTGTAGGCTTGGGCCTGTTCCTGTGCTGTAATCTTTGTTCTTTGTTCGATGTCCTGGTTATATGTTGTTCTCTATAATTTTCTTTGTTCTTTGTTCCTGTGTGATGTCAGTCATGATGTACATGTGAATACATGCTTCCCTTAAAGCTGGGATAGTTCATTCACTGACAAACAACAATATCTGCATTGGTCAGGCAAGACTATCTGTCAGATGGTTAGGAACAAGAATGATTCATTTCAACAATGTCTGATGAAATGGCTGTCTCATCCAGGGTAAAGAAGCATCAGTAGTTTCAATGAAGCTTTGCATGATCCATGTATTATCATTGAATAGACCATTGGTATTCTGAAGCCCACCTTCCATTGCATGGGTAGATGAGGGGGTGGGAGCCTGTAGTACAGCACAGTAAGAATAAAAATCATCACTATTACATACTGTATAAATTTTCAGTAAAAAAATTGAAGCTTTCATTCACAGAAGGAGGAGGTGGAGATTATCCTATCCTCATAACCATGGAGTCCAGGACTGAGAAAAGGCAGCACAGAGAGCCCCTTGTCTGAAGGCATCTGGATTCAGCATGAAATTATCAACAACTGTTCCAAATAGAAAGGACACATTTTGTTTCCACCACCGATGATGTCATTGATGAACAATGGCATTTCTCACAAATAAGTATCACTCAACATTGCAATACATATCTTATTCTTTCAGGGAAAGATCAGCTATAAACCTTTGCCTAAATTCAAGAAAGCCAAAGGTCTAAAGATAATTCTCTAACACACCAATATGCCAAATAGTTTCTCATTTCCAATTTTTACTGTTACTATTTTCCTGCCACAGTTGGATGTGCCTGAACTCTTTTCACATGAACCAAATCTACGGTTCCTCTGATGCTATCAGGAGTTGCCTGGTGGCTGGCATAGTCCTTCTTTCTCTGAATATCCACCATGCGTGTGGAATACAAAGGTCATTCATTTAAGGAAGTGAACCTCTTGCTTGTGATTCACTGGAAGATACTGTGGGATAATCAGAGGCCTGTTACACATTCAGAATGTCTGAAGGCTGGGACCAGTGGCAGCACCATCGGTAATCCATCCTATTACTAACGTAAACCTGACAGTCCTTCTCTAATTTCTTCATCTGCCATTGTCTCCCTAGTGTGTCTGCTCAGACATAGAGTTTCATTATTGTGCTCTTCCTGCATCTCTGATGCTTTGTTGCTGCTGATTATGGGTGACCTTTTCCTCTGCAAAACAAGCAAAGACACAAGAAGGCTACTGAATAATTCAAAGTTTTACACAGAGAGATATCCCATTGTGATAATGCTTTCTCATGCAAACTACATTGCAATTCCTACTCACTTCACTCAAATAATCAAAACGTAGGAGAGGGAACAGTAAAATGGTAAGAGACAGATAGATGTTAGGAAGATGCTGAGATCTTACACTTACAATTACATTTGCATTCATCTCATTTACACTATGCTGCAGGAGTAAAGTCATTCTTCTGGTATTATTGTGATTAACATCAGTAGTTGTGCCTTCAGTTATCTTACTTAAAATCACAGACCATAAGGAGGAGCAGCAGTAGGCCATTTGGCCCAGCATGTCTGCTCTGCCAGTCATGAGATTACAATTGATCTGATGTAACAAACGTCAACCTCACACTCCAGCCTTATCCACAGAACTTTTGATTCCCTGTGTCACTCTGTGGTACGCACAATACATCTGCTGATGTACACTGGGTGTTGGAAGGAATGTCTGAGGTCTCTGGCATGCAGGGGCCTGCCAGAGATGAGGACTCAGCTGGCCCCAGGCTAATGCTGGGCCTCTGAGATCACTTCTCCCTTAGCTGCTGGAGATGTAGCAACAGACGCAGGGAATGCAGGAGGGACTGACAGCCATACTGAACTGACTGTGAGGCTGTTGGAAAGACACCCAAAGCTTTCAGGTGGACCAACTATTGTCTGTCTTGCGTGGTTCCCATTACAGTGGTGGCATTTGCGGTGGAAAGTGGCAAGGTCCAAGTGATGGCCCAGTCATAACAAGCTACAGTTGAGTATCTCATTAGCCTTATTGAGATTCGGTGGCCCATGGCTGAGAAGCTCAGGAGCTTATAGAAGATCCAGCAGGGGAGCGCCTAAACCCAGAGGATTTTGCAGTAGCACTTGAGAACATGGCTCAGTCACAGAAGGTCATGGCTGAAGGGTTACAGAGCATGGCCCAGTCTCAGAGGGCACTTGCTGCTGTCATTGACAGATGGCCCCTAACACAGCCATCACACAGGGCTCAACCATCCTGACAAGAACACAGGTGGTCCTCCAGTACACAGCAGGAGCAGGTGATGCCAGATCTTCTGGAGCTCACTGCAGAAGCACCACTGCCCCACGGAGTGTCCCAGGAGTCCACATGAACTTGAGGGAAGAGGAAGGGCTCAAACCCATGCCAGGGACTTCCACCATTGAGACTCTGGCTGGGGCTACACTTTATGACTCCCCCCTTCTTCACACCAGGCATCTCAAGGGCAGCAGAATGAAGAGAGTATCATGGATATGTCCCTGACACCTGGAAGCCTGCCAGAACCTTTAAGATCTAGGCCAAGGGCATCAAAAGCCATGGGACAAGATAGGCACCTACCACCTCCACCTTTGAGCCACCAAATCGTGATGGTAGGAGTAAGAAGTTGTAGTGACATTAAGATGGCGTGGATGAAGGGCAACACTAGATATCTAGAATAATTAAGTTCTTTAAAGTCTCCTGTTCACATGTTTTTATATTATTGCTTATTTTGAAAGCTCTCTTACTGGCAACAATAAATGTTATTTTACCCTACATTGACTTAATTCTAATTAGTTTCTAACAGGAATATGCTTAATCCCAGTAGCTGGTAGAGAGAACCTGCACACTGATGTCAGTAGTGGAGGCCCCTCAACACATTGCTGCTTGAGAAAATCAAGGTGCTCAAATAATTCATCGATTACAGTGAGTGGCATGCATTGGCAGTGACTCAGAGCATTTGCCATGGCATCCCCAGAGCCCAACAGAGATTCCTTTCCTCCCCCAACCCCCTACTCAGGGGCCCTGCATTGGAGTTTAGTGCTCTCTAACCCACCACCCAGACATGGGTCTCGTGCCAGCATGAGAGCTCGGGTAGGAATCAGGCTAGTTTGTACAAGGGCATCATCACAATGACGCATAGCAAGTCATCATCACTCTCCTGCAAGTAATGTGAGAGTCTCTGGGATAGGTAAGTTATGAGGTAGAAGCTGATGCAAAACTGGTGGCAGTCTCAGAGGTCCCTTCATCTGGTACCTCTAAGAAGTCTTCGGAGCTGTCAGGGCAGGATAGATGGGAGTAGCAGTGAGGGCCACAATGCCAGATGTCCCAGACATATTGGGGTCCTTTCCTGCAACACAGGAGACAAGACTAAGTGCAAGGAAGGGGAAGGAATCTAGGGGGCATGCAATTTACTTGATATTTCACCAACAAATGGAGGATTTGTTGGCTTCCAAATGGCTTTCTTCTGCATTGTAGGGATGCAATGAAATAATTCTATGAAAAATATGGCTAAAGTGCAGACTTAATATTAGATACCTCATCCACCCTCCCAGTCAAGGTTTGAATACATCAACCGATACATCATAAAAAGGAATAATAAATTTAAAAAAACAAGACTGTATATCATATATATGCTTTGATAGTATGCAATACGGGAAGACTACAGTGCAGAGACTAAAGAGCACCACTGTTGCTTATCCATATTTCCCCCCAAAAAATTGCTTGTACTCCTTAAACTTGCTTGTTCTCCATAATTATTACACAAAACTTAATTGGCCATAGAATGGAAAATCTTTCCTAAACATCTATTTTATGAGCTATTTCTTAAGTACTTCCTCATATTGTCCTTATAATTGTTGCATTAATCTCATTCTTGAGCTTCAAATGTGAATGAAATCCAAGTCTTCCAGATCCTGTGGGTTTAATGCTGATTAATGACCTCTTGTTCTCATTGTGACCCCATGCCAAACATACACGTCTCTTGAATGGAAGCTAGTTCTGTTCTTCGTCACCACAAAGACCTTATTACAAAACCAATACTATTTCACTGACAATAGGGTTATAATCCCTGGATAACAGATAACACATTTCAGCTACCACAAAGGCAGAAGAGACAATCAGCAGGCCTCAATGCCTTGCCCTCTGAGGTTAGCCCAAAGAGCAGGTGCAGACCCACACTCCTAGTTATGCCATGCTTATCATTATCTTTTTAAAACCCACTGTGTTTCAGTAACTCTATAGGAAATGGCTTTTGTTCCACAGAACAATCAAAGGATTAGGAATATCTGGACCAAGAATCAAACTGACTGTGAAACTCCCCTTACTGATCTCAAATAGAAGATATCTTTGGATTCCATTTCTATAAGTTTTCCTAAGATGCAAAGCTTAGTCAAGGCTGATTTATAAAGTCTCATTTATAAATGCTCATTTTTTCTTTAATCAGCATTGGGTTTAGAATTATTGTAACATGGGCATTACACAGAGACAAGTCTCTTCCTGTTGTTCTTTAGCAATATGTTTGTTTCATTGTATAAAAATCACCTGTATTTCACCAATTTATCAATTTCAAATGCAATATATTCCAGCATTTTCTGTTTTTATTTCAGGTTTCCAACACGCACAATATTTTGATTTTATTTATTGATCTGTATTTTGTTTTCCTAGATAAGGCTTTTCCAATTGTCTCTGGATCTTTAGTTGTAAGATGTAACTTCAGATAACACACACACACACACACACACACACACACACACACACACACACACACACACACACACACACACACACACACACACACACCAACCAGGAAAAGCTACCTCTCTTAATTCATCTCAAACACAAGTTCTACTTTTGCCCCTCCACTATTATTCATTCCAGCCTTCCCTCCACTGCCATCCATTCAACAACTATCCATTTTGTTACCCTTCTTTTCAATTTTTCCTTAATTGTGATCCATCCTTCCTTTTGATTGCCTTTCTTTTAATGGCATGTATTCTCCTTCTCCTTTTTCCTACCAACATATTCCTGCCAGTCAGCTCCTGCCCAAGCTAATGGTTAATGTATCTCATCTCACACTAATTCACACTAAAAAATTCAATTCTGGCTAATTATGCTGGGAGCAATACAGAAAGGAATCAGGAACCTAGGAATTCCACAATACTTATAGGGCAAAAATGCTGAAAGGATAAAGATTTGAGTTAGAACCAGGATGCAGCAGTTTGGCCTTGTGGTGGATAGAAGTCTATCACTTTAAAAGAGTGTGTATTCCATAGGATTTATACCTCTATTTGTAGATATATGGCTTTTTCAACATATGCGTCTAATTCTGAGGTACTTTAAGTCTATGAAAATAATCTGAATCAACAAACACAAGCTGTTTTGATCAGGTTAGATTTTCATTCACACTTGCAATGCACACTACCTTAGTTGTGCTCAAGTGGGAAATCACTCCTAACACTTCACATTATGCACATCATCTTAGCTGAGGAAAGATGCTTCTCACCATCACAACAAAACAAAACTAAATTTTCTTGAACTAGACAAATCTGAATTAACTCGCAACTTTAGTTAATTCATTTCAGGCTAGTTTACACATAAATGCCCTCATACTATTAATAAATTTTTTTAAAAGTGCCACGTAAGCTCAGGAGGATATTTTGTTAGTTTTAATTTCTTCTGCACGCAACAATCTACCAAGAATAAACCAGGAGTGTAATGAAATACTCTCCATTTGCCTGGTTCAGTGCGGCTACAACACTCCAGAAGCTTGGCACTTTCCAAGTCAAAGCAATCCAGTTGATTGGTACCCCTCCACCATGTGTGTACAGTTGCAGCAATATGCACCATCTACAAAATGCACTGCAGCCACTTATCAAATTTCTTTGACAGCACCTTTCAAACAAGTGACTTCTACAACATAAAATGTTACATATACAAGTTTATAAAATTGTTATGCTTTGAGAATGTGTTGTGATTGTCCCTTTAAAGGCATCACAGCAGAGTAAAGATCACCTAGAGTGGGGAATCAGTCCAAAGTGCAGAGTGGCAGTGGCACCTTCCATGCCACCGATTGCCCTCAAAAGGTCCTGCACCACTAAGCCTCACCACCTTCGCACTGCCTAATGGATGCCTAGTTGATAAAGCCAAGATGCCCTTTGGGCATGGGCACTTTGCCCCTTAAACAATGCCAGCAAGTCCAGACTGGTATTTCCAATTTGGCAATGCTCAGGGGCACCCACCCACACCTGACCCTTTGGGGAGCCTCAATTGCACCCTTTTACTTCAACGGGGTCATGCCACCAGTTCACCACAAGTGGGGAGCTATGCTAAACCCTGCTGGTATGAAATACTTCTGTTATTGAGGGAGGGGAGGCTAATTAGCTCTCAATACATTATGATATTTAGACCTATATACATTATGCAGATAGTACCAGAAATCTGGCTGTTGGAGACAAAAGTAGGGCAGCCCGAGGAGAGGTATGCCCAGGCTATTTACTTGGAATGTGTCAAGTATTTATAGCTTCTGCTATTGATACTTTAAAGGCGTGGGTATAGTCAAAGCAAGTGTGACTCCATTGCATCTGTTGAAGTATTTGGCTAGGTCTGAGCAAGGACTCAGAATACATACTATCAGATGTATCAAGTAGATGAAGTAGATGCAGAAATAGAAAGTGTGTACAACATTGATTTGATGTGATTTGGATAAGACAAGTATGAGAAGCTTTGGGCAGAGTTTTCCAGAGAATCTGTCCTCAAGACATTTTGGCAGATTATCATCAATGGATGACCAGATACAGATTCCCATAGATCTCAGAAACTTTGGGCTGCGTCATGATGAAATTGGCATTTCAAAGTGAATCATTTACAAGGGCAGACAAATGCAGATGCCAGAAACAATTCATCAATGTATCCTTACCCAGTTATAGCAAGGCCACACTGGCATTGAAAGAACAAGAAAGAGCCATTCCATCCTTACAATATTCCATCATGTTCATGGCTAAGAATACCTACTGATATGTTTAATATCAGTAGTGATGACTTCTTCCTTATTACCAACTACTTTTCTAGATTCCTCATCATTTGCCAACAGGGATTGATCAAGTGCATTGGTGATAAATAATTGCTGAGACTTTGTGGCCCCACAGCAGATGAGGTGATCCATTTGAATTCCCATTTAATTTGGTGAGACCAGAAGATCCCGCCAGCGGCTGGACTGGAAAATCCCATCCACTGAGTGTAATTTTCAATCTTTCTGGTTCCCCAGAGGTGTTAATGCTGGCTAATGCGTACAAAGAGGGCTAAAAAGCATGTCATCCCCAGACTGTCTATGACCAACAGACTAGCAGAACAGATGATGCAGATCATACATTCAACAATTCTGAGTTGTAAGAAGACTAAATCAAGTCATTCAAATAACAATGCTGCATCTATGAGCATGACCACTAGAGTGAGACTACCATCCCCAACAGAAATTATTTTCAGAAAGCAAATCAGAACATTTTTTTTCAAATCAGCATCTGACACTGTCAGTTCAGAAAAAAATTCTTAAAAATACAAAAGAAAATAAAAATGACACATGACGGACATGCAGGTGTAAAGTTTACAGAAGGTCAGTGTGATTCCCCTCAAGAGAGGACATGGTTCCCTGTAGAGATACAAAGAGCTGTAATGAGCCAAATGAAGTGACCACCCTGAATGTAACAATATTGAGGAGGAATAGACGTCGACTAAGAAAGTTATCCAACAACATCATATTTTATGCTCCTGTCAAGAACACATTCACAAATTCTAAGTGGAGTTTTGGGAGGTGCCACAGATAACATTTGCATATAAGAGAATTGTCAATCTATACCCACGAGTCAGGAGAAAAGAGTTCCCAATTCCAGATCCCAGCAGAGTTTCACTGTTATCAGTTCAGGTTGCATCAGCAGACCACCTGTATGCTTCAGAGACACTTGAAGAATTAATGTCAGAGTCCATTCATGTGCAAATGCAGTTTATAATTACATATTTCTGTTATGCACATGCCTTATAACTTCTGTAATTATTTGCATTTAAAGAAAGGGAGAGTGCTGTGATATTGCTTTATAATGCATGTAGTTTAACATAGTGATAACATGTCATTGAATATGGAAATAATTTTGTATATACCATCGCAGGAAGTGGTGCAAGTTTACATGTGATATAGTAGTTGAAATATGTGTTGATCAACAAGGAGCAAATGTATGTATTGTTCTCCAGGAATCTCGTCATTCTTCAATGAAGAACCCTTCATTTAAATTACCCATCATTGTCATAAGAGTGTGTAACAGCCAATCACATAATGGCCCTCTGCACTCCTCGATCAATGCAGCATTGGCAAATCAGGGCGAATGCTATATCCCATGTTCTGTCATTCTTTGTCTCTGCAAGGTCAATATGAATTGTATGATCATTTCTTCCCAAACCACACCTCTTTATGCGGTGCAGGCTGATTTTAAATAGAGGTTATTTTTTACTGGAACTACCCTCATGATTTTGATTTCCCCTGTCGAGAGCTGCAACTGTTAATAATGTGGTTTAGTCATTGTTGCACACTATAATCATATAAATTAGAAAGCAGCGCTACATTGCTGTTTTGCCTGCATCTGAAACAGTGGACTAAGATTAATCCCCCATCAATCCCCTGCAATCATTTTCAGATGTTATCAATGTAGCCCCCAAGGTTCTTAAAGTGTGTTTCCTGGCCAATTGCTTTCATTAAGTCATAGTATCTCAACATTTTCAGAATGATTTGATGGTGCCTAGTTTCACAGTGGCACAGTGGTTAGCATTCTGGCTTCACAGAACCAGGGACCCAGATTCAATTCTGGCCTTGGGTGACTGCATGTAATTTGCATGTTCTCCTTGTGACTGAGTGGGTTTCCTCTAGGTGCTCCAGTTTCCTCCCACAGACTAAAGATATGCAGGTTAGGTGGATCAGCTATGATAAATTGCCCCTATGTGTATACCAAGGTGTGTAGGTTAAATGGAATAGCAGGATAAATATGTGGGGCTGTGGGGATGGTGCCTACATGGGATGCTGTGTCAGAAGGTCTGTGCAGACATGTTCGGCTGAATGGTCTCTTCCTGCACTGTAGAGATTCTTCTATTCTAAATATCTGACCAGCTTATCTAGCTATTTTTAAAATGATTTAATTTGAGACAACAGGATCTGTTTATTCACTGCTGGGCCTCCGCACTACATATTTGCTATGCTATGGAAAAAATAATCTAATCTTTACTCTTGCCTGAAGCTTGTGAATTTTTGACTCGTGTGTTTTAGTTCTGCAATCAAGCTGCAAATTAAGTTTCTACTTAGAACTTTGGCCCTGACAGTATAAAAACAAAGAATTTGCATATATGTTTCTCTCTTTATAGGAATAAAATCAGAAAGTGTTCACTTTTCTAGTCATGTTCAATTGGAAACTGAATTAACTCTTTCTCTTTGTGCTGTTTGACAATGAGCAAATAAGAAGACTCACAGCACCAGGTTAAAGTCCAATAGGTTTATTTGTAGCAAACGCTGCTAGTTTTCAGAGCGCTTCTCCTTTGTCAGGTGGGAAGGAACAGCCAATTCCGAAAGCTAGTGGCATTTGCTACAAATAAACCTGTTGGACTTTAACTGGTGTTGTGAGACTTCTTACTGTGTTTACCCCAAACCAACGCCAGCACCTCCACATCATGAGTGAGCAAAGTAACAGAGCTTCGTTTGTGTTGAGCAAGTTCTTTGGAAAAGTATTGACAAGTGACAGCAGAGCTTTGACAATGGCTGACAGGAACCCAAACAGTCAGCGATTGCAGGAGAGTTGCAGCAGGAGACCACTGGATTCAAAAAAAGGAACAACAGTTCAGGAGAGGCATCCATTGCTGGACATAGCAACAATTGAAGTAAAAATGAAAGCGGCAAAAGAAGAAGCAGTAACAATGAATAATTTCTTTCTTCCAATTTGCACTGTACATTCCACAAGCATTGCTTTCAAGCTATGTATCTCTAAAGAAAATATTTGGATATTAATTAACTGGCTGGCTCCGACCCAGTTAGTCTGCTCCCTCTCTCTCTCCTCACTCCTCCATTACCCACTCCCCCACCTCATACACACACACACACACACACACACACACATTTTTCTTCCACATGCTCTGCCTTTTTTTTGAGAGAAAAAGAACTACTAACTATTTGGCTGACTTTGGACTTCTGGTGGCACTAAAGAGCTTGTATGTCCAAGAGGAGTTCAGGGAAGACTACAAAAATCATATTCACCAAATGCTTGTGAATGGAAGTGAAGATGCTAACTATGTAGAGTGCACTTTGTCAGATCTCTTGGCATGCAGAGTAACTGATTTTTTTTTGATATCCAAATAAAATATTTGAAATCTAAAAAAAATTAAGCACAAAAGATGAATCACCTCTCCAGCCAATGTGCCTGCAAATTCCAACCCATAGTCACTACAGAGATCTCAGCCACCTCAACCTTGTTAATCCATTACATGCAAAATATCACTATCCAGTATATTAACCAGTGGTCTTATGTGGATAACTGGGAATTCAGATTGAACTTATTGGTTGCACAACTCTGATGAAAGGTCATTGATCTGAAATGTTAACTTTGTTTTTCTCTGTAAATGCTGCCTGACAAACTAAGTATTTCCATCCCAAATGGGAGTGTGTGTATTATTGACATCACTATTTTTAGTTTAAATAGTGTATAATGAGGTAAATAAATTTGAAAATATGAAGAGTGTGAGGGATTGGGCTTAGGTAGGAGTTATGCACCAGGCATAAAGAAGTAGGCACCAGGCTCCTTTAGAAATGCTCTGTTGTGGTATCAGCTGAAAATGAAATATCAAGAATTATACTGTCAAGGCAAACTTCATTGCTTATTATTTGAGCTTTTATTCTTGTGCCGTATGTTCTAAAATATATGACTTCTAATGTTATCTGCGATGGATATGCTGTGAAGATTGACATGCTTTACATTTTTTGAGAGATAATAATGCGTCTAACATGAACCTCTTTTCATTTCTTGAAGGTTTTATTCACTGAGATATTTAAAATTGCAAAATTGCAAACGATTCATATGCTCATTTTACAGAAAATGGTTCATTCTCTTAAGGTAATTGTTTTGGCTTAATATATCGATTTTAAAAAAAAAGTCCCGGATTTTTCACTGGAATGTAGCAACAAATTCCAGGACTATAATAATGAAATAATTCAAAATTCACACTGCAATGCAAGACAGGATCATGAAAAGTTCATGATCAATGAAATGATCTATTTGCAGAAGATCCTTGCTTGAATGAAAAGTAAGTAGTGTCTTATTAGCTTTGCATTCATCACCAGGGCAGTGTGAGTAAGCACTGGGGACTGATAGCTTTCCTTCATAGAGAAAGTCTTTCAAGAGTCCCTGTTTCTCGATTGTTTTCTCATTGATTTTTAATTTGTTATTATGGCTTAAAATATGGATACTTAGACAGGTTTTTCATTTCAGTGAGTATCTTGACACCACATAGCAAAACTGGGTTGAATCTTAAATTATGAGTTGTTGTCTTCTGACCCATATAAATGTGCATGTATCATAGATCATGGTGTACAAGTTGACACTGAGGCTTCAAAAAAACCTTCCAACCTGTGATTTTGTCGCCATTTTGAAATGTGTAAAAAAACACCGTTAATTCAAATTTAATCCATGTGTCATGTTTTATATAATTAAGAAGTTCAACAAGGTTAGTTTGAACTACAACCTGTCATGAGGGCTATGCCCCTTTCATGTTGAAAATACGATTGCTCAACTTTCTACTAACTGGAAATTTGGCTATTTGAAATCCAAATGGGCTCTTAACATTTTTTACTGAACTCTGACTTCCCTTGCTTTTTAGACCTGTGCATGTGGCATCATGTTTTCATAATCATTTTCCCTCAGTTTTAATGCTTATTAAATTTGCTCTTTGTGTGAAAGTGTTGGCTTCCCAAACATGGACAAAAACTTTTATGAAACAATACTTCATTCACTAGCTGAGCAGTTACTCCATGCTTGTACTCTGCCTGTACTTTGGGGAGTACTCCCATACTCCTGTTATGTGACCCTTTCAGTAGCCCCAAAATCAGATCATTTCTGACCACTCTGTCTGCACATCAGCTCAAGAAACCCTTGTTTGATTGGCTGCTTGCTGCTCAAGCTTAAATAATTAAATACATTCTGATTTGCAAAAGATATATTCTTGTGAGAAAGAAACTAAAACCATTGCTGTGATCTCAAACCCTCATCCTTTTCATCCATTGAATTGGAATTCATAGAAGGACTGGCATGGGTGGCTGGTAAGACAATGGAATGGACTGGACCAGTCTCCAATATTATAGAGATACAAGGATGCCATATCAAGAAATATGTAGACTACCTGAGCAAGACAGTAGTGTCTGATACAAGAGATTCCAGCAAAAGAATTACATCCACCAGGGATTGGTGACAGGGATGCTGGGTGTAAATGTGGAACTGCAGCAATCAGTTGTTTATGTGATTATACCCTGGTTTGCTGAAATCATTGTTCCTCAACCAAACCTGATTTCCAGACAAACCTAGTTCAGAGTTGAGATGGTCTACCAGAGTTTGGAAATTGCCATTTCGACTAAACTTACGACAAGTTGCCTTTTGGGGTTTCCCTGATGTCCTTTTTGAAAATTGATGGTCATGTAAATATTGTTTTCTTTTTATTTCTTTTTTAAGTGTCTTCAGGAGTTGGGGCAGATGGAGTGTGGTAGCATGGCCCCTGTAAGGTGCATACCCAAATGGCTATGTTGTCGGACTGGACCCTATGGAGTGTTGAGGTGGGAACTATATTCTGAACTGGGAGAGGATCAGCTGTTAGAGCCAGGAAGAAGTAGTGTGTAGTCACATAGTTACTTTGTCTGACTCTGTTTTAAATATTAGTTATTTGTTCATTGGCACAGAAGCCTTTGTTCTTTAGCCTCATTGAGTCTCTCTCATTTTATTACAGTTTCCTAATCATTTTGGCACCTTTGAGATCATTACATTATCAAGAAGAACAACAGTTCTCACTGACACAGTTGTTTTCTTGTTCTCAGTGTGATTCAGCAGACAGAAATTCAAACTGAATGATATTAAAGATTGTTCAGATAAAATGTGTAAATAATAGCTCAAACCAATATGAGCCCCTAAGAATGTGATATTATTGAACAAAATATTTACAGCAGGTGGAATCAGCCTATTTCCTTGTCCATGTTTCATCTGATGTCATGAGACTTCATGGGGTGCTGAGTCAATATCAAGGGCTCCCAGGCAACTCCTTCCTGACTATATACTACTGTGTTGCCATCTCTGCTGTGTCTGTCCTGCTGGCGGGACAAGGCATACCCAGGTATGGTGATGGTGGTGTCTGGGACACTTTTTGAGATATATTCTGTGAGTATAACTATGTCAGGCTGTTGCTTGACTAGTCTGTGGAACAGCCTCTCAAGTCTACAAACGATAGTAATGAGGACTTTGCAGGGTCTCCAGACCTACGTGTGTCACTGCTGTTTCTGGTACTGATACTGTGTGGTCCATTCAATTTCATTCCTTTTATGACTTTGTGGAAGTTTGTTAAGACAGAGTAGCTTGTTAGGCCTTTCAGTGGACATTTAAGAGCCGATCACATTGCTGTAAGTCTGAAGTCACATGTAGGCCAGTTGAGACAAAGAAAGCAGATTTTCTTCCCCAAACAGGCATTTGTGAACCAAATGAATTTTTATAACAATTGACAATTGTTTCACGATCATTAATTATGAGATGAGCATTTTCATTCCAGAGTTGTAATTTGAATTTACATTCCTCCACTTGCTGTGGTGGGATTTGAACTCATGTCCATAGAACATTAGCCTAAGCATCTGGATTAATAATCCAGTAACATTGCTACAATACTCCAGAAAAGTGGCAATGGCTTCAATGTAGGGATATCTTTTGTTCTCTGCAGCAACACCATTATCGGTGCTACACAACTATTTGGGTTAAGCTACTTGTGCTGAAATATTGCAGTTGCACACAAGAGATATCTGAAGTGCCCTCAATGGAAGTTATACCTCCCCTGTTGGAGTCACTGGGGATGCACCTCATAGCAATATCAGGATAGGTGAATTAGCACTGAAGGCAGGAGTCTCACAAAGGCAATTTTAATTAGGAAGTTGATCATTGCACAGTTATGAATTGAGTTGTAATGATGTTATTTGTTCACATTTTTCTATTTGTGTTAATATGTTTAGTGAGGTTAGGGCAAGGGCTCATGAGACTGGACTTTAAGGCCTATAATCAGATATGATGACACTGATTATAAAGGCAATGGAATCCTCATGGGAAGGGACAGTTCAACTGAAGTATGCTTAAATGTGCTGTTGTCCAAGAACTCTGCTTGCTGGGGGCATTGGTATTCAATTCACAGTTTTCAGAGATATGTAGCAGCTTTAATTTGGCAGAGATCAGTTATATTTTCCTTTGGGGTTGGCATTTCTGGGTGATCATAATATCTTTCACTGTCCTTTGAACTGCTTAAAACATTTTCTTGGGTCAAGAGCAGATTGAATTTGGAACTTAATGGTATTTTTATTGGGCTGCAGAAAACAGACGTTTTAGTGATTGTTAACTAATCTCAGTAAAAGCAGCAAGGAAAGGGAGGAAATGCGACTTTTATAATATAGAAATGCAATAAAACAACAAAAGAGGATGCAGACAGTTAAAGTACTCCCATGAATCAGTTATACCCATTTGTTGATATTTAATAGCCAGATGGTTGAAAATCTTTTGTGAGTAGATTGGCAACTCAATGTTCTGAACCACTTTTAATCTGAGACTCAGCTGTCAAGAAACTGCAAAATTTGACAGGACATAAATTTACAGCAAGGATGAATCTGATTGTGATGTAACAGGAAATGATAATTATCACAAAATAATTACAAAGTCTAGATGCGTTCTGATGTAATAGCAACTGTTCTGTCTTTTTTAAATAACTGTGTAATTCCAATTCATGGTCAAACTGATAGGTGTTTAGACCAATTATTGTATGGTTGTGAAGCATCTTTATAACTCTCACAAATGGGGTGTCATGTGAGTACAGCAGTTGCAGTTTGTTCAATATTCCACGCTCTTACATGGATATTTGGATGCATAGATGGACAAAATGGATTTGGATGGATAAAAGAGCTTAACACCAGAGGTGAGGGGAATACAGCTGCCCTTAACATCAAGGCAGCATTTGAGTGAATATATCATCAAGAACCCCTGGCAAAACTGCAATCAATGCAAATTGGGGGAAAACCTTCTGCTAGTTGGAGTCAGACCTGGCTCAAAGGAAAATGATCTTGATGTCAATCATCTCAGCTTCAAGACAGGAGATCCTCTGGGTCGTGCCCTACCCTAGGCCCAACCATCCTCAGCTGTTTTATCAAAAGCCTCCCTCAATAAAGTCAGAAGTGGGGATGTTCGGCAATGATTGCACAGTGTTCAGCATTATTCATGAATCTTCAGATACTGAAGCAGTCCATTACAAATGCAGCAAGACCTGGATAATACCCACACAAGTGCCAGACACTGACTATCTTCAAGACAAACTTACCATTGCTGAATCCCACACTTTCAAGATCCTGGGGGTTACCATTGACCAGAAATGGAACTGGACTGGTCATACAAATACTGTGACTACCAAAGCAGATCAAAGACTGGAAATCCTGCAGTGAGTAAACACCTCCTAACTCCAAAGCCTATACACTGTCCACAAGGCACAACTCAAAAGTTTTTATGGAATATTTTCCATTTGCCTGGATGAGTGCAGCTCCAACAAAACTGAGGACACTTAACTCCATCCAGGACAAAACTACCTACTTGATTGTTAACCCATGATCTTATTGAATGGTGGAATAAATTCAAAGGGTCGAGAGGCCTAATCTTGTTGTTAATTCTTAGAACTTGACTCAGAATATTTATGACTTAGAATTCTTACAGTACAGAAGGAGGCCATTTGGCCCATCGAGTCTGCACTGACCACAATCCCACCCAGGCCCTTCCCCCATGTCTTTACATATTTAGCCACTAATTCCTCCAACCTATACATTTCAGGACACTAAGAAGAATTTCAGCATGACCAATCAACCTAACCTGCGCATTTTTGGACTGTGGGAGGAAACTGGAGCACTCAAAGTAAACACAAGCAGACGTGAGAAGAATCTGCAAACTCCACACAGTGACCCAAGCTGGGAATTAAACCCAGGTCTCTGGAGCTACGAACCACTGTGCTACCGTGCCACTCTTCATATGTTCCTTTGCCTGCATTTGCCAACGCTAAGACATGAACATCATGCAGTTATAATTCAAGATGTAATTGCTACCCTACAACCTGATGCAAAGAATTACAGCATGATTGTTTACATTGCAAAAATGCTCAGGTAAAAGCACAGAACAGTAATCAAAAAGAATGCTATACCTGTGATCACCATCATGATGAAAGGGTTTACTAAAATGAAATATTGATTTTTTAAGTTACTGATTACCAGTTTGGTGATATTACTGATGAACAAACTATGTTAAAGAGAGACTTAATTGGTTTAAAACCTTTATAATTGAAAATCGACCATGTTGATAGTTAATTTTAAGAATCAATAATGCACCGGGATTCAATTGAATTTTATTTGTTCCAACATTGGCCCATTTTAGTGTTCCAATAACCAGTGCTGCCGTTTCATATTATTTTCACACCTTGTAGTATAAAGAAACACAGCCAGCAAATCCAATTCAATATTACTGATCTGAGCAGTTATTTGGTCCCCAAGTGATTCCAACTTCAAACCAGCTTGCTTTTTAAGTTCACCATTAGTTCAGCATAAAATGTTTGCACATATTGTGACAATTTTTTCAGACAGTTTAGAAATAAGGGGTTCTGAATGTTGTTTGCCTGTTTGATGAGGGCTCAGTTTAATATTCTGAGAAAATTGTTTGAAGTTTTATTTGAAGGATTTGGCTGTTCATTTTTGATTGCTCTTGGAAATTGTAGTCAGGTTGTAAAACAGTAATGGCCCAAATGGCGGTTAGCGGTACGTTAAAAACACTGCCCACAATGTTTTAATACACTCTCCCGCACAAACATCTTTTTTCTGAAGTCAGTTTGAATTTGGGATTTTTTTTCCAGGCACAATGGTTTCCTGGTGTAGGGCAGACAGGAGGCAGGCTGACTAACCAATGGATATGAAGAATTCCCACAGCTACCAAAGCAGAAATTAATAATTAGAAAACTATATTTAAATCATTGTACTGAAAACATAGTACAATTTGGATTGTGTGCATGGAATTGAGAAAGAAAATTAATTAGTCAAACAGAAAGTTAACAGAAGAGAATTCATACTTTCTTTTAAAAAATTTGCAAAATTTAAATTTTCTTCCGAGAGAAGTAGCCTCCATTCTCGTAAAATTGAATTTTCAGGGTTGGAAAGGTTGTTCAGTTATAATTACAACATGGCACATTGTTAAAAACTCAGTTATTCCTGATTGAACAAGGATTAAATTTTTCAACAGCCTTTACAGTGAAAATAGTGGATATCGGCATATCCAAATATAAAAATGTAAAACAATTTAGCTGTCTGTGAACCTTTTCCAGGCCGATAGGTCTTTCTAGACCACAGCCAGGCAGCAAGAGTGGACCCGGCCATCAGCGGCCTGCTGGATAGGCTGAACCAGTCTGACAGATACTGCAGCACCAGCTCATCTCAGGCCGAGTGCTGCTGCTCGGGGGCACTGATCAGGTTGAGGTACAGAAGCAAAATTGCCCCTGGCTATTTGTAACTCATCAGAAATGTCGGAAAGAAGATGTGATTGCAGGATTGCAGAAAGCAAAGGAGGTGAGAGATGACATTGCTGGGCCTCTGACGCAAATATTTGTCTCTTCTTTGGACACAGGTGAGGTCCCAGAGGACTGGAGGATTGCAAATGTAGTACCGTTGTTTAAAAAGGGTCAGAGGATAACCCAGGGAACTATAGGCCGGTGAGCTTGACTTCAGTTATAGGTAAGCTAATGGAGAGGATCTTCAGGGACAGGATGTATGAGCATCTGGAGCGCTGTGATCTGATCAGGGATACGCAGCATGGCTTCGTTAAGGGGAGGTCGTGCCTTACGAACCTAGTGGAATTTTTTGAAGAGGTGACAAAAACGGTTGATGAAGGACAAGCTGTTGATGTCGTCTACATGGATTTCAGTAAGGCGTTTGACAAGGTTCCCCATGGTAGGCTGATAAAAAAGGTGAAGGCGCATGAGATACAGGGCCAGGTATGCAGATGGGTTGAGAACTGGCTTGGGAGGAGGAGACAGCGGGTATTAGTGGAAGGCTCTTTTTCCAACTGGAGGTCAGTCACTAGTGGTGTGCCACAGGGCTCAGTACTAGGACATCTTCTATTTGTGATTTATATAAATGACTTGGAAGAGGGGGGTAGGTGGTGTGATCAGCAAATTTGCTGATGACACTAAGATGCTTGGATTGGCAGGAACTGAGGAGCAGTGCCAGGCAATACAACAGGACATAGGCTGGTAGATTGGGCAGATAGATGGCAAATGGAATTTAATCCGGATAAATGCGAGGTGCTGCATTTTGGCCGGAATAATGTAGAGGGGAGTTATAGGATAAAAGGTAAAACTATCCAGAGTATAGAGACACAGAGAGACCTGGGGGTGCAGGTTCACAAGTCTCTGAAGGTGTCAGTACAGGTGGAAAAAGTGATAAAGAAAGCGTATGGTATGTTAACCTTCATAGGAAGGGGTATAGAATACAAGAGTAGGAGTGTGATGTTGCAAGTGTATAGAACGTTGGTTAGGCCTCACTTGGAGTACTGCATCCAGTTCTGGTCGCTGTACTACCAGAAGGATGTGGAGTCCCTGGAGAGAGTGCAGAGGAGATTTACCAGGATGCTGCCTGGTATGGAAGGGCTGTCTTATGAGGAAAGGTTGAACGCACTGGGGTTGTTTTCCCTTGAAAGACGTCGGCTGAGAGGAGATCTATTAGAGGTATATAAGATTATGAGGGGTATAGATAGAGTAAATGGTGGTAAGCTTTTTCCACCATTAGATTCGGATAGAATGAGGGGTCACGGCCTTAGGGTGAGGGGGGCTATTTATACGACTAAAATTAGAGGGCATTTTTTCACACAAAGGGTAGAGGGGGTGTGGAATGCACTACCGAGTAAGGTGGTGGGAGCAGGCACGCTAGGGTTGTTTAAGGGTCTCTTGGACAGCCACATGAGCGATCTGCAGATAGAGGGATATAGGAGGACTGTTTAAATATTTTAATTGTTTCCACAGGCTGTTCGGTCCACCTTGTTGACCAACAAGGTGCATGCATTCGGCAGGTCATGAGAGGGCTGCTCCTGGATGTTACTTCAGGAGTGGCCTAGTGCTTCATGTCGTTAGTGTATGCTTAAACTGGACCATCAGATGGGCAACATGACAGCTCAGAGACTATCGCTGTTGCTGTGCAGACACATGGATTTGGGCCTGTGTCTGCGGGAGTTTGCGCATTCTCCCCCATGGTTGCGTGGGTTTTCTCCGGGTGCTCCGGTTTCCTCCCACATCCCAAAAATGTGCTTTTAGGCTGATTGGGTAACAAATTGTCCCTATATTGGTCTCTATATGTCATTAAGACGTTAGGATGGCGGCACGGGCTCGTTGGGCCGAAGGGCCTGTTTCCCTTGTTGTGTTGTTCTTTGTTCTTGTTCTTTGTTCTTTGGAGCTACAACAACCTACAAAAGCATGCTTGAAAGGCCCAAGCTATGTTAAAAAGCGTTCTGTCCATGTGTGGCCCTTTCCCTGCTCATGTATATACAGAAGGCTCTAGGTTTTGACCTCCTACTGCTCATTTATAAGTAAAATCACATTCAAAAGAAAATAAGACAAATATTTTGTTTGGAAGGGGAGGGGTGCAGGGAGGGTGCAATTACAGCGCACTGAATAAAAAGCAGGAATAGAATTGGTTAGCTCCAGCAAAGAGGCAGAGCTGGTGCAATGGATAAAATGGTGTCATCTGTTCTGAATTCTAAGATTTTAAAACTTTCTATTATTAGTTTAATAAATGCCATGAACAGACGCGCATGAATTGTGTAATTGCTGGATTTGCAACTTGTGTGAAATGTAATGGGAAGACGGATTGGCCTAATGTTAAAATAATAAAATAATTCTGAATATGTGGGTGGTATCATCATTTCACAATTAGGCTAATGTTAAGGTTTGTTTCTGTCGGCCAAACTGAAACCTTCGTGAAAGAAATGTTTCAAAGATCTCAGAAAAATTGAAATCTGTAGAAACAAATGTCCAAAGAGCTTTCTGGAGCTACAACAACCTACAAAATTTTTATTTAGCTTATTTGTAAATTCATTCATGCTTAACATTTTATCTATAAGTTCATGGCAGTTCCACCCTAACTTTTCACAGGTGGTGAACCTACTCTGCAGGAAAATCCTGTGTGAACAATCATTACATATTTTCTTTGGCGGTGTATTCCAGTGACCCATATGATGTTAACTGTAATATATCCATCGTCATCATAGTGTAGCTAGGTTGATATTGAAATGAGTTATTACAATACCTAGGACCTCCATGATCAATAACACAGTGGGCAAATTTCTCCGGCTTCCCAGCCATGTATGGTGGGAGGTGGCGCGTTTGCCTGTGGCAGGATTCTCTGGTCCCATAATTATCAACAGGACCATTTACATCACCCCATGAAGACAGGAAATTCACAGGTGGAGGTCCACTGCCAGTGGGATGGAGAATCCCACTAGCATGGACAGCCAGAGAATTCTTGCCAAAATATCGGATGGGATTTTCCAGCCTCCCTGTGGCATTTTCTAGTGTTGGAGGTGATGTGCTATCAGAATCTTCCAGTCCCACTGATGTCTATGGTGTTTTAAGTGGCTTATCAATCCTGCTACTGGGAAATTTACTACGGGGCTTGGCTTCAGCAGGACTAAAAGAGGTCAGAATATCCCACCCATCGTATATTTAGGGGTTGTATCTTTTACTATCTTTTACTCCTTGTGATTTGGTGAAAAACATTTTTTTAAGTTTTAGTATGTTTTGTTCATCAAAGAGAAGGATAGATGGAATGCTTTCCATTTCAGCTACCAATGTCAATACCACAACACCAGATTAAAATCCAACAGGTTTATTTGTTACCACAAGCTTTCAGAGTATCACTCCTTCATCAGGTGAGTGAGGACTTGTGTTCACAAACAGGATATATATATAAACACAAACTCAATTAAAAGATAATGGTTGGATTGTGAGTTTTAACAGGTAATCAAGTTTTTACAGGTGCAGACAATGTGAGAGGCATGAAGGTTAAGTACAGGGTAAGGAGGTGTAGATTGTCTTCAGCCAAGACAGTTAGTGAGATTTTGCAAATCCAGGCAAGTTGTAGTTTGCAGACACTACAACAACAGATGAATGGACACCACTCAACAATCACTAGGCAGGAGTGTTCCCTTCCTGTCAGGGAAGACTAAGCAGTCAAGGGTATTTGGCCTCTTAACTTCGAGTAAGCAATCTCCAAGGCAGCCTTCAAGACACACGACTACGCAGAGTTACCAAGCAGAAACTGATAACCAAGTTCCATTGGGATTGGCCTCAAATTACACTATCTATAACCTTCACAACTTGCCTAAGCTTGCAAAATCTCACTAATTGTCCTGGCTTGAGACAATTTACATGTCTTCAACCTGTGCTTAAGCCTCTCTCCACTCACATTGTCTGCATCCGTAAAGACTTGATTACCTGTCAAGACTCACATTCCAACCATTATCTTGTACTTGGCGTTCGTGTCTATATATGCCCTGTTTGTGAAACAAATCCTGTACTCACTTGATGAAGGAACAGTGCTCTGAAAGCTCGTGCTACCAGATAAACCTGTTGGACTATAACTTGGTGTTGTGAGACTACTTACTCTCCCTACCCCAGATCAACACTGGCAACTCCACATAATGTCAATACCATTCTTTGCTCAATAGAAGCATAGATAGATTGATACAGTAGGCAAATCAAGGATGATTCAATGTGGCTTAATCCCAGCAAGGGATTTATTGCTAACGACAAGTAAGTATTTACAACAAAAGGCCACCAAAATTAATTCCATGTCATATTCATGGAGCTAGAAGACAAAGGAGACTTTTACTGGATCTGACCCCAGGTCCTGGAGATAAATTTGTACGCCATTCAGTGTTTGAATAAAAATCATGATCATCTTCAGAAGTTAATAAAAATCATCCTTGAAAAAATAATGGAGAAAATACCTCTTCTTTCTGTCCAGTTACAATGAAAATTTACAATAATTCAGAAAGGAAGTTAAATTGCCCATTAACGTCTATTGATTTTTTTTAAGCTCCCACAAATGTATGGAAAAATATATCACTCCTAACTTCTGGAGATTAATCTTCTCACTGCTTCAGAAGTATGACCTACCAGAGCAGCAAACCATTTACATAATGAATTTTGTTATTTTTGAATTAATGGGAATGGACTGCCAATTTGAATTAGGGTGATGTCTCAGAAAAAAAACAGGAGAGGATCCTTATAAAAATAGATTAAAGGAATCTAGAAAAAATTAGCAACATTTTCAAAATACAGAGGTGAAGAGTAACAATATTAAAGTAAGTTGCAAATGGCTTGCGATTTTTGCAACAAATTAAGAGTTTGTGCAAAAATCCTCTTTTACTATTTTAACTAATTGAGGGAGAAATTCGAACTTATTTTACGAATTTTCTCATGTGAAAAATAGGGAAAGGTTAATCATAAACCGGGCCATGATTGCTCTGCATCAGATCTGCATTTGAATAGGCAGCATATTAAATCAACTAGCTTTTAACCGTGAGGATGATGACCTGAAAGGTGCAGGGGCTTAATTGGAAAATTGTAATGATGATCCTGAGCCTGATTTTGGATGCTTTTGAGTTATTAGTGTATGGTAGCACCTGATTTGCTTATTAAACCCACTCAGCAACTCGAAGCAGGAACAATTATCAAGCGGTTGTTTTTAAAGGAACCTCATTGCCATTAAGATAAGCCTTTACTTAGCTTTTTCTTTGATTTTTGCAACTGGTTCCCTATTGACAAATCTGGAAAGGCAGCCTTTTGAGGACTGGTTTCAACATAAGTGGGGTAGTGCCCTTTGGTCTTCAAAGAGTGAGATAGAATTTATGGAGACAGGCCCTTTGGCCCAAAACTGATCCATGCTGACCAAAAATCCCATCCAAGCTAACCCCCATTTGCCTGCATTTGACCCATATCCCTCTAAGCCTTTTCCATCCATGTATCTATCCAAACGTTTTATAATTGTTAATGTCCTTCTTCAACCACTTCTTCCGGCAACTTATTCACCCCTGTGTAAAAAAGTTGCTCTTCTGGTTCCCATTTGTTCTTTCACTTCTCAAACCTATGCCCTCTAGTTCTCAATTTCCAACATTAGCAAAAAGATTCTTTGTGTTCACCTTATATCCATGCCTCTCATGATTTTATACACCTCTATAAGATCACCTCTCAGTCTCCTACGTTCCAAAAAAAAAGTCCTAATCTATCTAATCTCTTCCTATTACTCTGTCCCTTGAGACCTGGCAACATCCTTGCAAATCTCTTCTGCACTCTCTTCAGTTTAATAAGATTGAAGTTGTTCAAGGAGTTCTTGTTTACTTCAAGTCTTCTCCGTGAACCAGTTGTTCCCTGGGGTATTCCACTCTTTTCATGTCAGTGTGTAATGAAGGCAGTGAATCCTGCAGGTCAATGTGCAATAACCTGGCAGTAGTCATGATACCTTCCTATGGTGTCAGTTTACTGTGTCCAAAACAGGGTGAATATTGTGGCTCCCCTTATCAAGGTTATGCATACATGACTGATAACTCTTGTAGGGACGTAGTTGTATTCTTACGAGGCTAGTAATCCAGAGATCCAAGGTAACCCAGGATTCAGCTGATGTTCACTTGCATATCCAATGCTGATCTGGCTGTCATTTACCATTCTAGGCTCATTCCCTCTCCGCCAGCACAGAGCATCAACAGCTGCAGCTCAGGAACACCCCCATCAGTCTTCCAGCTTATGGCAGTTGTGCATGTTTTTCTCTTGTGGGGACATAAGAAGGATTGAAAGCATGATATGTGGAAGGGCATGGAGTGAAATGTATGTTGGGGTTGGGTAGCTCAGATTGGCCATTTGGGGAAATGGGTCTCCACTGTGAGGTGCTGATTGAGAGTTTGCCACATGGGTTGGAGGCACTACTGGGGGAGGCGGAAATGGTTGATGGCTGCCCTTAAGGTGTTTGGAGATGGTCTGACATTATAAGCACAGCACGTGCACAGGTTTCAGAATGGGATGCATACTCACCCTTGATGCCCAAAGAAGGTCGCTCATGTTCTTCCCACACTGGTCTCTAGATCAAGGTATCAATGTCCTAGTATTCACAACTGCAGCCACTGTCTCCCATAATGTGCTTGCTGTGCGAACCCTTAGGTGGGGAACAGCAGATGTCACCTCTCCTCCATGTATCCAGCAGGCAGACCTGCTCACTCTCTGAAAATCTGGCACCACTTTGCTTGGGTGCTATCTTCATGGTATGACTGCCTGTATGTCCATTCTTGCAGCTTTCTACAACTCTGGCTTATTAGATACATCCAGGTGCAATCAGTTTGGGCCAGTCATTATCCCGTTAGTTAATCCTCATCGTGAATAATGTACAGGCAACCTGATTTCAACAGAGGATGAGCCATCTCAAAAGGTGCTGACTGAGTTCACTCAACAAAGTGCTGTGTCTAGTGGGGTAGTGGGTGCAATGCTCAAGGCTCTTGGTCAACAAGGGGAATGCTCGTGGTGGGGGGGAATGGCAGCCCAGTGCACTCTGTGTGAAGAAGGGGATGCTCTTGTGTGGGACGGGGGTGGCAGGAAAACAGAGAGGGCTTGAAAGGCCAGCAATGTTCTTGTGAGGGGGTGGGGAAAGGGATGAGAGGCCAGCAATGTTTTTGTGGGAGCGGAGTGGGGAGGGGAATGGCAGGGTGTGGGGGGGTAGGAGGAAGGGGGGAGAGGCCAGTGATGTTCTTGTGGGGCGGTGGGGTGCTGGTAGTGGGAGGCCAGCAATGCCCATGGTGGGAAGGGAATGAGAGGTCAGCGGTCAGACAGCGATGTCCGTGGAATTGGGGCCAGTGATTTCAATGCTGATAGGACTTGTTTAGCAATCTTCCAGAGATGTGCATGTGCACAGTGGCCCGCTCAGTGCACTGATTTCAATCTCTTCAGTGGGAATAGGCCCTGCCATTAACCCTTCCGCCCCCTCCTTGGCACGGCCCAATACTGATGGGATGCTGTTGTAAGCCCTACTTGAGTGAAATGAGAGGCAAATGTCACCTACATAATTTATTCAGCTCCTCTTGTTTATGGCACAGAACCGACGATACCGGAAATCTGGCAGCTGCAGCCATACAGAGGCTATAAACACCCCTCCCCCCCTCTCCCCACCCCCCCGCCACCGCCACCACCGCCACCACAGCAGTAGTCCACTACATGGCCTCTGCTTGAGTCTCCCAGTCCATTGCACTGTTAGAGCAGCACAGCGAGCTGGAAAAATTGCCCTCATTATTTCATTGGAGGCAGTTCAAAGAAGGTTCTCTGATGATCCCTGATAAGGAGCAGTTGTTTTATGTGGAAAAGTTAAACAGGTTGAGACTCTATTCATACAAATTTAGAAAAAAAAAATGGGAGGTGACCATAAGAACATAAGAAATAGGAGCAGGAATAGGACACTTAGCCCCTCGAGTCTGCCCCGCCATTCAATAAGATCATGGCTGGTGGTTCAGTTCTGCTTATCCACCTGCTCTCTATAACCCTTAATTCCCTTATCGATTAGAAATCTATCTACCTGTGACTTAAACATATTCAACAAGGCAGCCTCCACCACTTTAATGGGTAGAGAATTCCAGAGATTCACCACCCTCAGAGAGAAGAAGTTGTTCCTCAACTCTGTTCTAAACTGACTCCCCAGGGTCAGAGGGATAACCCAGGGAACTATAGGCCGGTGAGCTTGACTTCAGTTATAGGTAAGCTAATGGAGAGGATCCTCAGGGACAGGATGTATGAGCACCTGGAGCGCTGCGATCTGATCAGGGATACGCAGCATGGCTTCGTTAAGGGGAGGTCGTGCCTTACGAATCTAGTGGAATTTGTTGAAGAGGTGACAAAAACGGTTGATGAAGGACAAGCCGTTGATGTCGTCTATATGGATTTCAGTAAGGCGTTTGATAAGGTCCCTCATGGTAGGCTGATAGAAAAGGTGAAGGCACATGGGATACAGGGCCAGGTATGTAGATGGGTTGAGAACTGGCTTGGGAGGAGGAGACAGCGGGTATTAGTGGAAGGCTCTTTTTCCAACTGGAGGTGTGTCACTAGTGGTGTGCCACAGGGCTCAGTACTAGGACATCTTCTATTTGTGGTTTATATAAATGACTTGGAAGAGGGGGTAGGTGGTGTGATCAGCAAATTTGCTGATGACACTAAGATGCTTGGATTGGCAGGAAGTGAGGAGCAGTGCCAGGCAATACAACAGGACATAGATAGGCTGGTAGATTGGGCAGATAGATGGCAAATGGAATTTAATCTGGATAAATGCGAGGTGATGCATTGTGGCCGGAAAAATGTAGCGGGGAGTTATAGGATAAAAGGTAAAACTATCCGGAGTATAGAGATGCAGAGAGACCTGGGGGTGCAGGTTCACAAGTCTCTAAAGGTGTCAGTACAGGTGGAGAATGTGATAAAGAAAGCGTCTGGTATGTTAGCCTTCATAGGAAGAGGTATAGAGTACAAGAGTAGGAGTCTAATGTTGCAAGTGTATAGAACGTTGGTTAGGCCTCACTTGGAGTACTGCGTCCAGTTCTGGTCGCCGTACTACCGGAAGGATGTGGAGTCCCTGGAGATAGTGCAGAGGAGATTTACCAGGATGCTGCCTGGTATGGAAGGGCTGTCTTACGAGGAAAGGTTGAACGCACTGGGGTTGTTTTCCCTTGAAAGGCGTCGGCTGAGAGGGGATCTATTAGAGGTATATAAGATTATGAGGGGTATAGATAGAGTAAATGGTGGTAAGCTTTTTCCACCATTACAAAAGGATAGAACGAGGGGTCACGGCCTTAGGGTGAGGGGGGCTATGTATAAGACGAATATTAGAGGGCAATTTTTCACACAAAGGGTAGTGGGGGTGTGGAATGCACTACCGAGTAAGGTGGTGGGGGCAGGCACACTAGGGTTGTTTAAGGGTCTCTTGGACAGCCACATGAGCAGTCTGCAGATAGAGGGATATAGTAGGACAGTTTAAATATCCTATTTGTTTCCACAGGATGTTCAGTCCACCTTGTTGACCAACAAGGGCATGCATGCGGCAGGTCGTGCGAGAGCTGCTTTTGGATGTTGTTTCAGGAGTGGCCTAGTGCTTCACGTCGTTAGTGTATGCTTAAACTGGACCATCAGATGGGCAACATGACAGCTCAGAGACTATCGCTGTTGCTGTGCAGACACATGGATTTTGGCCTGTGTCTGCGGGAGTTTGCGCGTTCTCCCCATGGTTGCGTGGGTTTTCTCTGGGTGCTCCGGTTTCCTCCCACATCCCAAAAATGTGCTCTTAGGCTGATTGGGTAACAAATTGGTCCCTATATGTCATTAAGACGTTAGGACGGCGGCGCAGGCTCGTTGGGCCGAAGGGCCTGTTTCTGGTGCTGTGTTGTTCTTTGTTCTTTGTTCTTATTTTAAGGCTGCATCCTCTAGTTCTTGTTTCATTTCTAACTGGAAAGAATCTCTCTGCCTCTACCCTATCCAGCCCCTTCATTATCTCATATATCTCTATAAGATCAGTCCTCAGCCTTCTAAATTCCAACCAGTACAGGCCCAATCTGTTCAATCTCTCTTCATAAGCTAACCCCCTCATCTCTGGTATCAACCTGGGAAATCTTCTCTGCACCCCTTCTAAGGCCAATATATTCTTTCACAAATAAGGGACCAAAATTGCACACACTCCAGTTGCGGCCTCACCAGTGCCTTGTACAATTGCAGCAAGACCTCCCTGCTTTTATATTCTATCCCCTCGCAATAAAGACCAACATCCCATTTGCCTTCTTGATTACCTGCTGCATTTGCAAACTGACTTTTTGCGATTCATGCACAAGGACCCCCAGGTCCCTCTGCACAGTAGCATGTTGTAATTTTTCACCATTTAAATAATGGTCCATTTTACTATTATTCATTCCAAAGTGGATAACCTCACACTTGTCAAAGTTATACTCATCTGCCGTATCCACTCACTCAGCCTATCCAAATCTCTCTGCAGACTTTCCACATTCTCCATGCAATTTGCTTTCCCATTCATCTTTGTGTCATCCGCAAACTTTGTTACCTCAAACTCGGTCCCCTCCTCCAGATCATCTATGTATATGGTAAACAGTTGAGGCCCAGCACCGATACCTGCGGCACGCTACTAGTCACCAACTGCCAACCAGAAAAGCACTCCTTTATTCCAACTTTCTGCTTCCTGTTAGATAGCCAATCCGTAATCCACTTTACCCTCAACTCTGTGCACTTTAATCTTCTGCAGCAACCTTTTGTGAGGTACCTTATTAGTTCCCCTTTGTCAACCGCACTTGTTACATCTACATAAAAATCCAGTAAGTTCATCAAACACGACTTTCTCTTCATGAATCCATACTGCGTCTGCTTAATCGAACCATTCTTTTCCAGGTGTCCTGCTATTTCTTCTTTAATGATGGATTCTAGCATTTTCCCAACTATGGACATTAAGCTAACTAGCCTGTAGTTAACCGCCTTTTGTCTACTTCCTTTTTTCAACAGTGGTGTCACATTAGCTGCTTTCCAATCAGAGTCCAGTAAACTTTACTATTACTACTAAATTACTCCTAATGCCATTTCTTTCAGTACCCTGGGATGCATTCCATCTCGGCCCAGAGACTTGTCAACCTTTAGTCCCATTAGCCTAGCAAGCACTACCTCTTTAGTAATAGTAATCATTTTAAGGACTTCACCCCCTACAGTGCCATGACCGTCAATTTTCCATAAGCTATTTGTGTCCCCTACCATGAAGACCGACAAAAAAACTTGTTTAAGGCCATTCCCTCGTTTCTCACCACTAAATCCCCCCTCTTGTCTTCTAAGGGTCCAATATTCATTTTAGCCACTCTTTTCCTTTCTGTATATTTGTAAAAACTTTTACTATCAGTTTTTATATTTTGTGCTAGTTTCGTTTCATAATCTCTCTTTCCTTTCTTTATCGCTTTCTTAGTTGTTCTTTGTTGTTTTTTTAAAGCTTTCTCAATCTTCTAATTCCCCACTAGTTTTGATCACTCTGTATGCATCGGTTTTTAATTTAACACTCTCCTTTATCTCCTTAGTTATCCACAGCTGGTTATCCCTTTTCTTACATCCTTTCTTTATCATCTGAATATATTTTTGCTGAGTACTGAGAAAAATTTCCTTAAAATCCTCCACTGTTCCTCAGCTGTCCCATCAACTAGTCTGCGTTCCCAGTCTACATGAGCCAATTCCATCCTCATCCTATCATACTCCCCTCTGGTCAAGCAAAGGACACTGGTTTGGGATCCTACTTTCTCATCCTCCATCTGTATTAGAAATTCAACTATATTGTGATCACTTATCCCAAGAGGATCCCTCAGAAGAAAATCTTTAATTCTACCTGTTTCATTACACAGGACCAGATCCAAGATGACTCGCTTCCTCATAGATTCTGTAACATACTGTTCGTGGAAACTATCCCAACAGCATTCCAAGGACTCTTCCTCAAGTCCACCGCATCCGACTTGAGTCAATCAGTCAATATGCAGGTTAAAATCCCCGATGATTATTGCCGTTCTGTTTTTGCTCACATCCATTATTTGCTTGCTAATAGCCTGCCCCACCTCAAAGTTATTATTTAGGGGCCTATAGACCATGTCCATCAGTGACTTTCTCCCCTTACAATTCCTTATCTCCACTCACAACGATTCCACATTTTGCTCCTTAGAGCCTATATCATCCTTCAATACTGCCCTGATGTATCTTTAATTAACAGAGCCATCCCGCTTCCTTTTCCTTCCTGTCTACCCTTTCAAAAGGTCTGATACCCCTGGATATTCAGTTTCCAGTCCCAGTCATTCTGCAACCACGTTTCTGTAATGGTCACTAGATCATACCCATTTGTACTGATTTGTGCCATCAACACATTCACTTTGTTTCAAATGCCACGTGCATTCAGCTAAACTGTCTTTATGCCAGCCTTTATCTGGACCCAATTTGTTGAAATGCTACTAACCTCTCCCGTGATCTCTACTCCCTTAAATAGTTGAAAGTCCTCATCATTAACCTGCACTCGTACCCTCTCCTTTACCTTTGATTTTGTAATCCCATATACCCTGAACTCTCCCTCTCACTAGTTAGTTTAAAACCCTACCTACAGCCCTAGTTATATGATTCGTCATTTTTGTGGCAAAGCGTTTTCAAGTATGACTTTTTTCAAGGACCTTGAGTTGCAATATTTTAGTCACACAGTTAAAAAAAATGTAAATGTTATTATTTATAATAAATGTTTATACATGGCACTAAATATTGGAAAATTCTGAACCCAAACTATTAAACTTAATCACTGTATACTCAGCACTGAATCAATCTATACTCTGGCCATATAATGTAAGTGTTTTTTTAGGATTTGGGAGATTGAAATTATTACATAAATCTGACAAATGTCAAGTTAATGGCATTTCCTGTAAGTGTTTAGCATTGCAGAGTTGTCCCATTTGCGAAGTTGGCATGGTACTGTGACATTGAATGAAACATTAATACAATATTTAGAAGCTTGTGTTACATGAGAGAATTTTCATTTGCATCCTGAGCACTTGTTTCCTATATATTAAAATGTCGAATCACCGACATGCTGATGTATTCGTGTATATTATATATAGTTCAGTTATTAAGCAAGATCTAAATATAGGTAAATTATGATAAATTACTTAATTCACACAGTTTGGAAATCCATTCCTTGGGAAATTACTAGCAAATTCAAATGTGATTAAGAAGGAACATCTCAGTCATTAGTACCATGAGTAACACAATTGGTTTTAATGATTTTTAGTGGGGCAGTGTCATCCTGCTGGGGTGGGTGAGCAGGTGAATAATTACTATAGCACGGATATCAGCCACAAGCAGTGGCGTTGACAGTTATTACGAAGAGATGTATGACCTTGACTGTTTTTACTCTTTGATATGAAATGGACAATGAGATGGCAGAGATGATAATACATTGGATATAATTACAAAGAGATAATATAAAGAAAATAAAAATCTAGTAGCAATGACTGTGCACTGTGACAATGATTTGTGAATTTGGTGGCACTTTTTTGACCCCATCAATACTTACTGGACTTGTCTCCAGAATATTCACTTATTCACTCACTCACTAATAATTTTGATACCCTTATTCCCAGCAAACCTGTCTCGACCTTCCTAATCCTGCCTTGTTTGAGGGCATAAATATCAGCATCCCAGAACTAATTAACTAGCACCAGATCAGACATGAATACATCAAGCAAGTAGTGTCATGCCTTGTCAACCAAAGTTGTCCACAATTCCTGGATAATTCTGAAAGGCACCTTCCTTTACTTTAACATAATGAATCATCACTTGCGCTGAGTGCAAAGAGAAGCATCAGACTTGCAAAGACATAATGAAACTAAGCAAATTTTACTTTTAATTTGGTGTTTAAATTTCTGAAGCTAGGAAAATATAGTCTCTTTAATAAACTCCACATCCAGCAGCACTGCCAATAGATTTAAGTTTTAAGTTTAAGTTTATTTATTAGTGTCACAGCTAGGCTTACATTAACACTGCAATGAAGTTACTGTGAAAATCCCCTAGTTGCCACAATCCAGCTCCTGTTCAGGTACATTGAGGGAGAATTTAGCTCAGCCAATGCACCTAACCAGTACATCTTTAGGAATTGGGAGGAAATTGGAGCATCGGAGAAACCAGAAGAAACCCATGCAGACACAGAAGAACATTCAGACATCACACAGACAATAACCCAAGCCGGGAATTGACCCTGGGTCCTTGGCACTGTGAGGCAGCAAAGCTAATCACTGTGCCACTGTGCAACTCTATGTCAAGTTTCCTGAAGTCTCCGAACAATTCAGTACCCCAATATGAAGATAGTGGAATCCTCGTTGTTGGTCAGCAGGCTAACCTACAGCAATTTGTCCAGGCTTGGGTAGAATTTTATGCATTGCAGATTGAGCTGAAAGCTCCCATACATAATGCCCTTGGCTTTTAAAGTGAAAATTTTACATAGATATTCACATAAACAGACAACTGTCGTGATCCGTCAGCTCTTTGAATTAAAGGGCTGCAAATTAAAGAGTTGTAACTATGTGCAGTTTGAATAATACAGCTAAATATTGACTTTTCACCAAAAAAAATGGTTTTAATCCATCTCTTATCGCTTACCAATTTGAAAAATGTTCTGTTTAATTTTTGGAGGCACTGCAAAGACCTGCAAAGAAATTCAATTCATAAAACCTGGTATTGGTGATGAATCTGCCTTGGGGCAGATGGTCAGTTTTGTGGCAGGGCTTACTTCTAGCACAATGTTTTTTAAGTGACAGCAAAAGAGTGGAGAACCTGGAATTGCACTGAACTTAATTTGCACTGCAATTTCTGCAAATTTTTTTTGCGCGAGTTACATTCATACAACATGGAATTGCACCAAAAATGATAATAGATCAAAGCAGAAACTTAAGCGCAATAGATCTATCAGAGGGGAGAAAGAGAAAGAAACAACAGTGTTTCAGACAGAACAAAGGCGTACATGAAAACAATTTATTTTGTCAATGTTGACTGATCTGCTTATTTTTATTTAGGTTGAAATGTTGGTTCATTTACAAATGGAAATTTCTTTCCATGTCAGAGTAGATTCTTGCAGTGTTATTTTCCATTGTTATTTTTATTACTATTATGCTAATTTCTTGCATCAGATTATTGTGCCTTATTTACGGTATGTCAGAATTGACTAAAGCCTTCTTGAGACAAACTACTCAGATCTAAACATTGGTGGAAAAATATTTAATAAACACCCACATAAAAAAACAACATTGCTAAAATACAATTTTACATGTACAATAAAAATTGAAGCACAGTTCTTAATAATTCTAATCCGAATTGTTTCCAATTCCTTATGTTAAGTGGAAATCTGGTGTCAAGCTAAATTTTCTGCTTTCTGTTGAGATCTAAGTAAAGGCATCCAGCTACCTAAGGCAGTGCAGAAATTGTCAAGTAGATGTACACGGCTTCAGAGTATGAGGAGTAATCGGAAATATGTTTGCCATCATGCAAATTTGTGCTTTGTGAGCAAAAAGTCTCTGCAGTCTTTTCACCACCAACTCAAGTGTACGCAAATCTCAAGTAACTATATTGTTTGCAAGGCAGGGATGTGACATGCTTATTTCTCAGCTGGATCAAATTTGCTAGAAAGCTTCACTGAAGTGAAAGTCGGTGACTCTGTGGTAATTGTACAGGATAGCGCAGATACTCTAACATATCAAGGCTGTGTGAGGGGGCAGAGAGCTGCAAAGGGGAACAGAGGTATTAAAAAACATTGATAGAAAACAAGGTTACTTACACAAATACGGGTCCTATCTAAGTTAACTACTGGAATAAAGAAAGCACCACATGCAATGTCAGTGACCCCAGTCATGATTCCTTCTTTCAATTGCTTTTCCCATTTGTGGTTTAATCTCATGAATCCAATCTCTTTTTTTCCTCCTGTTACTGTGGTTTTGAGGTATTAATTCCACAATCGGTAATGTGTTCACTAGAATATTTCATCGCTAGACTCGAAACTGCCTCCTTGAATCATTTTGTCATTATGACATCATTAAATAATCCCATCATCAAGCTAATTGCCCCAAGAAAGGTGTCCCATCACAGCTGATCATCAAAAGGAGCCTAACTCCTATTTAACTGCTTGATGACTAAAGTCTTTAAAAAGTCATTAAAATTGTTAGTGTTTTCATTTCAAAACCATTTCAAATATTGCACTTTCCTGCTTTAATTATGATTTCTGGGATTGGTCTCTGTTCAATTATTCATTCCTTCCTTAGGGAAATTATGCTAGATTGCAAGCAGTGCATCCATCTAACAATATGACGGAGCATTGAGGGATTTGTGAACACAAAGTTGTTTTCTTCCACTACCTGGCATAGCATGATGGTACATCAGTGCTTTGAACCATTACGATGCCTTTATTGCACTTTTAATAAACTTTATATTATAAATAATGTATTAGAAACTAATATCACCAGAGTTATTACACTGTGCTGAGTGTGCTCATTGTACAAATTCACATCTGCATTATTTTATCAGAGTGTGTTTAACATGAGCAGGTTCTGATGTTTTAACATAGCAGGAAGGCTAATTTCATAGAAACATTCATGGGAAAATGCCACCTACAGTCATTACTTTCTACCCTAAGGCATTTTGTTGAAAGTATGGCGTTAAAATAATTCATTAGATTAAACCAAGGTCATCATATTTACAAGTGTTTTCAGTAGAAGACTGCAGCCTTTCAAACTGTGTAGGTATTTTCTTTGGACCTACATTTTTTTCTCACCATTTCTTATTTTGTTTTAAATGTACCATTTGCACCTTTTCTGTAGGGCTTTCCTCCTTTTCTTCCCCGCCATTTAAAAAATGTTCTTTCTTCAACTCCACAATTAAAAGCAATGTGTGTTTTCCTGAGTAAAGTAACATAGCTACTTTTCACCCTCCATAACTTACTATCTTTCATGTATCAGTTTAGGTGGTGTGTGTCAACAGCTTCAACTGTGAAGCACAAAGCCAAAAACATGCCTTCAGATGATACTCATTCACATGCCTGGCTACTAATCAGGCTTGAAAGCCTTGCAAGTTTCCCCCTCCTTAAACCAGGAACATTGTCATTCATTGAAAAGTCTGCAACTTTCCCCTGGCAGAAATCAAATAACCAAGCTCAGATTGAGGTTCAAGCCTGGGAGCTTCCTAGACTGTGATACTTAGTTACTGATTGCTTTGTCTAGATGCAGTGAATCTATACATTCCTCCAGCTTGGAAGTTAAACAACAGATTAAAGCAAAACGTTTGTGCTTCTGTACTGAGCAGTGCATTATTTTCAAAGATGTTATTATTGCTCGTGACGAAATGATGAATTTTAATGTGGTAGATATGGGTTGAGTATTAAAAGATGGGGGTGGGAGATGGGTAGCAGGTGGTTGGGGGTGAGGGGGGAGGCTTGCCTCCCTGGAAGCAAATTCAGTGTCATAGCGTCATAGAATCATAAAGATTCACAGCATAGAAACAGGCCTTTTGGCCCAACTTGTCCATGTCGCCATGTTTTTTGACTCCTAAGATAATCCCAATTGCCCGCATTTGGCCCATATTCCTCTATACCCATCTAACTACCTAAATGCTTTTTAAAAGACAATATTGTACTGCCTCTACTAATACTTCTGGCAGCTTATTCCTGACACTCACCATCCTCCAATCTTCAGGCACCTCACTCATGACTATCGATGATTCAAAAATCTTGGCTGGGAAGCCACAATTTCCTCCTTGGCCTCCCATAATGTTCTGGGCTACACTTCATCAGGTCCCAGGGATTTATCTACCTTGATGCGCTTTAAGACTTCCAGCGCCTCCTTCTTTGTAATATGTATACTCCTCAAAACATTACTATTTATTTCCCCAAATTCCCAAACATCCACTGTTTTCTCAACAGGAAATGCTGTGAGAAATGTTCATTTAGGATCTCACCCATGTCTTGTAGATCTGCACTTAAATGACCTTGTTGTTTCTTAAGAAGCTCTACTCTCTCCCCAGTTACTCTTTTGCCTTTTATGTATTTGTAGAAGCTCTTTGGAAAACAATCTTGAGTCCCGTTTTTGTCCTCCTGATTTCTCTACTTAACTCTTCCTACACCCCTTATACTCCTCAAGAGATTCACTTGATCCCAGCTGCCTATGCATATCATGTGCCTCCTTCTTCTTCTTGGTGAAGGCCTCAATATCCTGAGTCATCCAGGGTTTCCTACTTCTGCTAACCTTGCCCTTCACTCTAAGAGGAATGTGTTTACCCTGAACCCTGGTTAACAAACTTTTGAAATTCTGCCACTTACCAGACATCTCTTTGCCTTCCCCCTGAACTCCCCAATTAACCATTGAAAGTTCCTGCTTGACACCATCAAAATTGGCCTTGCCTAAATTCAGAATTTTAACTTTTGGGCCAAACTCATCATTCTCCATAGTTATCTTAAAACAAATAGAGTTATGATCATTAGTCCCAAAGTGATCCTTTGTTAACACTATCATCTGCCCTCCCTTATTTCCTAAGAAGAGGTCAAGTTTTGTCCCCTCTCTATTCAGGCCATCCACATACTGAATGAGAAATTCCTCCTGAATACACTCAACAAATTTCTCTCCATCCAACCCTTTAATACTATGGCTGTTCCAGTCAATGTTGGAAAAGTTAAAATCTCTGGTTATTACTATCCTATTTTTCTGGCTAGTTGCTTGAAGCTATCAGTAATCTTGTTACATATTTGCTCCTCAGTTTGATGCTGAATATTTGGGGGTCTTTTGTACAACCCTATCAAAGTGATTTTCCCCTTCTGATTCCTCAGAACTATGTCTGAGTTCTATCCACATAGTGGCCGAACCCTCGTGTGGCTGTGATGATTTCCCTAATCAAAAGTGCAACTTCCTCTCCTCTCTTACCTCCTGTTCTATCTTTCCTATAGCATCTGTAGTCTGGAACATTGAGCTGCCAGTTCTGTCCCTCTCTTAGCCATGATTCGGTAATTGCTATGATATCCCAGACTGACGTATCCATCCATACCCTAAGTTCATCTGCCTTGCCCGTTAGGCCTCTTGCATTGAAATAAATGTAGTTTAATATGGACTTCCCTTGATCTCTATCTTGTTTTTGTCTGATCTATCTAGCGTGGAGTTAACTGGCTCCATATCACCTATCTTGCAGCCATAATGTGCTGTCGTAAGCTAAACAAGGGCTAAATGGGATCTTTGCTATTTCTGGGGAAAAGTTTCCATCCTCAGGAGTTGCAAGCCAATCCAATTTAAAGTTGCGCATGGGTAGGAAGAAAGAGGGGAGGGAATTCTATCTTACAGGTGTCAGCTCCAGTTGGCAAAGAACAGCCCCTGAGGATAGAACACATCATTCTTTTCTGCCCTTTGATAAAATTAATTAAAAAATAAAGCTATCCTCTCCAGCCCAATTTTATGACATTGAGCAGCGTATTATTAATTGGTAACAAGTCTAATCAGCCTTTGATTATCTATTTAAATATAAACAACAAGCTGCCAATATCAGCACTCGCCCAAACCCCATATGACAGGGTGAGATTAAAGAAGGGTGAGAAGCAGGTGGGATAGTATCCATCATATTTTATGTGCCCCCACTCCACCAGCTGAAAACACCCACGACAAGGGAAGGTAAAATACAGCTATTATAAAGAGCTGCTTGTAAATTGATTAGAATATTTTCCCATAACATTTTTAGATTATATTCTCCTTGTAAATGAGTTTGCCCAGAAATATACTTTAGATGAAGCCATTTGTCTTCATTCACATCCTGCTGTTCTAGGGAATGCTACCTTCACACATGAAAATTCTAAATTGCAAAAGGTCCTTTGAATTGCATGTGATTTATTTAAATAATTTATATTATATTGGCCTGGGATTACTTCAGATCACCAAATTGTGGATCAATAGTCACTTTGTCTAGTTAATTGAAATGTTTAAAGAAATGGGATAACCTGTGGGACTCTGATAGGTAAATAGAGAGAAAATGGTTTCATGGGCAGGAGAGTTGGTAACCAGAGAATTCTGAGTTAAAATAATTGAGAATAAAACCAAAGGCTGGATGAAAGCTTTTTTAATGCAATGTGGTGCGATTTTTCCTTTCTTTATTCAAGGGATCGGACGGTATGATAGCATAGTGGTTCGCACTGATTCCTCGCAGCACCAGGGACATGGTTCAATTCCTGGCTTGGGTCACAATTTGTAGGAAGTCTGCATGTTCTCCCAGTCTCTGTGTGGGTTTCCTTCAGGAGCTCCGGTTTCCTCCCACATTCTGAAATTAGGTGCATTGACCTGCTGGAGTTTGGCGATCGGGGGATTTTCACAGTAACTTCACTGCAGTGTTAAAGTAAGCCTACTTGTGACACTAATCAATGAAGTTTAATTTTTAATGTCAGCATTGCTGCAAGGCCAGAGTTTATTATCCATCCCTAGGTAAAGATGCTGGTAAGCTGGCATCTTGAACCACTGTCACCTATGTGCTGAAAGTACTTCCACAGTGCTATTAGGGAAGGAGTTCCAGCATTTTGACTCAGCAAAAATGTGAAGGATATGAAAGTGTTAACCTCGATGCACAGAAAGAATGAATTAATTGAAACTCGCACCCATATCAAAAACAGAAAATCTCAGCAGATCTGATAGCATCTATAGAGAGAGAATAGAGCCAATGTTTCAAGTCTGGGTGATTCTTCATCAGAGCTCTCAACCATATCACTTTGGAGACCATTAGCAACTGCATAATGTCATTAGTTAGCTATAAATATGGATCACCATCGGTTTCACAGCAGAAAAAGCATTAACATTGGAACAATGCCATGGCTAAGTGCCCATTATCTTGAAGGACATTACTTCATCTTCTGTTGTGTAAACTGCCAAGGAGATAAGGAATTTTCTTTGCCCTTATAGTTTTGCAGAAATCAGAAGATTGAAGGATCAAAATAAAGAGGTATGAAAGATTCAGCAGATTATTACCTTAAACTACATGTGAGGTGCAGGCGTGCAATAGCACGACTGGAATATTATTAAAAAAGGGCAATGTCAGAGCATGGGGATTGCTGTTAGGTGAAAGAAGGGTGGGAACTGCTTAACTCCAGATCCAGGTCTATAATTCACATTGGTAACAACTGGCCGTGTGAGTGAATTTAAATTTCAGCTGAATAATAAAGGGGCCTGTACTGGGGTTTGTTGGTTTAATGAACTAATCGAGTTTAAGGTTGAGCCAAGACCTGTTTGTCGCATGTATTTTGTTCTTGCAGTTCCACGGTTGAAGAATTACAATGAGGAGGAAGGGAACAGAATCCCTTCGACGAAGGAATGATGATATATCTCCAAATCAGGACACTGTGCAACTTGGAGATGGTGTTATTTCTATGCACCTGCTGTTCTTGTCTTTCTAGGTAGTCAAGTTGTAGATATACAAGGTTTATTGCTTCATAAAGTTAGCAGATACATGTGATATTGCCCTTGAAATGTTCTTCTACCCTTGTCATTGCATCATGCTCTCATAAAGGGTTTGCAAGAGATTCAACAACTACTTGGTTGATAATCAAATCAGTATTTGCAAAATGCATTTCAGTGTGGATGTATCTTGGCATGCATATAGATGTAAAGACTCATATTTCAATCATTATTTTGTAAATTGGATTTGTGTGTTTATATGCCCTGTTTGTGAATAGAACTCCCATTCACCTGACAAAGGGGTAGTGCTCCAAAAGCTAGTGGCTTTTGCTACCAAATAAACCTGTTGAACTTTAACCTGGTGTTGTGAGACTTCTTACTGTGTTTATCTCAGCCAATGCCGGCACCTCCACATTAGGGAGGAGTGCCAAGGTTTTGATCCAGCGACAGTGTAGAAACTTGCAGCCTGCACTGATCAACAGCCCTTGAGTTCTAAAATGTTTCTCTCATCTCAGGTGACTATGTGCTGAATATTTCCACCACATACAGTTCAAAGTCAGAATGGTTGAATGACTTGAAGGGTGGTGCATCCATATATCTGCTGCCTTGGTTTGTCTAATAGCAGACGTTATGGGTTTAAAAATTTAGGACAGCATGAGAAAGAGGAAATGAAAGACTTGCATCTATATTGTGCCTCTCATTGCCTTAGGACATCGGAAATCAACTGTTTTTAAAGTCGAGTTGCTGTTGTAATGAAGGAAACACAACAGCCAATTTGCACACAGCAAGCTCCCACAGACTGCTATGTAATAATGACCAGATTATCTGTTTGTTTAGTGGTGCTATTTTGGAGATAAATGTAGACAACGGCAATATAACTGCCATGTTCTTCTTTAGTCTAGCCTTTCACATTTGCATGCGAGAGCAGATAGGGCCTTGATTTATTGGCTCATCTAAAAGATGGGAACGTTTCGCTCAGTACTTGACTGTGGTACGAATCTTGATTTTTGTGCTTAAGTCTCTGAATTGAGATTTAAATCCATAACATCCTGATTCAGAAGCAAGAGAGCTACCAACTGAATCAACTAAGACACAAACACACAGAGTCCAATGATGAAATACTTGATGAGTGATGAATAGTTTTCTCTATGTACTCCAGATTATTGCATTAGTCCCTTTTGTTTGTGTGTGGCATTAAAGACTTGCCTGGGGGCAGTGCAGATAGGAAAATCTGACAGAGCAGATCACTGGACATAAATAAGAAAATAAACTGTTATGATGGGGTTAATAACTGGATCTAACTATCTGCTGATCTAACTACAGATTTACTCATCCCTGGCAAGCAGTTCTTTCATTTATTTTACGAATGATTATTCCCAAGATAATAGTTTTGTGCAGATGCTGCACCTTTAATTGAAATCTTATTCCTTTCACAGTACTTTTGTGTTCAAACATCTCAAAATAAATCTAATTGAAAGAGAAAATATTATGATTGCAAGCTGTGCACAAAAAGATCCATTATCAGCTTGCTTCATTTAGCAGTGAAATTGTTTGTGTCAATAACTTTAATGAAAAATTCATTAAGAGAACAATACAGAATTTTCCATTTGCTTCCCATGCCAAATTATAAACTGAATTTATCATCAACAGAGTTTTCAACTGCTAAGCCAATAATTTATTTAATATTGCCGACTGTGAACCAGTCTCCCATCTTTACATTTTTAATATCTGTATTAAGTTGCTCTTTCTGTAAACTGGTTGCAATGTGAACTTTTCTCAAATTTGGGCATCAGCAAAGTAATAGTGCCATGATAAAACCTCCTGATATCACCTTCAAACTGTACCAATATTATAGTGTATCTCCAAGCCTGAGAGATATATATTAAAGTACATACAATCTACAGGAGATAAAAGATAAAGAACAGTTTTGCAATACTTTGTGAGATTTGCACATTGATATTGTATAAGTGTAATCATTGATTTGAAACAGACCAATCCATAGAATGGGAAGTAAAATGTTGACATCAGCAGTATTTGATACTAATTTGATAATGCAACTATCATGCAATATTACATGATTAAAAGACTGCGATCAGGTGGGAACCACTTCTTGTGTAGAGTAGTGAGATGTGTATCTGTATATAGATCTCTGAATACTCAAGAAATCTTTTCACAAATAACAATCTATGGTAGCATTCTTAGGGTAACAGGCAAACCCTAAAGAAGTGCTGTCAAGATGCCAATATAAAAAGACCCAAGACAAAACTCAGCACAATGCAAATTTAATGGAATGAAGTATTAATTCTGAAATATTGTGACATAATAGTTCATTCTGAACAGCAATAGCTCACAGTTCCTTGAATGGACTGACTTGATATTTTTTCACCTTTTGGAGTTGAATGAGTTGAGAGTGAGCAATGATTACAGAGCATCTTCCCCAAAGAATGTCAGAAATCTAGCTGGGCTTTCCTGACAATTCACGAAAAGATGGAGCAGAGAGGGAAGGACCAATTGAGAGCAGGTCTATGAGGGCAATGGGTGGGTTGAGGGAGTGCGAAGGAAGGAAACTGCTGTCACTATGTATGAGAATTGCTGGCAGAGGGAGGGAGGATGGAGATTGGGGCTGGCCATCCAGGTAGGGGAGAGGGTTCAGGACTGCTGGGGGGAAGATTGGTTTGGGAAATTGAGGGTGGCTGGTGAGGAATGAGATCAGGGCTGACCAGGGAGGGGAGTGGGGATTGGGGAGGAGTTGAAGGGACATGGGGACTTGCCTGGAGACATCCAGAAGGCCAGCAAATCGGTGGGCTGGATTGGGGTGGTGAGGGCTCTGCAAGGGTAGTGATGGGGGAGTCATGGGGCTGGCCAGTGACTGGACTAACCAGCAATCCAGAGACCAGCAATACAGGTCCACTGTGCATGTGCCTATCTCCACATTGATAGTTTGAGGCATGCACAGTGGCCCTCTCAGCACTATGCTGCCAGCCTCTTGGGCGGGAATAGGCCCTATCACTTGATTTCCAGAGTCAGTCATGCCAGATCACTCTGCGATGCACAGAGTGTTGGAGATTCACTCTGGAAATCACATTGAACAAACCAGAGGGTGTTACTTCCACCGTGCAGTGATAAGATAATTTGTTGGCGCACTCTTGAATGAATATTTCAATCAACAGTATCCGAGCAGCCAATCACATTGAAGTACTTTCACAGACCCACAAATAGATTACAAAATGCAATAAAACAACTTTGAAGCATTATATATACTGCCAGTTAATGACTGGGTCATACACATGGTATGAAGGTAGAAAATAAAATAATCTAAGGATTCTTTGAAGAAAAGATAATTTGATAAAATGTTTGAAAATCAACTAATTAATCATTTAGCAGTTCTCCACAATTAATACATTTTTTTCCAAGGGTAGTTCTGTTTTTCATCATAGCTTATTAATTACTTGGATCTTAAAAAGCCATTTACGCCTGATTGAACAAGGCATAACTTGTGAAGAGGTTTGTAGTAGCATTATTGGAGCTTGAGAGTTGAAATTCTCGTTGGTTTTAGTGATTGTTGGCTCTGGGCATAGCTGAAACTCTGAGTGACCGAAAGCAAGTTCTTGACCTGTGCCTTAATCTACTCATGCCCAGCATCCTGAAATTATGGTCAGTTTTGGAGGGGGAAAGAGAGCAAATGCTCTCATCATCAATCAAACCTCCTTCCCCATTTCTTTCCTGAGCAAAGTCCAATATCTAACACCCTGGTTGGTTCAGTGAGAAGTGGTACATGTATAGTATGACATGAGACATACAGTCCCACAGTCCCTGTTGTGTTGCGTTAATTGAATTAGGAAGTCAAAGTTAGTTATAACACCAAAAGTTTGTATTTATATAGAACCTTTAATGTAACAAAATTGTGAGCTTTTAACCATTACTGTTTGTGTAGCATGCAAAAAACAATATTTTTCACTGCATCCAAACACGTGACAATAATAAATCAAATCAATTTTTTTTAAATCCATGGTACTGTATATGGGTGTTATAAAAAAAAATTGATGCAGGGCCACATAAAAAGATATTAGAAACAAGACCAAAAGTTTGGTCAAAAAAGTAGAACAAGATTTTCTGGCTGCACTTGCCTTGAAACTGGAAAATGCCACCCAAGATCAATGGACCTTTTCATGATTTGCCCCTTGTCCACTCCGATTCCCGTGGCGGGCGAAATGGAAAAATTCACCCCATAGTCTTTAAGAAACATTTTAAAGTGGGAAAGAGGAAGAAAAATCAAGAGATTTAGGACTTAGGCAATAGAAAGCATGGCTACCAATGTTGAGGCAATTAAAAGCAGGGGTACAAAAGAGATTAGAATTAGAGGAGAACAGGTGTCTTGGAGGGAAGTTGTGCTGGAGACAGTTATAGAGAAAGGGAGGGGCAGGATCAGGGAGAAGTTTGAAAATAAGGATGATGCTTTTACAATCAAGGGCTGTTCAGCTAGGGACCAATGAGGCTGATAGGATAAATACAGTGAATTAGGACACACTCAGTGGATTTTGAATTACTTCAAGTTCGCAGATGGTAGAAATTAGTAGCTGCTAGGATTGTGTTGGAATAGTCAAGGTAAAATGTAACAAAGGCATGGTCAATGCTGCTTATGCTGTTTATGATAAAATTGTTGCTTTGGTGAAGTAATGCACATGCTCCGATTGGTGCTGTGTTGTGTTCCAGTAAAATGCCTCTTTTTTCAAGGAAAATACTTTTGAAGAGGACAGTTAATTGATATAAATTACTATGGTTACAACTGACGCTAATGGCACTAAGCGTGAATATCTCCACTGTTTGAAATTTTCCTCCTATTGGTGACTCGTGTTAAAATGGTCTTAGCCGATTTGTTAACTAAGTGCATGGAATAAATTTTATCATTCTTCCTATAAGTATCTTTCCCTCTATTCCCTCTCATTGACATGTCCCCTAATGTTTCTACATTGCTATAATATATTAATTTGCTCTGATTAACTTCAATGCCTAATATTTGTTACTGCACAGTGTATGCAACAAGACTGTAGTCAAGATACACAGGGTTGGATGTGATCGGTGAGGGAGAACTTGGGGATCACTTTCAATTTTTGCAAGGGCAGAAGACTTGAGAGTACTTCCAATGGCATCTGTTAAAGATTCTTCCCAATTTAGAATTTTAGGGAAGTCAATGAAAATAATATTAAGACGAGAGTATAATCGTTAGTTGATTGGCGCAGTCATTCTTCTGCGCTCTCCAACATCACCTCACTTCACATCTCACCCCACACCACCCTCCCCTTGCCCCCCACCCAACCCCCAACTGGCTCTTGATATCTGTAACTCAATCCTCTGTGATGGAACATTCCACATACTGACAAAGCTCTGTGTAGTAAAAAGTCTCTCAATCTCTCTTCATTCTCTGACTGGTGAGATTAAATTGATGACTCCTTGCCCCTAATCTAGCATCCAATATTCGTATTTTCTGTTTAATCCTTTATTGTTCCAAAAATTTCCATCAATTGTCCTTTTGTTTTCTCTGGTCCTAATGAGAAAAATCCTTAATTTTGAACTTTTGTCCTCGCAACTTCAGATTACTTTCCCATGGCAAAGGTAAGCTGTGTGTGACACTCACTTGAGTTCAGTGATCATGAATTAAGAGTTTTCCGTTTTCCCTGGTGTAAATATAGGATATGACTTTCCATATGGTTCTCCAGTTTGTCTGCCATAACCATGGAACAACAGCATTGTCACCATTAATGTCATGTCTCAGGTATCCGGCATTTCCATCAAAAAAATAGTGAAATTAAATTGGCTATATCACCAACAATGGATTGGAGGAGTATTGTCAACAGTATCCAATGAATCAATATCATCTCACAATGTGACATGCGTGACGATCCTCTCTATCTTCAATGTCATTATAAATTTGTTCCGATGTTAACTTTAAAGTATTTAATTTACATCGCCATAATGTTCCTCTAAAAAGAAAGGGAGAGTATGCCATATGCACAACCAAACAATAACCAAATATACTGGATAAAATTTTCCCAAAAGTAAATGTTGTAATGGCAAGTATGTGGAGAGATCTGTGCATTCTGTTCGGACTGCATTCATCTCACACTTAATCACTTTTTGGGAGAGCAGTGAATTGTACCCCACCACGAGGGAGGAGGAGCAGGCCTAAACATGCCAGTGAGCCCAGCTGTAAAGCATCTGGACACCATTTTGGAAGAGAATCTCAACCTCACATTGCACTGGGAGACACCTATCTCTCCCCCCATTTATATTGGGAATGCCCTCATCATCAGCTTGTTTCCCCACTCTCAACCCCACATGAATCATTAGCATCGGGCCATTGGGGTTCTCCCAATGGATTCTCCTTTAGGACCCACGACATGTTCCCCAATCACGATCCCTGACATGCCATCCCATCACTCCTCACTTCATGATACACGTCCTCCCCTGCACCAATACCACCATCCCCTGCCACTCCCGTACACCTCCCCACCAACCCCACAGCCACATAGCGTCCCTGCATCAACTTCAAAGAACAAAAAACAAAGAAAATTACAGCACAGGAACAGGCCCTTCAACCCTCCAAGCCTGCACCAACCATGCTGCCGACTGAACTAAAATCCCCTATCCTTCCAGGGATGATATCCCTCTATTCCCATCCCTATTCATGTATCTGTCAAGATGCCCCTTACAAGTCACTACCATATTCACTTCCAGTACCTCTCCCGATAATGAGTTCCAAGCACCCACTACTCTTTGCATAAAAAACCTGCCTCATATGTCTCCTTTAAAGCTAGTTCCTCCCCCTTTAAACCTATGCTCCTGAGTAATTGACTCCTTTACCCTGGAAAAAAGACTTCTGACTATCCACTCTGTCCATGCCCCTCATAATCTTGTCGACTTCTATTAGATCTCCCCTCCACCTCTGTCACTCCAGTCAGAACAAACCAAGTTTCTTCAACCTCTCCTCATAGTTAATGCTCTCCATATCAAGCAACATCCTGGTAAATCTTTTCTCTACTCTCTCCAAAGCCTCCACAACCTTCTAGTAATGTGGCAACCAGAATTGAACACGATATTCCAAGTGTGGCCTAACTAAGGTTCAACATAACTTGCCAATTTTTAAACTAAATACCCTGGCCGATGAAGGCAAGCATGCCGTAAGCCTTCCTGACTAGCTTCTCAAACTGCATTGTCACTTTCAGTGACCTGTGTGCCTGTACATCCAGATCCCTTTGCCTTTCAATACTTTTAAGGGTTGTGCCATTTACTTCCCTGCATAGCCCTCCCCTACATATCGCCCTTTCATAGCACACCTCGCCATCATGTTCACACTCAACCCCCAGCCCACTCAGGCCCCATTCCTCAGCAATGCTCTAGTGGACACTGCCAGTGTGTCAAGCAGGCACTCCCAAGTGCAGACTGCCCAATGGACACTGCTCAACCATGTTCCCAACCACCCAGCAGTTTCCCTGGGCTCAGAGACTCTTGTCATGACCATCGCGTCTGATCTCCATTAGTGAAGACCATGGGTGATTCTCGCCATTCTCATCTTGCAAAGGTCTGAAGATGCGGCATCAAACGGGCTAATCAGCCTTGTGCCCTTTCTGAACTTGATCTGATTCATGCCATTAGAAAGGGACTGGGTAGCACAATGGACTATGTGGAGTTGTACATTCTCCTCATGTCTGCTTGGGTTTCCTCTGGGTGGTCTGGTTTTCTCCCACACTCCAATGATGTTAGATTGTCTGACTGTGCTAAATTGCCTCTTTGTGTCAGGTGCATTTGCAGAGTAAATATGTGGGGTAGGGGGATAGGGCCTGCCGTAACTTTAAAGATCGGGACAATTGGAAACTATTTGGTGCCAGGGCAAAACCAATTTTTATGCCTGCACACAATTTTCTGGGATCGGCGCATTTTGCCTTAGGCACGGAAAGTCATCCCACTATATGTGAATCAGTGATATAAAGTAAACGATGTTGCTGGAACAATATACTAACATATTGGATTCAAATGCTGTCACAAGATCTAAACGTTCATTGAAGCAAAACACTTTGAGTCTCAGACTTTGTTTTCTGACTTGATGTTCAAGGTGTGATATAAACTGAAGTATTTTAACTCTGCATAAATTCAGGGCCTTTGTAATCTTCTGTATGCCTTTTCACAAGGACTTGACAGAGGATTTCCTGTCTTTTTCACCCTTCAAATCCGGAACTTCAAAGAATTAAAACGCTCCAAAGATCAATGATTGTGTGTAACAGAAGTATCTGTGGGCCGTTGCTTCTCACATGTACTCCCAGTCTGTCCCTTTGTCCTTGCTCTGCTGTGTAACCTGGGCTATTCGTCTCTGTCAGCCCCTGAATCTCAGCTCCTGCACCCAGGAGACCTTTGCTGCATCACCCTTCTCAAACTTAACCACTGTTTTACAGATTATTGACTGGTCGGAGGTGTAATACATTCGCTTCTTCAACAAGGTCAAAGCGATCATGAAGACATAGTTCTACAGTGGGAATTTTGAGGCATAACCTTATCTATTCATCTAATTTGCAGGGGTCTCAATTCTGGATTCAAAGTTGTTCCTTTCTCAATGGGAAGGTCAATGCAAATGTTCTTGCTTAGTTATAAGAGCTAAAATGAAAATAAGGTTTATTTATTAGTGTCACAAGTGGGATAACATTAAAAGATATGCAAGTTAGTTTGATTGGGAATTAGATTAGTAGGGTAAATATGAAGGATTACGGGAATAGGGTCTGGGTGAGATTTTGTTTGGTGCAGACTCGACGAGCCAAATGGTCTCCTTCTGCACTGTAGGAATTCTATGATTAACACTGCAATGAAGATATTGTGAAAATCCTCCAGTCGCCACACTCTGGCACCTGTTCAGGTACACTGAGGGAGAATTTAGCATGGCCAATGCACCTAACCAACATCTCTTTCGGACTGTGGGGGGAAACCGGAGCACCCGGAGGAAACCCACGCAGATAGTAAGTCAAGCCTGGGACCAAACTTAGGGTCATGGTTGCTGTGAGGCAGCAATGCTAACCACTGTGCCACCATGCCACCCATAAAAGAAAGTGACTATAAGAAACCTGATGTCAAAAAATTAATTTAGTAGGTCAGTTGGCATCCATGAGTTAAGAAGAGTTAAATTTTCCAGGCTGATATGAAGACCATTTACCTCTTTTTGGCTGTTTGTTCTGATCAACCTGCTGTGCATTACTAACACCTTTTATTTTAAACCTTTCTTTCATTGTCAATTTTCACAGAGGAGTTTCACAGTAACTTCATTGCAATGTTAATGTATGCTTAGTGCTGATACTAACAGAACAGCGAACAAAAATCTATGAAAATTACAGCACAGGAGCCAGCCCTTCGGCCCTCCAAGCCTGCACTGACTATGCTGCCCATCTGAGCTAAAGTCCTCTACCCTCCCAGAGGCAATATCTTTCTATTCCCACCCTATTCGTGTATTTATCCAGATGCCCCTTAAGGTCAAGATTATATCTGCTTCCACTATCTTCCACAGCAATGAGATCTAGACACCCACCACCCTCTGTGTAAAAAAAAAAACTTGCCTCATGCATCCCCTTTAAACCTTGCCCCTCGCACTTCAAACATATGCCCCCTAGTAATTGACTCTTCCACCCTGGGAAAAAGCTTCTGACTATCCACTCTGTCCATAAAGTTAATAAATAAACTTTAAACTTTAAGTCAATTATTCATTCGAGTGATGTACCATTATCCATAAATTCTATGTTTTTAAGCTTTTCCCTAAATATTCTACACAAAATGTAGTATCATTGATCATTCTTATAAGCAGATCTTACATCACCCACATTGGACCATAAACAAATGGCCAGTTTATTCAAATAAAGCAAATAAATGAATATTCCATGCAGAACAGTACATGTTGCAATAATTATAAACTTCACGATTCTTGATTCAAATTCAAACTGAAAAAAACATGTCCCCTGAACGTTCCATGTAATTAAGTCACTGAAAATGGTTGCTCATATAAACAACGCTATGTGACATTTAAGAAGAGTGTTCAAAATTATGAAGCAATTTCAGAGAGCAAATGAAATCAAACTGTTTGCACTGGTCGAAAGATCAATAACCATGAATCTTAGTCCCGCATGAAAACTTGAAGAAATTTTCTAAGGCTGACAGTTCAGTGCAGTAATAAGGCAATCCTGCGTTGGTGATTTTGCTATCCTTTGGCCAGTTCAAGCGGATATAAATGCCTGGGTTTTCACTTCAGGGTCAGGAGTGCAGAGTCAGGGTATTTCCCAGCTCAAAACCCGACCCAGGGGACAGCGACATGGAAGGTCCAATTTTCGATCCGGGGCAATGTCCTTTTCTGGGAAGCCCTTGGGTCAGCATTGTAGCAGAGTGGTTAGCACAGCTCCAGGAAACCAGGTTCAATTCTGGCCTCAGATTATTGCCTGCGTGGAGTTTGCACATTCTCCCCATGTCTGCGTGGGTTTCCTTTGGGTTCTCCGACTCCCTCCCATACTCCAACAGTATGTGGGTTAGGTGGATTGGCCATGTTAAATTGCCCTAGTGTCAGGGGATTAACAGGGTTAATACATGGGGTTATAGAGATAGGGCCTCGATGGGATTGTTGTGGTGCAGGCTTGATGAGCCGGATGATCTCCTTCTACACTATAGAAATTCTATGATTCTATAATTGATCGGGAGTTGGGCCTGTCAACCCCAAAACTCTGGAATAGATTTTGTTGGAGGCAATGATCTTTTGTCAAAAACACATTTATTTGATTTCATTTCATTTATTATCACAATGGCCAATTGCCTCTTGACCAGATATGTTCTTGATTGTTGAACTTCTCAATTGCCATTTGGTCTCTGATCCACACCCTCTCTCCTGTTCCAAGAATTGGAAGCTCTTGAGCCCTATGCCTCTGGTTAAACATGCAAATTTGACTTGTTTGATAGACTCCTTCCTTCTTCCTAACTTGATGGTCTTTCAGCATGACATTTGATCACAAGGTGAGGAGCAGGAAAAGAATTTGAATCTTTGGTTTGTGGCCCGTCAGAAATTCGCAGGGGGAAAGTATGTTTTAAAATGGTGCTAAAAAAGTAATTTAAGCAGAGCAAGCTCAGTCATCATTTTTTGTCACAAGGTCTTTGACAGTGCGCATTCCTCACTCAGCTTCTCAATTAGATTGTGGGTATTTTATGTCATGCACATGTGCTGGGTTTAAAACAATAAGTGGTACTTAAGCAACAGGAGCAGGGAAATCCTAATCAGTTCAGTGAGAGAGTGGTAGTCTACACTGATATGCCTGTCACAATTACACCTTAGGGTGGGAGATTAAGAAGAAAAGTTTCCACCAATCTGTGGGCATCATTGTTATATTCCAACCTATCTGTTCATTATCTTTTAATACTATTAACCATTATAATTTTAATTTGTGTTAAAAATTTAATCTTATTAAATGTAAAGCATCATAGAAACTTACAGCATGGAAGGATGCCATTCAGTTCATAGAATAGTAAAATAGAATCTCTACATTGCAGAATGAGGCTGTTTGGCCCATCAAGTCCGCACTGATCTCAATCCCACCCAGTCTCTATCTCTGTAACTTTGTATATTTGCCCTGCTAGCCCCCCTGTCACAATTTAGCATGATCAATCAACGTAACCCACACATCTTTAGACTGTGATAGAAAACCAAAGCATCCGGAGGGAACTCACGCGAGATGGAGAGAACATGCAGACTAGTTCCTTGGTAGTATAGTGGTTAGTAACCCACCTGTCATGCGGGAGACCGGGGTTCAATTCCCCGCCAGGGAGGCTCTCACATTCTCCCCAAATTGTCTCAAATTTGGTTTTTAATCCATAGATCTATAAACATGGACAGGGATCGCAGGTAGAGGTGGGAACATCGGGGTGGCGGTGCGGGCTCGTTGGGCCAAAAGGCCTGTTTCCCGTGCTGTTCTGTTCTTTGTTCTTTATTCCATATAGACATGACCCGAGGCTGGAATTGAACCCTGGTCCTTGGCACTGTGAAACAACAGTGTTAATCACTGTGACACTGTGTCTGCACCAGCCAATAAGGAGCCTTCTTTCAGTAGCCACTTGTGATCTTTTAACTTTTCACCAGCAGTTTTTAGCTGAATGGCAGAGGCTATAAAACCCAGAACAATTTCTATTCATTGCTTGTCACACTATCCCAGTTCGTCACAGCCCGTGTTTATCTATGTTTATATAAATATGGTAAAATTAGCAATGCCTATTGCTATTGAGTAGCACTCAGCCACTGTTCTTGCTTAATTTTGGTTTCAGTACATTCTTAGAAAATCAAACATTAAAACTTGTGCTTGTCCAATTCTACATTCACTGGCTGCAAAGTAGATGAATATCAGCAATGGCTGTTACAATGCACATTAAGGACAATGGAAACTTCAGTACAGCTACTTCAAACTCTGCTCCTGATTTCATTTATTATTATTTGCCAGATAAAAATATAAAAGAAATGTTTTAAATAAACAGAGCAATTATGATGTCGATATAAAACCTGAATGTTGCTCCCTCTTAACAGCAATTGAAATTGGGATGTTGCACATGTGTTTGAAGAAATGCAGAGGATGTTGGGAGTTAAGAACAAAAGAAATCATAAAATAAGGATAATGAGGTCTTTTCACACATCATGTGTGATCTAACCTGTCATGGGCATATTACCTATTTAATATCCTGAGGAGAAGCTGTGCATAAGTGCTCCCTGATCCCCAAAGGTAATCTAACAGAAGTACAGAATATTAATCTTTCTCCACAACTTCATTATTCAAACTTAGTCTACTATCTTCCACAGACAACCTCCGACTCCCTAAAATCAAGGATTACCATCTCCTATAAGATATTTCATCATCTTAGTTTATGACTATCTCTTCCTGTAATTTCATTTCAGTTGCCAAACTAGTATTTATTCAGTTCTTCGAAGGCATTTGTAAATGCAATATCTTATTTTAATGGCTTTCAAACACAAATCCAGCAAAACATCTCCAGCTACCAACTATTCCTTCCTGGAAGTAGTTCATTCATATACAATGAATGGTTTGTTCATTTACATTTCTATCACTAGCATCAAGGTTGTTGATTATTTTTCTAATCTTTATTTTTTACATATCTGATGTTACTTTATCAGTCAAGAAAGACAATTTATTTTAAATTGCTTTGACATGAGATGATCTTGATTAAAATCACAGAAGAATTTCCAATGTAAGATTTTGTGCTTGTTACCTTGTGAAATTTGCCTTTGCAGATAATGGGAAAAAGCATCCTTATTAAACTTCATAGAATACTTGAAATCTCTGCCAGCAAAGCTTTTAATTAAGAACAAAGAGAATTGTAAAGAAGCCTGTGTTATGCTGTTCACTCCGATTAACATGATTGTTCTGTTTCTCAGAGATTTAGTTCACACAAATTATTTTAAGAGTAGCATTGCATAGAGCCACTTTCCTAATCTTTTGTCTGTCTTCAGACCTTGATGAAAAACATCAATATCTTGAGAAAAGATTCTAGAGGAAGTCAACAAATTTCCCTCCAAGTATCTCTCCTTTCTCCAATGCTCCTCCTCATCATCATAACTGCCAACCGATGCCTTTTTTTTTACAGGAATGAGCAAAGTTTTTGAATGTGACTAATCTATTTATGCAAATATGAAAGTATAATTTGTGATCGTTTGATTTTACATTCCTCATTTAACAACAAGGTGAATGAAACAAGGCTATCTTTTAACTAGAAAACCCTGAAACATAGGTAAAGATGAACAAAGAAACGCAGTATAAGTTTTAAAAATATGTAATATTTAATATTTTTGCCACTGTTTCAATATAGGATTGATTGTGTGCCTACCTGCTTTCCATGTGGGAAGCTGTGCTCAGAGAAGGTATATTATGAAAAAATGGAGCATGCTTTTCTGCCTACGACATGAATGGATGGAATTCTGCACTCATAATATCCCTATTTGTCCTGCTGGGAGCATTGAGTCACACCTCTTACCGCATATTGCTATCATTTTCACACAGTAATGTGGTGCAATGCACAATGTAAGAAATTACTTGTTGTTTCATTAGTGTCAGTGTAAAAATAGCAGCTACACAGATGTGGCATCAAGTGCACTTGGTGTTAAATTTCACCCACTGTGGTTAGCACCCTATGAGGAGAAAGTAGACCATTTTTGTTCCACCTGAAGAAGTAATTTTCTGCAGGCACAGATCCAACTTGCTTGTGCAAGACCTTTATAACGAGCAACCTTCACCCTTACTGCTCTTTTACAGTCTCCTTCCACAGTCAATGGCATCCATTTCTGTTCTCCAAATGTTACAAGTAGAACACCCACCGTGTTGTTCATGGTAAGTCAAATTTTAGATAGATGGGCACTTTATATAATGTAGTATGTAATGCATTATCCAACTGTTAAGATCAAATGTGTTTAAGGTGGCTTGCCCTAGAAGACAGAAAATCTAACTGCAGTAAATAGGATCACTGAGTCAGTTAGTGATTAATTGCTGGCCATGAGAGGTGGTTGCAGATTGGCAGATTCTTGTAAATTCCCAGCTCCACTTCATGAGGAGGAAAGGATTATTTTCCTTTATGTTTTTTATCATTTTAGCGTTTTGAACAATGCCATATGTGGCATATAAAACATGAGGGAAGCCATTTTTAATGTATAGATTTATCATTTTACTGACTATCTCTGAGACAGTTCATAATTCCCTTTTAATGAACTCATTTGCTAACATGTGATTGACACAATGCCTGAATGCAGTTCCGCGAGATTTGATTTACCATTGTCAAGTACAAACGTAATTGGTTAATAACAAGAAAGAGTCTGTTCCGCTATCTACAATGTTTAATTTCATGGCTGTATGCACATTGGTCCACGGAATGGCTTCACTTAGTAGTACTTGGACTGAATTTTCTCCCCACTGGACGCAGAGACTCGGCAGGCCCAGAAACAGACAGAAAATGTGCTTCTGACTTTGATCAGCCCCGTGACATGGTTTCACACTGGCTGGCCAATTAATGGGCAGCCAGCATGAAACATGCACCAGGAAATGCTTAGCACTGTTAACGGGGGTACAGGGAGAAAATGGGATGCCAAGAAAAGGAAGGGTGTGGGTTGGCACCTCTGATGTGCTCCCTCAAGGGAGCTGTCTCAAGGAGCTGCAGATCTCTACAAATTAAATACGATGAAAAACACAGCAAACTGTCCGGACAGCAGAATTCAGAAAACCTCAGCCCCAGACATCTTATTAAATTTTATATCAGCTCTGACATTTCATATCGCACTGGATCAAGGTTGTCAGTAAAATGTGTTTTGGCCCTCTTGCTAAACATAAAAGTGGATGGGCTGCATGAAATTGCTTTTAATTGACTTCTTAATGGACCCAGTTGCCCACTTAATTGCAATGGAAACACTTCCGATTCCCATGCACCTATCAGCTGAAATATCACACAAAAGCACGACAACATCAGGATGCGCGCCCAAAGGCTTCTTGTGAAATTTTGCACATTTCCAGGTCAGTCATGCACCTGCCCAAGCAACTTAAACTCTGGCCCTTGTTTCACAGCAGATTTTAAGGCCTGTGCTGCTGTGATAGGCAATTATTAAAGAGGGCCTATTATGAACCTCTTGATTGCAGTTCAGTAAAAGAGACACAAGTTCTATTTCTATAAACTACCTTTATTTCTTTGGTTCAATGCCACATACAATTTCCCCCCCCCAAAAAAACAATGCCACCTGTAACCTCTTTATATATTCCAATAATTTCTAATGATTAACATTCAATTTAGAACTGAAGCGGAAGATGACTGTTAACCCATTCCTAACGCTCAAAACTTCCAAGTGCAGCAACCACTTCACGTCCAAAACATCCGCCAGATGGAATTTCAATCCCTTAGACTTCTCAACTGGGAAAGAAAGTGGCTGATAGCTGGTCTAATGATATATAAAGATTGTTAAGGAGTTGGAAAGGTTAACTCAGGATCTCACTTTAACATCAAATTTCCCAGAAAAAGAAGGGCGCGCACTATCCTTTCACCATGCTCCAAAAACATCAAGAAAAATACAGACCCAGGGATTAATATTTCTGTATTACTTTAAACAGCTGAATATTTTTGCTGCTTCTTAGCAACTGGAACTGGACACAGTATCAAATGCATGCTCCCACCACACCACCCGCTCATGGAAGCTGGAATGTTCATGTTTCAGCAGGTCAGAATGCAAATCAACTCCTGAATCCTAACACTGTTTCATACTGTCCCAGGTTTACAGATATGAAGAAAGAAAACTTTAAGATAAAGTGTGAGAGTAGACCAAGAAGACACTGGTTCAAAATAGTAAAAGGTAATTTTAGAATGGATACCTCTATATATAAAAAGTAATCAATATGCAAAAATGAGTTCCGTTGGAGCACTGGAAACCCAAGTCTATTTGAGCTATCATGAAAGGACCTCATCTGCATAGGTGAATTAAGATGGAATGAACATTATCATTTGTGTTAATGTTTGTGATTTGTAGTTTCTTTTTTTTCATCTCCCTGGCCCACATAACATTGTTTTTGCTCCTATTCCCGTGGAAAATAGTCAGATTGCTTAACTGAATACTACATTGTTAGAATGATAACATTCCAGGTAAATAAAAGTCAGCATTACTATTCCAGCAAGTATGAACTGCAAGTTGTCAACAGATTCTATTTCAATCATGCCTCTGGCAGCACTTAGGTCTGGTGTAGAAATTATAAAGGCTGATCCCAGTCTACTGACTGTCATCTGAAAGGCTTCTGATCATATCGTTGTACAAGGGTCAATCAGCAAAGAACTTGGTCAGGTAAACCACACATCACGAATGCTGAATACTTTTCTTAGCTTGTTAGCCACAGACGACAACACTTAGGACACTTAAAATTCCTTATTGCCTCCAGATACTTTGAGGTGGATGTAACACTAAACTGGTCTGTGTGTTAGTGTTTGATGTATTCATCCTGTCATTTTAAGGTGGAGTGGATTCCAAATAAAGTTAGAGTTTTAGTAATGGAAATCCGAGTAAATAAAGACTCTGAAGTTGAAATTATTTCAGTATTTCATTCGCCAATTCTGGAATTTTAGTGGGAGGTGAGTGAAAATGGTGGAGACACGGATATGCTGTTTATACAGGTTTAAGGTGCTGGGGAGCAAGTACAGAGGAGATGTTGGAGATAAGAGGGTGGTGAGTGAATGGAATCGGTTGCCATAATTGGTGGTAGAGGCAAACTCGCTGGGGTCTTTTAAGAGACTTCTGGATAAGTACATGGGATGTAATGGGATTGGGAGCTAGATAGTTCTGTGGCCTAGTAGATATAGAAATGATCGCCACAACTTCTGGGCCGAAGAGCCTGTTTGTGCTGTAGTGTTCCATGTTCTATGTTCTATTTCCATTGTTTTTGGGAGTAGATTCCTTGCTTTGCAAAAGGTGGAATTTATGTAGAAAGATTGTAAAGCAAATAAGATAGATACAATGATTAAGGTGAATTGTGCTGAAATGCAAATGATTGACTCACACTGTTTTAACTGCAGAAAGATGCTATGATCAAAATAATCCATCAAAATATCTAAGTGCAGAGTTCTTACAAAATTAAATTATTAGAATGGGGAACATTGTGGTAGTGTTTCTGAACTGGTAATCCCAGAGGCCTAATCCAGAGACATGAGCCTGAATTTTCAAAATGGCAGGGCTCAGCACATCCCACCAGCCTCAATACCATCTTAAGGGTGGTGAATCTCTGGAATTCTCTGCCCATTGAAGTGGTGGAGGCTACCTTGCTGAATATGTTTAAGTCACGGGTAGATAGATTTCTGACAGACAAGGGAATTAAGCGTTATGGGAAGCAGGTGGGGAAGTGGAACTGATCCACTTCAGATCAGCCATAATCTTATTGAATGGCTGGGCAGGCTTGAGGGGTTAGATGGTCTACTCCCATTCCTATTTCTTGTGTTTTTATGTTCTAACAAGCATTGATTGGCATATGCAGAACTTGCACCTCTCACTCAGGTGGAAGTCTTACTTTGGAGAGATGCTGGTCAATCAGATTAGCTGGCAGCTCACCAGTCCCTCCGGTGCCAGAAGAGGCACTGCCTGACACTGAGTCCTGGGAAGCAGAGGACAATGTAAATGGCAGGGATCCCAAGGTGAGGATAGTAAGAATACCTGTAAGTCACAAATGGTGTGATTAGAGTCTTTGGGGATTAGGCTAAGTGGGAGGGGCACAAAGATGTCTGATAGGCCTTAAGGGGAGGATGACCCCAGTCAGAATAGAGATTCTAATGGAGACCCCCCACACCCCCCGCCTTTCCTATCTGAGATTTAACCATCTTTATTTATGTATCTCACTCTATGAACTCTCAATTAAGGGCCTGAATTTGGGTAAGGTGGGTTTCCTATCCAAGGACCTGTCTGCCTGAACATAAATCCAGCTCTTCTGGCCTTGAATTCAAATCCCATCACAATTTCTGCAGAATTTTAAAATAAATCTGGAACAAAAAAACTAATATTAGTAATGGTTCCCATGACACTATGAGATTGTCATTGAAGCCCATCCTAATCCATGTATATGTCTATAGACTGACAGGAATGTGACTGGTCTTAGCATCCCTCTGAAATGGCTGAACAAGTCACTTATTTGTATGTGACAGGCTGTGGCCTCCTTTAGTAGTGACATCCACTTCAGGTGAACGTGTATACAAATAGAACAAAGAGCAAAGAAAAATACAGCATGGGTACAGGCCCTTCAACCCTCCAAGCCTGCACTGATCATGAAGTCTGCCTAAACTAAAACTGTATGCACTTATGGAGTCTGTATCCTTCCATTCCCATCCTATTCATGTATTCATTTTCCTTAAAAGTCATTATCATACTCGCTCCTACCATCTCCCCATGCAGCGCATTCCAGACATTCATCACCCTCTGTGTAAAAATATCTCGCCTCACTCATCTTCTCTCAACTTTTCCCCACGCACCTTAAACCTATGTCCCCTAGTACTTGGTTTCTCGACCCTAGGAAAGAGCATCTGATTATCCAATCTGTCCTTGGCCACTCATAATCTTGTAAACCTGAAACCCCATCATTCCAGTGAGAACAAACAATGTATTCTTGTTGTGTGTATGTATATATATGTTTCATATATACATAGGCGCATGTGTGTGTATGCGTATACATATATATATATACACGTATATATATTTGTATATATAATATCTATTACTGTATTTGCGTTACATTGTTAATTCCACATATTCCTGTCGAGATGCATGTATGAGTACATACCTATATATAGCAAACTCGGTTACTACTTAAGTAACAAACTGATCAGAAATTGACAAGACCCAAATTTTGGTCTTACATACATGCATGAGGGATGTGGAATCATAACAAGGAATGATAAAAATAAAATACATTGATTTTGATCTTTCTCAGTTGCCCCAGACAGAATAAGATTGGCTGGTGATCTGTACAGCAAGATAATACTTTGCATAAGGCTTTGTCATCGGATAACCCAGGCAGCTCCACTGCACTAATTGAAATAAAACAGTTTGTTATCACTGTGGTATATTTTTCTCTGTTCAATAATTATAAATGGAGTGCACTTCTTTACCTTCATATCTACTATTTCACTGAAATTAACAAATAGAACAGAATATCCCCAATTTAGCAATTTGATAAGTATTATAAATAACTGAGTTTGATAGCAATATAGTGAAGTAATGGATACTGCACATATCCATTGCTTTACAGAATATTGACTCACCGTTCTAAAGTGAGATCCTGATCTAAACCATGTTGCTAGAATAGCCCACCATCTGTTTCAGTATGTACGTGTCTTCTGCATGCCTTCTAGATATCTTCTGCCTAAAAGTGGACTCCCTCTGAAGTAATTACCTTCTCTCAGACCCAATTTGCCCCCCAAGCCAAGTGATCTATTTTTGCTGTGTTGTCCTTAAAGGGACAATCACCACATCCTTCCACCTTCAGCTCCTTTATGTAATCTTCAGTAATTAAGTTATTCAAATCCAAATTCTCACTAAACATTATACACAATAAGTTAGACAATTATAAATATAAATTTTTGTAGATAGAGAAATTCAAAATACCGTGAGACTAAAACACTAAAAAATACTAGTAAAACAGAGTGGATTAACTTAGGATGAGAAACATATACTGCCTTTTTCATGTATTTTATAAAGGTATTGTCTACATAGAAACCCATATAATCACAGTTAGAGAATTTAAACATGTATTTCTGAAAAGTGTGCTATTGAAAGGACATACAGCTTGGTTAATGGCACAGAGTTCTAAGGCATTATAAGAAAGTTGTCCAGTAAAGCAAACCACATTCTTTACAACAATACACTCATAGAAGCATAGCTGTTATCAACATGAATTCGCTAGACAGTCCTTTTGAATAGAAAATTCATAAGCCAAGGACAAAGCTAGCAAACTCAGACAGTTTATTGAATAGACAAAGCCTTCAACCAGATTAGATGGTCTGAAATCCTAATGGGTGGCCATGGGAAAAGCAGTCAGAAATCACTAATAACTACTGTTTCCATACTATCAGAGGATAATGAATTGGCCAAGGTATATGATCTTTACTAATAATGATTGACCTGTACTAATGATGATTGGCTCATTTCCAACTGAGATAAACCAGTAGGTTGTAAAAAGACTTTTGAAAATTGTACAATAATATTGCTGATGTGATGCAACTTCAAAGAAGTGTTGGATCGCCCAGCCATTCTCTCCCAGCATACATTGATGAAAGATGTTTCTTTATTAACCAGAATACTGTAGTCTTTGTATTAGGCAAAGTTAAGTTCAATACTTAGACTCTGAAAAATCTCCAACAGTGTAATTCTATAGTTTGAGATCCTTCCACAGGATTGTATTTAACAGATACTATAATAACAGATATCTTTTTTGGCACAGGCAGTTCATTACTACTTGTTTCCATGGCACCATTGGTTATGTCTATTACAAGTCCATCAGGTATTTCAGTGGTTACAGATTTGAAAACATTTATTGATGGCAGCATTGGCTGTCAGAGCATCTCTCCATTCCAGTGATCTACATGTTTATGAACAATCTGTTGCTCCATGTCTACTTGGTATGACAGGGACCGGTCACAGAAACGATAATTCCAAAGATCTATCTTGATCCAGTACTGAAGCTTCATATTATGATCTCAGATCATATTATATACCTAATGTGGGTTTTTATTGTTGCAATAGTGATGGCTCTTGGAAGAGATCTTGAAGCTTATGTGTCCAAATATAAACATTTTTATTTGTCGGCTTTTTAACAGAGTTCAAAATATTCTATATTTCATTTTGTATATTTTTTCACATTTTTTTCAAGTTTGCTGTCAATTATATCATCTTGTTGTTTAAATGTCTTTTCTAAAGCTTTAATTCTTTCTGTTGATTTCATTTTATGTTCAATAGTTTCTTGTTTCTTTTTATTCTTTAATTTCTGCATTTCTTCTGAGGTGGGCCCATTTTTTTTTTTAACTGGGCATATACATTTCACAAATGGAATCTTCATTACTACTTGTCTTAACTTCAGCTAACCCTTTTTGGCTTCACTGTTTGTTCTGTCTCTGGCCAAGTGTTGACTAGTTTCTATTCTGCAATTCTCTCATTGCCCTTCATTTGGTCAATTAGTGTCTTTTGTTGTTCTCTTCTGGGTTCTTTCAGTGCTGTTCTTCTGGGATCTTAGTGATCTCTTTCTGAGATCTGTCCACTGTTCCTTTTTGTGGTGGCTGGGTCATGTGATGATGCAGTTAACAGGAAGAACAATGAATGTAGCAAGAAACAGATATTCAATTCTTGAAGTCAAAAGTTTTCTGCCAAAACTCATTCTCTCTCTCTCTCTGAAAGTCTCATGACTGTCAACACTCTTGATAGTAAGGTTATGGCTCTGACTGTATTCAAAGTGGCATTGTAAGTCTGAAGTTGGAATGTTACTTATTTAGAACTGGAACAATGATATGTTAGAAATTAAAGTTGTTTCCTTACATCTTTAATTATTGTTCAATTGTTAATAGTTAAGCTACTTCATTTATTAGAACATAGAACATTACAGCGCAGAACAGGCCCTTCGGCCTTCGATGTTGCGCCGACCATTATAAAAAGCAATGACCCTCCAAACTAAACCATTCCCTTCTCTTCCATATACTTATCAACTAACCTCTTAAACGCCACCAAACTTGGCGCATCTACAACTGCTGCAGGCAGGGCATTCCACTCCCTAACCACCCTCTGGGTAAAGAACCTACCTCTGATATCCGTCCTATAACTATCACCCCTTAATTTAAAGCTGTGTCCCCTCGTGCTAGCTTTCTCCATCCTAGGAAAAAGGCTATCACTGTCCAATATTACTATATTAGTTATAGTTAAACTATTTTATTATAAAGGAGTTTGTTTGACTATAAAAGATCCTTCATTCATCACTGGAATTATTCCCAGAGCAAACAATTCTATTCTCACATTAATGCCAAAATGAGAAAAAAAATGTTAGGTTCTAGTCCACTGCTCAAATGTAACTTGTGGTTCTGGTCTAGAACCCTAACACTTGCAACATTTCAGCATTTCACTGGGTCTATTTACCCACAGACTGGTATTCGGGTGAATTTTCTTTTTCTTCAAACTTAAATTGCAATTGGATACTCACAGGTGTCTAGCCAAAGTTATGCAATCAATAATCCATTCCACCTTGTCGCCAATGGTAGTGAAGCACACTCACAAACTTCAAGAGGAACACAAAGGTTAATAACGAAAAACTGTACAGTTCCTCCACCCATTTCCGTCTCCCTCACTGCCCTAGAATATCAGCTTCCCCAGTAGTTACATCTCTTCTATATGACTTCTATATATCCTCTGTCTAAGAGAGGACTCCACCACCTGGAGTGATTACCCACAGCAATAAAATGAAGCAGTGGATGATGCACAGGCCTTACAGAATATTGGCTCACCAATCCAACATCAGATCCTGATCTAAACTATGCTGCTATGTGAAACTTTATCAGGAACACAAGGGTATTATTTGACAAGGTCAAACTTATACAGACCCAGCACCTTCTTCCCCCTCTTTCCCCGCCCCAACCCTAATTGCAGTGCTAACAATTTGAAACAGAGAACAAGATCTTGTCAATTTATTCCTGGTGCAAAGACTGGATTATTTCTGGGATTGGTATATAACCCCTTGATGTGCATGCTTTATTGTTGCTCTTTAACCAAAGCAAATGAATTAACAGTCCACCTATTGGCTCCCAATCAAATAGGAAGAGAGAACAGAATGATGCAGCCATTCTGTCAGAGGAAAGATTTCTGTCTAAAGGGACCATAACATCTTCCAGTAAAGCTCAGCAACATTTGGATTTTTGAGGTTGCAACAATTATAGGAACTGAGTAGAGACCAGGGAATGCTAACCCCGAGGTCATTCACTTTTACCCAGAGATTCAACTGAGGAACCATATTGAGGTGAACGCTAACAAGGGCGGGTAGAAGAGGACAACCTCTCTTAATAAGAAGGTGCTTTTGAAAGTTATTGAGGAAGTCAGCAGCAGGAGTCTGGTTCCTCCAACCTAGGGACTATGCACAGAGAGGATCAAGAGTATAAGAAAGAACAAATGAGTAGGATAACATTTTCAGGAGCAAAGCTCCATATTCCAACTTACCCAACATTCTTCTGCATAATAGTCTTCAGGACAATGCATCTTGCAGCTCCACTCATTCTGTTTTCTTCACAATCCTAACAGAACAACAAAGTCTCACCCTCTTGCATTATTGCACTCATACCTCATACACTCCACAATTGAGTTCTTAACTCTTCTGCACACAAGTCATTAAGATCACATACATCTGTCTGCTTTCTCACCTTGGAGCACTGCTTGGTGAGAGCCAGAGTATCCCCCTAGTGACAGCTTCCTTCTCACCCATTGGCATCACCTAGTCCACTGGGAACGAGTTTTTGTTCCAGCAGGCTGCAGGCATCAGCAGTGACCTTCCATGAAAGCCTGAGACACTGATGCTCAGACACATGGAGAGAATAGTATCCAGCTGGATCTCGATGCCCAGCCCCTTGCCCTGTCAAAAGACATATGACTAAGGAGGCACCTGCTGCTGGAGCTGTTGGCGTGATTTAGTTTCTGCGCTTAACCCTCAGCAGGAGGTGGAAGGTGAATCTGCATAAACTGCTCCAATGTTATGCTGAAAGCTGATGTCAGGAAAGTACAACTAAATGAGTGGTATTGGGCAGGTGATGTGCTTGTTAAGGAGATAACAATAACCTGTCAAACACTGAAAGTACTCTTTAACAAGATGTGCTTGAACAGCAGTCTTTCATTAACTATGACTAGAAGTCCTCAGCATAACTGACAAAGCTTTACTGAAGAGGCACTTCCCACTACGGACTTGGTTTGGTGAGTTACTGACAAGTTGCCAGACAGATAGCTGGCTAGTTATTCCAGAATTCAGGATTATAACAGCTCTTAATTGCCTTCTTAACAACCTCAACCACTTCTTAATGCTTTTGCTGACAGATCCAATCATGTCCTGGAGAAAACAGGGCAACTTTTAAATTGCTTTTACTTAGTCTCCATCTTTTCCAGAAATTATCAACCTTTTTGAGGAGCCAGGAAATCCAAATCTGTTTGAACTGCCTACCTCAAGAAACCCACAAACTTCTTTAAGGAACTATCAGGAAGAGTAACTTGTAATTTCATTCATATTTACAGCTCAATTAAGCCTGAAGAAGAAAAACCATTGTGGGTGATTCTCCGGCTACAATTGGATAAGAATGGAATCAAGAGAGTGCAGTTTCCTCCAACCGGACAACAATGAAGAGGCATTGGAAGAGAATAATCTGGTCAGCTGCAAGTTTTCCTATGTCCAGAGGCCACAGATTCTTAAAGAGCAGTTGAATAGTCATAAGTAATTTCAAAATGATTTATTAAGCAATCTTCTCTGTGAATGGATATCACAGGTTCATAGCATTTATCGAATTAAAAGTGCTCATCTTGGTAAGAGGATATTTTCAAGCACTGATAGATTGGTTTTAGATATCCATGTTCCAGAGGAGTGCAGTGTTTACTGGGTCATGAGAAATGGGGCAACATGACCGTGTCCACGGGATACAGCAAAAGGCCAGGAATAACTAAGAATATCTGGTTTTGTATTGAAAAAAAAATATTTTTTAGTCACAGTAACATTTTGAAGCAAAGAGGTGAAGATTCAGAATAAGGCAATTTTTAAATAACAGAAAGCAATTTTGCTAAAAAGGAAATTTCTCCACGTATGGCATGCAAAAAAACTTTCTCGGACTAACAAGGCAAAACGTGTGCCATTCATAACAAGAACTTTCCAATAATGTGGAAGAGTGTACAAACTCTAAGTCATTAGAGATAGTAGAAAACTACACATTTGAGGACAGAAATCAAAAAAATGTGAAAAGATTGGTCAAAAATTACAAATTAAATTGCAACTTTGGCACATTGCTAGACTGTGCATAACATGACCGATTAGTGGATGAAAGAATCCAAAGTTACTCTACCCACAAAACTTTACATTTGAGCTAATTGGTAAGATTGTTCTTTCAACCAAGATTTCATAGAACATAGAACATAGAACAATACAGCACAGAACAGGCCCTTCGGCCTTCGATGTTGTGCCGACCAAAATAAAAAGCAATGCCCCTCCTAACTAAACCATTCCCTTCCCATCCATATACTTATCAACTAACCTCTTAAACGCCACCAAACTTGGCGCATCTACAACAGCTGCAGGCAGGGCATTCCACTCCCTAATCACTCTTTGAGTAAAGAACGCAATTTTAATTTCATTAAAGAACGCAACTGACTCACTACTTCTGTCAGAAGATTTTTGCCAAAGCGAAGAGATCCAGGTCTGAATTTTCAGAGATGGAAGATTTGCCCTACTTAGCCAAAATCTCACTGTAGCTTTGAATTCAATCAATCCCTGTTCTGCCATTCATCATTTTTACAGGCTAGAAAATCTAGATAGGGTGCATTTCACATATGCAAGTTTTTCAGAGGCAGCCACACATTACAATATGCAACTACCTTCACTCAGAAGCAATTTTCGCCACCCATTTCTGAAACACAACTCTTTGTGAAATTTATGAATTTGAGGAAAAAGATCTAGCAGAGTTACTTAGAGAGATGAGACATCTTTTTCGACTCTTTAAGAGTAGACTTGAACATGCATAAAAGTTGGATAAGATCTGTGGAATCTTCCACTCTTTAAACTTTGAAAACAAATAGTCTGCTATATCTATCAGTTGAAAAAAATTGTTTCTTGCAATTTTAGTAGCTCTTTGTTAATTTAAGATATTAGTATTGCTTGACTACCTCTATAATCTATCATTATCATACTGGGGAGGCTGAGGGAAAAGAGGAGAGTTGGCAGGTGGGGTGCTGCATAAGTTCAACATTTGATTAACAGCTCCAAATCATTGTAAAGTATTAGTTGCCCTTGATGAGAGTTTATGAATACAAATGTTTATTTTTATAAAGGAGTATTACGTAATTTAAGATATTTAATTGTATTGAATGGGTTTTGATCAATGATCAATTAAAGTATCCATTATAGACTTCACTTGTAGTAAAGTCTATAAAGGATACTTTAAATTTATTTTATTCTAATAAGGCTCCTCAAGTATGTCCATAGTATATGCTAGATGATTTGACATGGGGCAAAAAGAAAATGATGGGTGAGCAGAGAGACATGGAGTAGCATGAGGGTGAATTGGGGCATAGGTTGACATGAATTGGCATGGATAGGGCATAGAGAGTATGTGGAGAATAAGAGTGATTGAGGACCGAGGGCTAGAAAGTTGTATGTTTTGTTGTTTTTATTACAACTGGGAGGAAATCCCAGAACTTTCAGGGCCTTTTAACTAGAACCTCACAAGTTGAAGATGACGTGGTGGCATAGTGATATTGTTACTGCACTAGTAAGCCAGAGACTCAGGGTAATGCTCTGAGGACCTGGTTCAAATTGTATCTTGGCAAATGGTGAAATTTGATTTCAATGAAAATTTGCAATTGAAAGTCTAATTGTGATCATTGAAGAAAATGTCAATTGTTGTCAAAACCCATCTACTTCACTAATGTTCTTTAGGGAAAGAAATCCTTATCTCGTCTCGATTTAAGATCCATAACAATAATAGTTGACTCTTAAATGCTCTCTGAAATGGCCTGGCCAAATTCAAGGGTAATTAGGGATGGCTGATAAAAGCTGGCCCAGTCAGCTAAAACCCACATCTCATAAATGAATTTTTTTTTAAATTTCTGTGGCTGCCTTCACATTGTTTCTGGAATCCAATACCTATATGTACTTACTCCCTTCTCTCCATCGCCAGAGGGAAAAAACCCAGCGGCTCAGAGCTGTTTCTCCCAATTTGCATTTGCAGAGTTAGGAAATTTCCCAACGCTATGCATCCAACTCAGGGGTGCTGTTGATTGCAGTTTAATGACTTGTTATCGTTGTAAGGACAACCACGCAGCGCATGTTAATAGAGGCATGCCAAGTGCTCTTGTTGCTAAAACAAATGCCAAAGTGCAACAACTTGTCAAGTGAAGGCCAATTCAGCCAAAAAAAACTAATTCCAGTAGTAATGGAAAACAACAACATGGTAGGAGTGCAGTTCACAATCCTGAAGTGAATTCAGGATGCCAAAATGAAGAGGAGCTACAGCTGTGCAGTATTTATGTCAGAGGCAATCACTCACATGCAAGAAATGTTTGTGCTGAGGTGTTGGTAAATCAACAGTACATAACAAGCATATTGATCCAGCTGCAAATTGTTCCATTATGAGTAGAGACATGAGCAAATTTAGTGATGTACCTCTAAATGAGAGCACAGTTCAGCTGAATATCTTCTCTGAACATTTTCCAAGCTGCACTGGATAAGATTTTTTTTCAAGGAATGGCACATTGATTATGCAATCAGGATAGTGTGAAGAGGAAAATCTTCAATGGTTGAATAAAGAGTGAAAAAGGGTCAATATGAAGTTAAAAAAGGTAACTTTTTTTGTGCAATTCATGGTAATATATCTTGGTGTGAAAATTAAAGAAATGGGGTTACAGCCAGTGACACAGACTATGGTCAACACCCCAAATCAAACAGCAACTCAGTATTTTACAACCTCACTCAGGTGAGGCTTGTAAAATCCTGCCCGAGGCCAACAGAGAATTCTATTCTGTGAGCCTTGCCTGCTCTGATTCTGGGGCAGGTGTGCCAGTAAAATTTTGGCCAATATGTCTGAACCTTGACCTTTTCTAGGTATGGTCCAATGCAACTTGTGATTTTTGCTTGAGCTAACAATAACATTAGTCCTTCTACATGAATCCTTGAAGAAAGATGTGAAATAGGGTAGCTTAAAGCACAACACAATGTTTATGATGCATGTCAGAGAAACTTTACCAGTGATACACCATCTGATCATTCCAACACAGTTTGGAGTGTTTGATTGTGAGTTTGCTTGTGAAAAGTAAAGGTGTGGAGTTGGAGAAGTGATCAGTCATACCATGGATGATGGACAAGAGAAATCTATAGAATCTGTGTCATGTACACTGATGAAGACTGAATGCAACTCCGTACAAATAGGAAAGGAAGCATTTGGAATCATCTTCAGATTCAAAAAGTCCTAACAGACTTTGGATAGAAATATCACAGTAGTAACAGATTATAAAGTCCTAGCAGCTATTCTGGGAACAAAACAATCATTGGTTAGCAAATATACTACTAAAATTGTAGAAGTGAGCCACCTAACATCTCTTTAAAGACAGAATATGGCATTTATTTATTTATTTTCATTTCTTCCATCATTTTTTTCCCTCCCTTTTTAAAGTCTCGTGTACTGTTTCCCCCATTCTCCCCCACCACCCACTGGCTACTACAATCTTGTCTCCTCCCACTCCACTAGGGCCATCTGTTACTTGTTTCAGGTTGCCTTTTGATATTCTGCTTACCTTTGCTCTGATGTGGAGGCATTGGACTAGGGTAAGCACAATAAGAAGTCTCACAACATCAGGGTAAAGTCCAACAGATTTATTTGGTAGCACAAGCCACAAGTTTTCAGAGCACTGATCCTTTGTCAGGTAAGTGGGAGTTCTGTTCACAAGCGGGGCGTATAAAGTCGCAAACTCAATTTACAAAATAATGGTTGGAAAGTGAGTCTTTACAGGTAATAAAATCTTAAAAGGTACAGACAATGGGAATGGAGAGATGGTTAAGCATAGCTGGCATTACCTCCAGCCGGGACAGTCAATGAGATTTTGCAAGTTCAGGCAAGTCATGAGAGTTACAGGTAGTTTGGCATGAACACAAGATCCCTGTTGAAGTTTCCTCATGTGTGCGGAACTTGGCTATCAGTTTCTGCTCAGCGCTTCCGCATTGTCATGTGTCATAAAGGCTGCCTTGGAGAACGCTTCCCCGAAAATCAGAGGCCGAATGTGTTCCCCAACAGGAAGAGAACACTCTTGCCTGGTGATTGTCAAACAGTGTTCATTCATCCATTGTCGTAATGTCTGCATGGTTTCCCCAATGAACCATGCTTCGGGATATCATTTCCTGCAGCACATCAAGTAGACAATGTTGGCCAAGTTGCAAATGTATGTATTATGTGTACCTGGTGGATGGTGTTCTCACGTGAGATAATGGCATGTGTCAATGATCCAGCATGTCTTGCATAGACAATATGACAATGAATGAATGAACAATTGACAATCACCGGGCAAGAGTGTTTTCTTTCTGTTGGGAACACTTCAGCAGTCATGGGCATTTAGCCTCTGATCTTCAGGTAAGCATTCTCCAAGGCGGTCATCATGACACACGACAATGCAGAATCACTGAGCAGAAACAGATAGCCACGAGTACAGCCTCAACCAGGATCTTGGGTTAATGTCACACTATCTGTAATTCCCATGACTTGCCTGAGCTTGCAAATTCTCACTAACTATGCTGGCTGAAAACAATACATATCTCTTTAACCTGTGCTTAACTCTCTCGCCACTCACAGTGTCTGTACCTTTAAGACTCGATTACCTGTAAAGACTTGCATTCCAACCATTATTTTGTAAATTGAATTTGTGAGTTTATATACCGTGTTTGTGAACAGAAATCCCACTCATCTGATGAAGGAGCAGCACTCTGAAAACCTGTAGTTTGTGCTACCAATTAAACTTGTTGGACTTTAACCTGATGTTGTGAGACCTCCTAATGTGCTTATCTTTGCTCTGTCATTTACAAAATCTGATCTTTAACTGGTCAATATCAGCAACTTTCTGAGTCATGATTACCACCATTTACATTCTCTTCATCTTTTTGACTATGATATTATTGTCAATTCTGCCCTCACCCTAACAGTATCTAGCTCTGGCTGTGGTGAAGGGTCATCCAGATTCGAAACATTGGCTCTATTCTCTTTCCATAGATGCTGTCAGATCTGCTGAGATTTTCCAGCATTTTCTGTTTTTTGTTTCAGATTCCAGTGTCCACAGTTATTTGATTTATTAGTTTCAGCCAAAATAAGCCTGTCCATTGTCTGAGCCACTCTCACAAGTTGGATATGAGAATGTGGTCGAAGTGTTTGCAGCCCACAGATAATTGATTGAAATTGATGGAAAAGTGAGAAACACCCATGTAGAATGGTCATGACTTTGGTGCAGCGACTACCTAGAAGAACCTCCTGATGGCAGGCTGAAGAAAGGGAAGAAAACTTGGAAATGAAGGGTAAAACTTTCTGAGCTGGTCTTCCATAATCCGCAATGAGACCCAAGGATTATGGATGCCAGTATTACTGATTTTACTAAGATTTAAAAATCTTGAATTGGTTTTTGCCTTCTGTTCTTCTCAGTACTCCGATTACAAAGTGATGAGAAGGTCATGTACATATCAATAAGTAACCCTGTGAAGGGCTCCCCCTTCCACAGTGAGCTGCAGCTATGAGCCTTTCTTATTTTAAAATTTTCTTTCAGAGACATTCCTACACTCAATGCTTCTCTGAACTGTATGGGGATGGCATCTGAAAATGATTTGATTTATTATTGTCACATGTATTAATATACAGTGAAAAGTATTGTTTTTTGTGTGCTAGGCAAACAAAGCATACCGTACATAAAGAAAGGAGAGAGTGCAGAATGTAGAGTTACAGTCGTAGCTAGGGTGTCGAGAAAGATCAACTTATTATGAGGTATGTCCATTCAAAAGGTTGATGGCAGCAGGGGTAAATTGTTCTTGAGTCTTGACCACTGAAATTTTTCAAAATTTTTCTTTATTCCTTTGGCACAGCTTCTACATATTTCTACCCAAGTCCATCAATGTGTTTCTACATACGTTTACTTTTTCCTTTTCTATGTATCAGTCATGAAGAGCTGGAGGGAAATTTAGGGCTTGCAACCACTAACATCCACAGAGAAATCAATGCTTTGTAGAAACGTGGTTGAGGGGGGGGGGGAATCCTTGGACATGTGTCATCTTGTTGCCTTAGAGGGATAATGAGAAGGGGAATGGATTGGGCATGAACCATCCATGCTCGTATGAAAAATTGTCAGAGGGCAGAGTTTGTAGATTGATGTACGAGATGAGAAGGAATGGGGGAGGACAGAGGTTAGAAGTTCAGACTTGAAAATTTTGAAGAGGCTGCGGATTGTGGGCAGGACTGAGAATGCAGTGGTTAAAACTGCTCGACTCATTATGTAAGATTTCCCACCGTGATTTTATCAACAAAACTCAGGAAAATACTGTTTAAGAAATGTTTTAAAAATTCAGATGTTCGAATTAATTTCTCTTTAATAAATCATTATTACAGGCATAGAGTGTTCCTGGACAGAATTCCCATTCACACAATGGAACATATCTGCACATAACATTAAGTGGCATGTCGATGCCCACTTGACTGTCCTTCAAAATGAGTAAAGATGAGGTATGTGGCTGTGAAACAAAAATTAGGATGTTTTCCTGGCATATTTTCAGGATTGCTTAGCCACACAATTTTCTGCCCCCCTCCCACCTTGTTCACTAAAATTCTGTTGCTGGTGATGATTGGTGAAATACTAACCATCAAATATTTGATAGGTTACTGGAGGACTCCCCTTGCTATTAGTATCACTGCCCTTGTATGCACTTTGGGTACAAGTACAAAACTGTTCATCGCATATTGACCTGTTGTACATCAAACCAGATTTGTAATCCATTGACTTTAATAGAATGAAAATTCAAGCATTATCTGTAATAGGTGGCTGATCCACATGCACTCTGATTCTGTCCATACCCAAACTGAATGTTAGCCCCAGTCCTTTCTAATTGCAGCAGCGTTGCACTATCCAATGTACATTGAAATATTCTGAAACTAAGGTAAGCTCGTCTTTAAGGTGTTCTGACCCTTGTAAATTCTAATTGCTATTAGGCAATCTAGACAGAGATATATCAGAGCTTGATGACTGATCCGTGAGGGAAGTTTATAGTTGGAAAGCACTGCAGGTCAGGAAAAAAAGGAAATTATTGCCTTTAAAAAATATATTTTTGTTGCTTTGTGGTGTATTATTTAAAGTGAAATTCTTGAATATTTATTTAGAGATATAGCTGTTGTTGAATTGTTTATACATTCTATATAAATATATCATTACAAAATTTGAATGCACTTTCTGATTGCATTAACCTTGACTCATGGTTTATAATGGAAAACCAATATGCTAACTTGTCAGAATGAAAAATCTAATATGGCAGGCAGCCCAATTCTGACATGGAAAGGACATCTTTAACTCTCTTAACCTGTAGGACATTTCGGCACCTGTTTTGCAGCCTGCTGCAATGTGTGATCCCGTTTCTAGGTGAGTTCCTGACTTGTTCTGAGTTATTTTGAGGCAGGAGTCTCACTTCTCATCCTCACCTCTAGGTGTTAAAAGAACAAATGAAATCGGTTGGCACAGTGGTTAGCACTGATGCTTCCCCCTGCCAGGGACCCAGATTCAATTCCCGACTTGGGTCACATTTTGTGCGTTTCCTTCAGGTGCTCCAGTTTTCTCCCACAGTCCAAAGATATGCGGGTTAGGTGGATTAGCCATGCTAAATTGCCCTTAGTGCCAGGGGGCTAGGTTAGGATAAATGCATCGTGTTATGGAGATAGGGCCTGTGTGGAATTGTGATTGGTACAGACTCGATGGGCTAAATGGCCTCCTTCTGCACCATAGTTTCTATACTTCCTGCTCCTAATTATTGTGGAATGATTCCTATCAGAAAGTGCAGGATTATAGACTTTGGATGAGAACAAAATAGCAATGATTATTTTGTTGCTGATTTCACTATCTTGGCTCACATTCAAAGGATGGCAAAATATTTTGGGATCAATCTTATCCCACAAGACATCATGACTTTTAGGAGAGAAGGAAAAAATAAAATTTAGTGCAAAAGGACAAGTATAATACTGATTTGAGATGTTATTTTAAGAAATGTAACAATGGCAATTAATTCCTCTGCATCCAATTTTTTTTTTGCAATTCTGAATTCTACAAGTTCTGCTCCAGCTGTTATTTGGCTATATGGAGAGCTTTTATGAAATCCTCTCTCATTTGAAATTGATTTCCCTGAAGCCAGTATAAAAAGATGCTTGAAGTATAAGTAAGATGCATGACAGTTGCTTCCAGTGGAGATAATTACCACAAAACTAGGCCTTGGCTGGAACTAGTGTGGGGTCTGCTGCTAGACAGATGATCCCAAACAGATGACTGACATGCTGCTGAGCTGTCAACTGCTCAGTGCCTTATCCAAATAAACAGTAAAATGTTGAACATTCCAGACAAAACTAGCCTCTGACAATTAATATACAACCTATTAAAAGGTTAATTTGTTTTCATTATGCCTACACTCGAGATTAAACCTGTTCCTTTAGATCAAATAGGAATTAGATATATGTGTCTTAAGAATTATTAGTAACAAAATGCGGCTGTGATGTTTGGCTTCACATATTGACATATTTTGTGGGTTATTTTTTACAACTCTATTTGTCAAATGTTATGAGTCTATTTTGGAATTCACTAATAGATTAATAGTAAATTCTGCTTAACGGTAAATAATCTTTTTGCATAATTGTTGTAAAAAAATCTTTGTGCTGTCTTATCTATTACCAGCTAAATTGTTCTTGGCTATCTTTCCAGCGAAGTCCCACTGGTGCAATTTTCTCAGACAAGTAATGAATTCAATTGAGGAGGAGAGAATGCATTCAAGTGGAAATTATAAAATTGAAGGAGAACTTCTAATCGAGACACTAATCTTCTGTGTCTGGAAAACCAGTACCTGAATTTATGTAGATCTGAGGGTTATCATATATTATGAGGACAAGATTTTATGTATTCTACTCTTTCTTCCTGTTATAAATTTTAAATCCAAAGTTTTTTCCCCTCTCCAGGGATGGTATTGGGTGATCAAAACACTTGCCCAGGTGACATAGCCAGATTTCAATGTTCTCCTTCACTAACAGAGACATTGACAGTGAAGAGTCAAATTCAGATAGAAATGACAGCCGTGCCAAGACTATAAAGGAATACATGTCTCCAGGAAAAATAAAGAGAAGCCAACTTGCTTTGAAGTATCTGAGGGGCCGTGAGGTAAATCATCCAACAAGCATTCAGAATGCAAAAAAAAATCAGGTTTAAAAAAAACTCACTGCAGGCGAGTATTAAAATAAAAGCAGACTCTCTGGCAGAGATAGAATTTACAATCATTCAAGGAAATGATAATTTGTCAAATGAAGACAAAGTAGATAATCAAGATAATGATCTGTTTCATTTTGAGCTAGAATATTGAATTTTGTAATAGATATTAACACTGAAGCTGTGAAATATTTATTGAAGTGGATATTTTACTGATTAGAAATGTTTTGAATTTTTCAACTTTTTTTTTCTCCTTGACATTCCTGAAGTCAGCGACACGTTCACATGATCCTTTAAACAGCTCAATAGTATTTGGCATTTATTTCTCATAGATCTGATAAAACAATTGGGAACTTCCACCAATACATGGTGCTCACAGGGAACACTGTTCTAGTTATCAGAGGCCCGCAGCCTCTGAAGTAGAGAGGCAAGGGAATAAGTCTTTACATGTGAATAGAGGCAGTGGCCGCAAGATTCCCCAGAGCTGCTCCTACTCCAACAACATAGCTCCATTGGAAATGCAATAGAAAACCTGGGCAGTGAGTTTCAGTGTGTTATTCAGCAATTACATTATAATATTATAAGTAAACCTAATATAGTCCCCAATGAAAATTCACATGTCCATACCTTTCAGCTTAGATTATGGGACAAAAACAATCAGCATGAATCCCTGCTTCTGATAGCTTTTGCTTTTGTTTTGTACTCACCGTTTCAAGTTAAATATTCTGCTTGTATCTCCCTAATCCATTCCTTTCATTCTAATAAACCTGTATCACACTTCCTCTCAATGTTCTTTCCTCTGTTGAAAAATATTCAGTTCTTCAAAGTGGAGATATTTTGGGTACAAGTCAAATATATTCCCTTAAGGAAGAAAAATGAACGTTCAAAGCGGGAGCTCCCTGGATGACAAAGAGAATAGAGGTTAAATAAAAAACACAGGCAAAGGAGGTTTATGACAAATGTCAGGTACAGAAAACCAGACAGAATATAGAGAGTACAGAAAGAAATTGAAAAAGATATAAACAATTACTCTGTAACATGAAAAAGGATTCAGATTTTTTTTCAGAAAGAATAGTTCAAATATTGGTGGGATTGATTAATAAGGAAAAGGAAATCTTGTGGAGCAAGACAGTGAGCATGACCTTAGCTCAAAATGGATACTTATTCACAGAAGAAGAGAATGAAATTGATGTTCCCTTTGAGAAGAGAGGAGAAATGATATTGGATAGGATAAAAAGAAATGAGGTACTTAAGGAGTTTGATATTATTCAAAGTTAGCCAACAAGAATCACCTCTTACATCAAAATGGATGACGCCAAACAGTAAAAAGTCACGTATCCATGAAGCTGACAAAACAATTTCCTCAACAATAAATTATTACATGACTTAGTACTCACTTTGATAATCTTCAATGACTACATGTGTATCATACTGCCTACAAAGTCACATAAACATATATAAGTAGATGACCTTACCATGGCAACACAAGCAGCCATATTTAATGATACAGTTTGCCTTGAATGGGCACCTAACCTCTATTTAGAAATATATCCAGGAATGGAAACTCAAAGCAAACTACCACAAAACAATCATTGTATTCAAATTGGTAAAATAGATCCTATTGTATGTTTTCAAGAAGGAATTACATTATAGCTTTTGGGACTAAAGGAATCAAAGGAGGGGGTTGATAGCAGTAACAGGTTACTGAGTTGGATGATCAGCCATAATCGTAATGAATGGAGGAGCAAAGCATACTCGAGGGCCCAGTGGGCTACTCTTGCTCCCATTTTCTATGTTGCTATGTAATGTTTGGGGCCTTTCATAAGCTCAAAGGGATTCCTTTTCTCTAAGGTTCCTTCTCCTTTCTGATGGTTGGATGCCATATGTTGCCAGTTGTTGAAACTTGGTGAGAATGTCTTTTAGGATAGCTTTGATAGACATCATCAATTTCCGTGGCAAACATATCCTTCCTTAGATAAGGTGACATAAATGTGCACAATATACATGCATCCACTGTAACCTCTCCTCATTGTCTCTCAACAACTAACTTTGCCATCCCTTGATGTTGTTTCTCCAATAAACCTTTGGTCTTCCTCAACTCCTTTCATGCAGTGTTCAGCATTTGTTGCTTGACTAAAAAAGGCTCAATTTTCAGCCCTTGATGATGTCTGTCAAACCTATTTTAGGTGAGACTCTTGCTAGGACATGTCCATTGTTTACCTGCTCGCTCCAAGATAATCTAAACATTGCTCTATGTTCATAGATTTCAAAGGCTTCAAATCTTTTCAACATCTGGATTTCGATGGTTCCAGTTTCACAGCCATTAAGAAATGTGGATCAGACATAGCATTTGAGCAAACATTTTCTTATACATTGGCTTATTCCCTTCATTGTTAAAATTGAAGTCATTTTGTTTAAAGCACTCTTTTAATCTGTTGGACTTTAACTTGGTGCTGTGAGACTTCTTTCCGTGTTTACTCCAGTCCAATGCCAGCATCTCCTGTATTTATACAGCTGAGACTTAGATGAGTCAGCTCTGATTGAAACCAAATAAAACTAGCTACTAATTAGCTAATTACAACTGCTCTCCAGTAGAAAGCCTGTTTATCCCTGCCTAAGACTGGATTTAGAAGTATTTAAACAGTAATTTTTAGTTAAATGCTAATTACAAACAAAAATAGAATGTCTCTGCACCTGACCCAGATCTCAGCCCAGCATCTATTGTTCCTGATCACTACAATAGATCATCCCCCCTCAATACCATCCCATATTAACCACTCCTCCATCCTGATTCAATTACTTCCCTTCCTAATCACCTTACTTATTCCACCATAAGTATTTACCTGAAATTCACTGCTAGTCTCACACTGGGTTTATATTCAATTTCTCTTTGCCAGCAAGTTGCCTGGGGGTGTGTATAAAGTGCCCACACCTTTCTGGTTTATAATAATAAGGTTGGATATTGGATGTACTTTGGGCCTATTAATTCAGGCAGAGAGTCTTTGCTCCATGCCCCCTGCATGCCTCAAAATTACATTAAATAAAACATGAACTTGTCACTTATTGAAAGTCTTAAAAGTTTTCAAAGTTATTGACAAGTACATGTCAGTGTCTCCAGCACTAATTCAGGCAGAAGCAAATTGACGCTTTGTAAGGGTTCAGGTATTGCTGCCGATTAAAGAGACATTTTTACTGGTTTCTAAATAGGGAGCTAATAATATCAATATCGAAGTGATCTGGCTTAACACAATATTTTAGAAAATCAATGAAACAAGAAAATAAGAAAAGGACAACACAGTTGCAATATTTTATCCTATTGTCTGCCACAGTTTAAATTTCTTATTGCAGGCAACATGGCAGCTTTGTGCTAAAATTGTTTCCAGAGCAAAGCTTAATGTTATTTTGCTGCCCTTTTAACTTAAAGGATTTCTTGGTATAGATTTCGAAGACATCATACCAAAGATTCAAATTTCTGAATCCTTTCTTTAGCTTCAAGGCTATCGTCTCTAAATTTATCTTCATTTTTTTTATGGCACTTCATTTGTCCAATATCAGATGTAGAAATCTCAAACACTGATCTCATACATAATATTGTGAGGTCAACAGACCAAACATGGTTGGAGTCCTGGAGACATCCTGGTCAAACTTGAAAGCAATTTAATGATAATAAAAAGGCTTTGAATCCATTTACGCTGCAAGGGAGTGATTATAACTCTGACCTATGACCTACACTGTTTCAAAGAAATGAGTTTAGAATAAAGAGTAACAGTCTAATCATTCCCATTAGTATTATCCACAGGCTTTCAAAATTTGGCTTGGTGCCAGATAGACTTTAAAGTTCATAAACTTTCACAGACCTTTAAAAAATGATCATTAACTATAGTAAACCACCAGAGAGTCCAACAAGTTCAAGATTAATAAGTTAGAACCTGACCACTATTAAATGGAGGAATGCATAATCAAATTCCAACATGTTGCTTCACATTTTTATAAGTTTTTCATTTAGAGTAAGGCTAGTCTTGTTCAAGTAATAATTATTCTACATGAAAGTCACTCTCCATTAGCTAATCTTTCCTTGTACAACATATAATTCAAAAACATCTCAAAAGATTTTACTTGCCTGAAATTGGAACAACAAGCTGAAATTGAAAATGCAAATGAAAAGCTCATCTCTGTTCTCATTGAATGATCTATACGGAATTTCACACAGAATTTGGTGTGATCGCCTGAGGGTATTCCTGTTTACTTATCACAATGGAAGAAGATAATGTTTCTACAAAGAAAATGGGACAAAAAACAAAATGATGTCGGGTTTATAGGCAGGATCATCTAAGAAACTGGCCATATACTATACGTACTTATTAAAGTCATTACATTACAGGCCGTAGTTGTTTGAAATGAAGCAACATTTCTTGTCACAATTTTAGGTGTTGACAAGTACTGATGTAAATTTAAGTTTTACTGTCTAATTTACCTTCATCCTATTTTCTTGAAGGTTTAGGATCCTGGGCAGCACATAGTTCAGCCAGCCCTTACAAATTCATCTAAGTGGTTATCTCTAATAACCAATGTATATGTACATTTAATCTGGAGTAAACAATCACAAGCACTTCAATGTTTCTTCATGTAGTATATGATCAGCAAACAGAATGCAGACTAGATGCTCAATTGTGGTCACAGTGATGGCTTAAATAGTATTGTAATATCTGATTGCTGAGATGTGCTGCAGTTTAATTTGTAATTTACGACTAATTTCAACATCTGTGTGGCCAAATTGCCCTCCAACTCAATTTTCAAGTTTGCTGATGACACTACCCAGAGTTGTCTGATCTCAAACAATGATGAGACGGAGTACAGAAAGACATAGAGAATCTGATGAACTGATGCAACGACAATAATCTCTCCCTCAACATCAACAAAATGAAAGATAGTTGTTAATTTTAGGAAGCATAGTGGACGACATCCTCATGTTTACAACAGGGATAAAGTGAAAATTGTCAAGAGTTTCAGTTTCTAGTTGTCCAGATCATTAACAGCCTATGCTGGTCCCTCCATGCCAATGCTATAGTTAAGAAAGCACACCAATGCCTCTTCTTTCACAAGAGGCTTAGGAAATTTGGCAAGCACATGGGAATGCAGGTAATGTCTTGAAATAAAGAGAAAGTTGGTTAGCAGATAGAAAGCAAACAGTTAGCATAAATGAGTCTTTTTCTCATTGGCAGTCAGTGACTAGTGCTATTCCGCAGAGATCTACGTCAGTACCCCAACTGTTCACATTATATATTCATGATTTGGAAGAGGGAACTGAATGTATCATCTCCAAATTTGCTGATGATATAAAATTGGTTGGGAATGTGAGCTGTGAGGAGGATATAGAGATGCTTTACAATAATTTGGACAGGCTGAGGACCCAGTTTTACAAATGCGTTGCACCTGCTTTCAGATGAAAACTTGGTAAAGTCGGGCATGAGGCAAATAGTGCAATCTGCGTTCACATCCGCACCAATTCCTTCTTTACCAAGACCCAAAAATGGACACAATCGGCACCGCACCTGAAATGGGTGCAACATCAATTTAAATGCATTTGCATGCATTTAACTTGACTTATTGAGCAGGATGCCCAAACTTACCTGCAATTTTCCCTTTACCATTGCATTCACCTGTCCAAGTTTGGCATAACAAATGTCTGTTTTGGGTGTTCCATCTTTTGAAGAGGTAAATTCAAAGCTTCCAGCAGTTCTCTGACTCAGATCTATGTTGGGGTGGGAGGGAGGCAGATCAGATCATTCTCTGGTGGAGTGGGTGGCGGTAGGAGGAGGGAGGCCAGATCATTCTCTGGTGGAGGGAGAGGAGGTGGAGGGAGACCACATTGTTTTCTGGTGAGGGTGGAGGAGGCAGGTCAGATGTATCTTGGCTGTAGGGAGGAGGAGTGAGGAGGCCAAGATCATTCTGTGATTGGGGGTGGGGGGAAAAGGAGGGAGGCCCAATCATTCTCTGGTGTGTGGGGAGGAGGAGGGCCAGGTGAATCTTTGGTGATGGGGGTGGCTGGCAGGGAGGGCAGGACAGGGGCAGGACGTTCCACTGCCACTCTGCAGGAAATCAGTGAGGGATCCACCTATCAAAAGATGACTCTGGACATCAGATTCACATGCTCTGCATATTAACTCCTTCTTGATATTTATGACATTTAACTATTACAAAAGTTAAATTTAACTATTACAGTAGATCTGGGTAAAGGGGGAGGGGGAATGTATAAGGGGATCAGTTATATCATGGGGTGGGGCAATGTTGTGGGGGCCATCACTCCCGGGCCACTTTTTGGGGCCCAGGAACAATGTGGCAGGGGATCGTGTTTCAAATTCTTTTTTACTGTATGTGTTTCGGGGGTAATAAACTCTGTCCACGGAACGATTCATATTCGAAATTTTTTCAGGCTGAATGCATATGACAGCATCTGAGAACAGGGTTTAGAAGTTGGATCCAAATTATGCCCAGATTCAGCATTTAGAATCAAATGGTAAAATCAAGCCCTGAGTATATGGGCATCTGCATGGCAGATACAGTATAATGTGGATGTATGTGAGGGTATACACTTTGGTAACAGTAATAGGAAGATAGATTGTTACTTGAGAGAAGTAGATACTTAGTGAGATCTTGGTAGCCTCGTGCATCAGTCGCTGAAAGTAAGCACACTGGTACAGCAGGCAGTAAAGAAGGAAGATGGTATATTGGCCTTCATAGTGAGAAGATTTGAGTATGAGGATAAGGATATTTTTCTGCAATTGTACAGGACATTGGTGAGGCCATACCTGGAGTATTGCAGTTTTGGTGTCCTTATCTGAGGAAGGATGTTCTTGCTATAGAGGGAGTACAACAAAGGTTTATCAGGCTGATTCCCGGGATGGCAGGTCTGTTATATGAGAACAGACTAAGTTGGTTAGAATTATGTTCATTGGAATTTAGAAGAGGGGAATCACATAAAAAAAAATTAAAATTTTAACAGGGTTAGATAGGATAGATTCAGAAAGAATGTTCCGATTGAAGTCAGAACAAGAAGTCATAGTTTGAGTTAAGGAGTAAACCTTTTAGAACTGAGGTGAGGAGAAATTTCTTCACCCAGAGGATGGTGAATGTGTGGAATTCATTATTATAGAACGGAGTTGAGACCAAAACATTGTCTGATTTCAAGAAGAAATGAGATATATCTCTGGGGCTAAAGGGAATAAGGGATAATGGGCGGAAGCGGGGGATCAGGATATTTAATTTGATAGCCAGCCATGATCAAAATGAATGGCAGAGCATTCTCGAAGGCCAAACGGCCTACTTCCGTTCTAGTTTCTTTGTTTCTATATTTCTGTGACACTTTCTGTGACCCTTCACCAACCTTTACAGATATACAGATATTCTGGTTGTATCACAGCTTGATATGCCTGTTCTGCCCAAGATCGCAAGAAACTACAAAGGATCATCATCACGTCATACATACGTACATTACATCAGTCCATCACGCAAACCAGTTTCCCATCCATTGATTCTGTCTACACTTCCAGCTGCCACAGAAAAGCAGCCAGCATACTCAAGATCCCCATGCAGTCTGAACATATCCTCTTCCAATATCTTCTGTTGGGAAAAAGATACAAAAGTCTGAAGTGACCTACCAGTCAACTCAAGAGCAGTTTTTCCATGCTACCTTTTGAATGGATGTACCTCATAGTAAGTTGATCTTTCTCTACAGCCTAGCTATCACTGTAACACTACATCTGCACCCTCTCTTTTCTCTACGATTGGTATGCTTTGTCTGTTTTGTGTGCAAAAAACAATATTTTTCACTGTACACTCATACTTGTGACAATAATTAATCAAATCAAAATTCATATGTTTATTTTCAGATAAGTTAAAATACTGCAGATTTGCACCACTGGTAAAATACATGCTACAGGATTTACACACACGGGGCAATTAACTGGCCGCTGTACATCCATGTTATAATTATGTCATAACATCAGCCTGTGAGAACGTCACCGCAGCAAACGTCTAAAATTTGACACACTCACAATAATATAAATGCCAGATAACAGAATTATAGAATCTCTACAGTACAGAAGAGGCCATCCCATGCCACTCTTAATGGTCAATCCATCAAATCTACACCAACTCTCTAACACAGTATCTTACCCAGGCCTTCTTCCCTGACCTATCCTTATAACCCCACATATTTACCATGGCTAACCCAACTAGCCTACACATCTTGGGAAAGGGGCAATTTTACCTGGCCAATCCGCCTAACTTGCACTTCTTTGGAATGTGAGAGACAACCAGAACACCCAAAAGAAACCCACACAGACATGAGGAGAATGTGTCAACTCTACACAGTCATCCAAGGCTGGAATTGAACTCAGATCCTTGGAGCTATGAAACAGCAATGCTAACCACAATGCCACCATGCCACCCTTAATGGTCAGGTCAGGTCAGTGGTATGAAACCAAGAAAAATATAAGTTCTTATTTCAGCTGCTGAACTTTTAAAATAGAACAGTTTTCCCTTCATCTGGCTCCTGACTGTAAAAGAAATAACACAGGAACTGGATCCTGAAAATCAATTTAATTGCTGCTTTTGATTAAAGGACATGGTTCCAAATATTCAAAATGGGGAGTGGTACTCACAGCAAATACAGCTCAGGAAATCGCAGACTCACAAGCAATAACTTTACATCTGCTGGGAGTATCAAATGATGCAATTATATCTATAGTTTAAATCTCAAATTGTCAAATCTCCAAAAATATTTCTATGGGAGAAGTTCACTTATTGCAAATGCAAATAAGCTGATTTGATTTCATGACTTTTGGAAGGAGGCAGAATAATTGTTCAGTTCTGGTGTTGGTTTAGGAATTAATTCAGTATATTTGATGCAACAGGCAAACTGCTTCTATCCAGAAATACACCCATACAATGTTGAAAATGATCAATTCCATTTCCCCTGTAAAATAAAACAAAAATGTATCTCTAATCTTTGATAATAATAGTTGCCAAACAAAATTTAAATCAGGTTTCTCATTAAAAATAGTTAAGTAAGTTGGAAGTGGAAACAGGATTAAGTCCTGGCAACAATCTTGGATAATATAGAGCTACAGATGTCCCTCATTATATCAGTAATTCCGTTTTAAAAAAGTACATTATTTGCATTTGTGTACTTGGACAAGTGGTGGAATGTATAGCAAGCTGGCTATAACAGATTCAGAGCGAAGGCATTAAGGCAGAAATTGGGAAGTGATATTCTACTGGGATCAATGGTAGAAATGCTGTTGTTAATCATTTACATAAATGATATTCATTTGGGAATTAGAAGTAGAATATCTAAGTTTGCAGCCAACACCAAATTGGGAAGTGTACTTAATACTGAGGAAGACTACAATAAAATACAAAAAGATATTAAGAAGTCAAAAGGAATTGTAAGTGGCAAATCACCTTTAATATATATGCATGAAATAGTGTATTTTGGCCTATTGGACTTTTTCTTGGCATTAAGCATGTTTGATAAGATGAATAAAGGTCACACAGAGCAGGACAAGCTGCTGGAAGAGCGAGATAAGGGGGAGAGAAGGGTTTTCAGCAGGAGTTATTGGCATAATGGGTCTTTAGGAAATAAGTTTATTGGAGGACAGAATTCTAAAGTGTTATGATGCCCTGGAAACCCCTTTTGTACACTGTTATCAGAACATGATTGCAGTAGTTTGAGCTTCCATGACTGCAAACTAAGACTACATGACTGTTATCCACTCTTCCACTGCAGCACTCAAGCACTGGTAGTTGTTGTTCATGCTGCAATATAAGCTGAGACATCAGCCATCAGGTGCTGCATTATGTTGGCTCCGAAGGTATGTTGATGGAAGTGGCAACCTATTCCATATTGGAAGAGATGGGCTCCACACTTGATTTTGGCTTCTCCTATGTTTCTTGAGATTAAATGCAGGCCTTTTGAAAGGCTTCCCAGTGCACTTGGGTATGTGTCCCCATCAGCCTTTTCCGTAGTCTAGCTCGAAGTTTTCTGCAGCAGAACTAGTGTATGACCTTGTACTCCAGTAACTGGGACCTGAACTCTTGCTCCACGCCCTAGCTCAAGTGGACATGAAGATCCCATCTTTTATCCTATCCTCTAAATCATGGACAGTGTCAGTAACTGAAATGTGAGTGGAGCTATGAATTTAAGAGATGGTGTCCCTTCATCTTTTTGCTTTTCTGGTTCTTCCACTATTCCCCAAACACATTCCCAGTTCTTGATTATCTGCAATAAAAAAGAGAGGAGGGTTAGATTATGGTGAGGGTAAAGGAGAAAGTAAGAGGCACATACTTACACCATTTGCTGTTTCTTAGTCAGACGATATTGTGCCATGAAAGGGAAGCAGGATGAGAGGAGTTTTGGATATACTATTAGGAATTTGGGGAGCTAACTAGGTTAACAGAAGAACCTGAGATGAATACAAAACAACAGATTAGTACCAAGACTAGCTGGTGTCTAGAGGAATAATGAGATCCAAATTGTCCAATGTTGAGATTAGCAAGCATCTGGGGAAATTGAGATGGCCATGTCAGAAAATCTGTTTACCAGGGATCAGTGAATCTATACAAATGATGGCTTCTAAAGGAAAGGAATTTGAGAGATGTAGACAGCCCAATCGATAGGGTGGAATACCAAAGAAACTAAGCAATTTAACTGTTAGCACCTCATCTCCAAACTCCGTGGCCTGGGCCTTAGCCCCTCCCTCTGTAACTGGATTCTGAATTTCCCAACTCCAGAGGTTCCCAATCTCGGATGGTAAAGAAGGACTATCGGAGAAGGGAAAATCAGCCGTGGTTATCGAAGGAAATAAAGGAGTGTAAAATAAAAGCTGATGCGTTCAGAGCAACTAAAAATAGTGGGCGATTAGAAGATTCGGAAAGTTTTAAACAGCAACAAAGAATGATTAAGAAGGTGATGAAGAAAGGAAAGATAGAGTATGAGATTAAGCTAGCTCTAAATGTAAAAAAATGACAGTAAAAGTTTTTACAAATATATAAAGGAGACTGGCTAGAGTGAATGTTGGACCCTTGGAGGAGAAGAGGGGGAATTTAGCGGTGGGCGATGAGGAAGTGGCTGAGGCTTTAAACAAGTTTTTTGTGTCGGTCTTCACGGAGGAGGATACAAATAGTTTGCTGGATATTAAAGATAGAAGGATAGTAGGAGATGAGGTCCTTAATGCAATTACTGTCACTAGAGAGGTAGTGCTTGATAGACTAATGGGACAGAAAGTGGACAAGTTCCCAGGACCAGATGGAATGCATCTGAAAGAAATGGCAGAGGTAATAGCGGATGCCTTAGTAATTATTTATCAAAATTCACTGGACTCCAAAGAAGTGCCACAAGATTGGAAAATGGCTAATGTTACGTTGCTGTTTAAAAAAGGTAGCAGACAAAAGGCAGGGAATTATAAGCTGGTTAGTTTAACGCCAAAAATCGGAAAAATGCTTCAATCTGTCATCAAAGAAGAAATAGCGAGGTACCTAGAAAAGAACAGTTTGATCAAGCAAATGCACGGATTCATTAAGGGGAAATCATGTTTGACAAATTTATTGGATTTCTATTAGGATGTGAGTAGTGCGGTACACAGAGAGGAACCAGTGGATGTGGTGTTTTTAGATTTCCAGAAAGTGTTTGATAAGGTGCCTCACAAAAGGTTGCTGCAAAAAGTTAGGGTGCCAGGAGTTGGGGGTAAGGTATTAGTGTGGAAAGAGGATTGGTTGTCTAATAAGAAGCAGAGAGTAGGAATCAATGGGTGCTATTCTGGTTGGCACCTGGTGACCAGTGGAGTGCCCCAGGGATCGGTGCTGGGGCCTCAACTGTTTACCATATACGTAAATGATCTGGAGGAAGGAGCTGAGTGTAGGGTAATGAAATTTGCAGATGACACAAAGATGAGTGGAAAGCAGATTGCGTGGAGGGTATGGAAAGTCTGCAGAGAGATCTGGATAGGTTGAGTGAGTGGGAGAAGACCTGGCAGATGGAGTATAATGTTAGCAAGTGTGAGGTTATCCACTTTGGTAGAAATAATAGTAGGAGGAATTATTATTTAAAAAGCAAAAAGCTGCAGTATGCTACGTTGCAGAGGAACCTGGGGGTCCCTGTGCACGAATCGCAAAAACCCAGTCTGCAGGTGCAGCAGGGGATCAAGAAGGCGAATGGAATGTTGGCTTTTATAACAAGGGGGATAGAATATAGAAGTAGGGAGGTCTTGTTGCAACTGTACAGGGTACTGGTGAGGCCGCAGCTGGAGTACTGTGTGCAGTTTTGGTTGCCGCATTTGTGTAAAGATATATTGGCCTTGGAGGGAGTGCAGAGAAGGTTCACTAGGCTGATACCGGAAATGAGGGGGTTAGCCTATGAAGAGAGATGGAGTGGACTAGGTTTGTACTCGTTGGAGTTTAGATGGCTGAGGGGGGATCTTATAGAGACATATAAGATAACGAAAGGAATGGAAAGAGGTAGAGAGATTCTTCCCGCTTAAAAAGGATAGCAGGACTAGAGGGCACAGCCTCAAAATAAGGGGGAGGTGCGGTTTAGATAGGAGTTCAGCAGGAATTTCTTCACTCAAAGAGTGGTGAATCTTTGGAATTATCTGCCCGTTGAAGTAGTGGAGGCTACTTCGCTGAATATATTTAAGTCACAGGTAGATACGTTTCTGATAGACAAGGGAATTAAGAGTTATGGGGAGAAAGCAGAAAAGTGAAACTGATCCACTTCAGATCAGCCATGATCTTATTGAATGGCAGGGCAGACTCGAGGGGCTAGATGACCTACTCCTGCTTCTATTTCTTATGTTCTTACGTTCTTACGTTCACAATCAGTTTAGGCAATAACACCTCCTCCGTGATCATCCTCAGCACCGGTGCCCCATAAGTTGTGTTCTCATCCCTCTACTTACTCCTTATATACCGATGGCTCTATGTGATCAAATTCCACTCCAACTCGATTTTCAAGTTTACCGATAACACCATCATAGTGGGTCAGATCTCAAATAATGACGAGACAGAGTACAGGAATAAGGTAGAGAATCTGGTTATCTGGTGTGACAACAATAATCTCTCCCCTCAATGTCAACAAAACAAAAGAGATTGTCATCGACTTCAGAAAGATTAGAGGAAAACTTTCTCAGAAGATTAAGGAAATTTGGTATGTCAGCTACGATTCTCCCCAATGTTTACAGGTGCACCATAGAAAGCATAATACTCAGCTTGGTATGGCTCCTGCTCTGCCCAAGACCATAAGAAGCTATGAAAAGTCATGGATGTAGCCCAATCCATCAGACAAACCATCCTTCCATCCATTGACTCTGACTACACTTCCCACTACCCCAGCAAAACAGCCAGCATAATTAAGGACGCACACATCCCAGACATTTTCCCTTCCAATTTCTTCCATTGGGAAAAAGATACAAAATTCTGACATCAAGAGCAGCTTCTTCCCTGCTGTGTCAGACTTTTGAATAGACTTACCTTGTATTAAGTTGATTTCTCTAAAACCTATCTATGGTTGTAACACTTCAGAGACTATCGATGTGGCTGTGCAGACACTTGGAATTGGGCCGGTGTCTGCGGGAGTTTGCGCGTTCTCCCCGTGGTTGCGTGGGTTTTCTCCGGGCACTCCGGTTTCCTCCCACAACCCAAACATTCGCTCTTAGGCTGATTGGGTAACAAATTGTCCCTATGGTGAAAATTTTCCATATTAGGAATAATATATATATTATTATATAGGAATATTAAAATAGGATAATGTATTTGGTATGACGGCGGCGCAGGCTCGTTGGGCCAAAGGGCCTGTTTCCCGTGCTGTGTTGCTTAATAATTAATAAAAAAAAACTTTATTTGTGTTACATTCTGCACTCTCTTTTTCTTCTCTATGGACAGTATGCTTTGTATACCATGTACTTTTCACTGCGTGCTAATACATTGACCATAATAAATCAAATCAAAATCACTGGGGAAGGAGGCTAGTTTTCCATCCTACAGTCAGCCAAAGGCCTGCTCCATCTAACATTTGGAGCCATAGCAGGTATTCTCCTCTAAAAGATGCAGTTTTGTTCCTTTGCTGAACCAGCAAAAGACAGTTTCTTAGACCTGGTCATATCGTGTGGTAACTATAAGCTACATTTGACTTACAGAGTTACTAAATTGAATGTTTTTGGGAAAAGGGGTTTCTCAGTGAGTTCAGTGAATGTGGGTGTATTTTGGGAACAAGAGGTAATTTCGGATAAAATGATGTGTTTAGTTATTAATATACCTAAGTGTCATAGTGTATATTAATTTATCTTGACATTTATTTTCATTTACTTCCCTAATTTCAATTAAAACAACCAATGAACTGATTCCTCACTGTGTTGTGCATGGTTCCTCATGTTATTCCAAACAAATATACACCACGAAGAATCAGTGTTTCAAATTATGCTTTGGGATTTTGAGGCAATTTCAGAGGTAACATCAGTGGGGTTCTTAACAATACAAATACACTCATCTTCGATAGCTTTAGTCACTTGCTGACCATGAGTCAGCAATGGCCCTTCCACAATGGTTCACAGTGTCTTATCCATGAGGGTTATAATAAAGAGGTATGCCTCTTCCCCGCTGGTTAGCTTCTATTGCCTCTAGTTGTTCACCTTTTTCAGAGAGGTAATCTTGCCAGCAATCATTGTGCAGTTCTCATGGGTGACATAGCTGTCATAATTGCATACCTGGAAGTTGTGTTAGCTGTGTGCATGTGTTTCAACCACACTAAGTATGCGACAATTTGTTGAAACATAGGTACATGCCCTGACTGACAGAAATGAGTGACGGGGTTGTGGTGCATTCAGAAGTGACTCAGGCCAGTGATGCAGTTGGTAGGAAATGGCATTTTGAAGATGCATTCATGTATCCAGATATTGACCTCCTCTACTATCCCTGACTGGGAGGCCTCCACACACTCCCACTAAGACAACAAGACATCTCTCTATCATTCTACCTCTTCAGCCAGGACTGCTGATGCAATATCTGAAAATCTCGGTGCGGTTTTCCCCCATGGTCAACGTATGTGGTTTGTTGCAAAATCCTATTCCAAATAATCTCAGCTTGAACATTAGCCAAAATTCATATCTCTTTCAGGAGCTTTGAATAGTGCAGGTTTATTTTAAGAAATGCTGAGCTACGTTAATATTGGGCCTCTTGGAAATGCATGAAGCTAAGGAACAGCAGACATACAACCCCAAGTCTCATTTCTTGCACCCTTTTAGAACTGCGGCCTTGATTTCTACTTGTGAACAGTCCAAAACTAGGAGTCAGCAAATTACCAATAAATCCAAAAAGTAATTAATGAAAAACACCTTTATTCAGCGAGTGACTAGAATGTGGAACAAGATGTTCCAAAGAGTTGTTGAGATGAATATCACTAACTCATTTCATTGGCAGTTAGAGATATACAAGAGGGCAAAAGAAAAAGCAGAAAATGTTGATAAAGTGAGCTGAAGTTAAGTGAGGATGGCAGAAGGCTTTTTTGGGGCATAAATCTATTGGGCCAAATTATTTGTCTCTACAATGTACATTCTATAATATTACTGAAAATATAAACTGACAGTTTGGGTTCCACCACGGTAATTTAGTTCCTGACCTCATACAGCCTTGGTTCAAAGATGGACGAAAGAGCTGAACTCCAGAGGTGAGATGAGAGTGACTGTAGCATTTGACTGGATGAGCTATCAAGGATTCCTATCAACTCTGGAATCAATGGAAGTTGAGGGGAAACTTTCAGCTCTTTGGAATCACGCCTAGCACAAATAAAATTGGTTGTGTCAGTTTCAGGACATCACTGTAGGAGTTCCACAGGGTAGTTTCCTAGGCCCAACCAGCTTCAGCTGCTTCATCAATGGGCTCCCCTCCATAAAATCAGTAGTGCGGATATTCATTCACAATTACACAACATTCTGCACCATTCACAGCTCCTCAGATACATGAAGCAACCTATGCCCATATGTAGCAAAACCTGGACAACATCCAGGTTTGGGCTGATAAGTGGCAAGTAATAATTGTGCCACATAAGTGCCAGACAATGGCCAACTCCAACAAGAGAGAATCTATTTAGTGCCCTTTGACATTCACTGGCATTACCATCAATGAATCTACCCTTTATCAATATTCTGGGGGTTTCTATTAACTAAAAGCTGAACTGGAACAACCATATAAATACTGTGGCTACAAGAACAGATCAAAGACTTGGAATTCTGTGTCGAGGAACTTATTTCCTGACTCCTTAAATCCTGCTCATCATTTCCAAGCACAAGGCAGAAGTGTGAAGGAATGCTCTCCACTTACCTGAATGAGTGCAGCTCCAGCAACATTCAAAAAGCTTGACATTATCAAGAATAAAGCTTGATTGGCACCGCTTCCACAGATGTCTACTCCCTTCATCACTTACACACGGTGGCAGCTGTATATACCCTCCTCAAGATGTACTACAGGAACTCATCAAGGCTCCTTAGGTAACATCTTTTAAACCCACAGCCACTACCATCTAAAAAGACAAGGGAGCAGACACGTAGGAACACCACCACCTGGAAATTCTCTTCCATCCTGACATGAAAATATCATAGAATGCCTACTATGCAGAAAGAGGCCATTTGATCCATCAAGCCTGCACCAAGAACAATCCCACCCATAACCAGATATATTTACCCTTCTACACTCTCTGACATTAAGGGGCAATTGAACATGGCCAATCAACCTAACATCTTTGGATTTTGGGAGGAAACTAGTACACCTAGAGAAAACCCACAGAGACATGGGGAGAATGTGAAGACTTCACATAGATAGTCACCCATTCCTTCATTATCACTGGGTCAAAATCTTGGAACATTCTCCCTATCAGCACTGTGGATGTACCTACACCATATGGACTTCTGTGGTTCAGGATGGCAGTTCACCACTGTTTTCTCAAGAGCAATTAGGGATGGGCAATGTTTGCAGGCCTAGCCAGAAATGCCCACGTCCCTTGAATGAATTTAAAAAATATAATTTATTGAAAAGTTCTTAAATGATTTGGTAAAAATTGGGAGGTATCAATCCCCATCTCTTGATTATTCAGTTTTCTTCATTGCCACAAAACCATGGAGATTTACAGCACAGCGGGATGCTAGCTAATCTATTATATCTGTGGTTTGTTCTTTGCCAGAGCAATTCAAAATCAATCCCACAGCCCTTGTACTTTTGTCTCTTCCACTGATACAAATACTTATTCTATTTTCTTCTAAAAATGCAACCTCTTACCTGAATCAATCCATGTGGAAAATATTCTATATTCTAACAATCCTGCGCATGAAGAAATTATTTCTAATCCTTGAGCTCTCCAGCTTTGTGATCATTCTTGATTGATGATCCCTCATCACTGACTGAACGAGTAGAGGAAATCATGTTTTCATATTAACTTCTCTTAAAACCTTTCCGAATTTTGGAAAAAATCTTTCCTCTGCTCCAGTGGAAATCTCAGGTTTTCCTTCATAATTTGAATTTCTCATTTCTGGTATTATGCTAAGTTTTGTGATTTATTTTTCAAACTTTGATGTCCCTTCTGTAATAGAAACATAGAAGATAGGAGCAGGAGGAAGCCATTTGGCCCTTGGAGCCTACTCCACCAATCGTCAACTCAATAGCCTAAATCCAGTAGAAACATAGAAAATAGGACACACAGAATCAGAAAAAAGAAAAGGCTTGTATTTATGTTTGCCTATCAGAACATCTGGATATTGCAAAGTACTTTACTGCCAGTTAAATACATTTGAGGTATGGTTCTTATTGTAGTGTGTTGTTATTGTGGCATCTTCATCAATTTACACAAATTTATCAGTACTTTATTTACAGATATGCAATAAATGCTGGCCAGTCAGCAACATTCATGTCCCACAAATGAATGAAAAAACTCTTATTCTTGAACTACATATTACAATTAATGAAAATAAAATGTACTCTTTATATGGTTTTATTTACCTGCAATTACACTTTCAAGGAATTATGTATTTGTAACTTTGTTAATCTACATTATTCAGCAGCTTTCCACTGTGCTAGATACCATTCTTAGTCCCACCCTCCCCCACTGCCCCCCTGCAACTTCTCATTAAGTTGCATCCATCACCCATCTGTCTATTCATAAATCTCTCCCAAATACTTGAACGGTCCCTTCACTGTTGTACCATCGGAAAATTTTGATTACATGGGCTTAGTTTTAACATGGAAATGCAAGTGGATCTGGGTTGGGTGTTAAAACGGATGAAATTGACAATGCACCAGGGAGTTGGGCCTAACATGCTGACTTTGCATTTCATTGCAGTAAGTTCGGCTGCCTGAGTATAATCCCTAGGGAAAGATAGACTGTCATTTTCCGTATGCTGATCACTCAATTAGAGCAATATTTACATACTCTATTCATTTGAACGTCAGGTACACAGCTTCCTGCGCTTCCTAAGACTTGCTGATGAAACCAAAGCTAGTACACAGCAGTAACTTAAGGAGCAGAATCAATTTCAATCAAAGATGCCAATAAATATTCAATATTCACAACTGCTTTTTACTTGCTCCTGGGAAAGGATTTCTTCAGAACATTTTTGCTGAGGATACTTCATACACTTTCGAGGTTTGTTTTATTAGTCCAAGGTGGTTGTCATTTATGCTGCCTTATTTTGAACATCAGATGAGGACCAAGCTATTCAGTAACAACAACGCATTTGCAACCAGTTATTCACAGACCGCAGATGCACAGCAGACAGTGGTCCGACAGAGAGCGAGGCATCCGGCAGAAAGGCACAGCTCACAGGGAGAGCTATCCATGAAACAGCATCCTTCAGCGGAAGATGAGATTCCTTGACATGTTCAAACAGTAGTGTCTCAGGAGGCTCAGGTTGTTCTGTCAGCTGGTGGAAGGTATCTGCAGCCTCCTGTCAGAAGTCCTGCTGTTATCTGATTTTACTCAGATTTTGTTATCTGCAGGACAACTGATTTCAGTCATCCCAATTTGCAAGTGACTTAAAAATTTTACTTTGGTTCGGATAATACTTAACCAATTAAGGCAAGATAAGACTCTTTAAATGGTAAATTCTAGAAAATTTATTAAATAAAAAAATATTTCTATGGACAGTAGGGGGGTTAATTTAAATTGCCTTAATTTCTCCTCTCACCACCAATCTGTAAACAGAAAGGTGTTTTCAATCTTGACTTTGTCCTTTATAAATGGTAACACATTATCCACAACATGGAGATTTGAGGTGTTCTGATCGATTATGCATTGTCTGCAAAGTGCATTGAGGTATGATAACACAAAGGGGGTGACACACGCAGACACACACACACAAACATGCATGCACACATACACAAAATTCTAGAAGCCAGTCCTCTTGTCAGCTGAGAAACAGTCCATCTTGAAAAACATTAGGAAAAAATTTTATAAAGTAGTCCAGCTAACTAAGACGTATAGAATCATAGATTCCCTATCATTTAGAAAGAAGCCATTCAGTCCATCGAGCCCGCACCGGCATCAATCCTACTTAGACCTTACTGGCATAACCCCACATATTTATCCTGGTCCTAGTGGGGCAATTTAGCATAACTTGTCAGCCTAACCTGCATATTTTTGGAGCAGGAAGGAAACCGGAGCAACTGGAGGAAAACCACACTAACACAGGGAGAATGTGCAAACTCATATTGACAGTCTTCCAGAATTGAACTCCACTTCCTGAAGCTGTGAAGCAGCAGTGCTAACCAGTTCCTGATTAAAATACATTGTGCGGGTTGGCTGGCTAGATACCTAGTACATTGACTGGTTTGACACTAGTAGCATGGTGCTCTATCCCAATTCAGGGGAGAGCTGACTGAAGATGATTTAACCTGAAGATTACCACATCTCAGATGAGGGACCAGGTTGAGAAGGCAGATCTTCATTAATAACATTAGCCAGTATGGAAATGTTGGCGTCACTCTGCACCATAAACTAGCTGACCAGCAAGCTGAGCTAACAAAGCATCGCAGCTGAGGTAAACCGGGGGGCTGCCCTGTTGTAAAAAACTATAGCAATTTGCCATGGTCCAGCAAATATCTGAAAGGATCTGCTTTTGGGCAGAGAATTGAAGAAAGTGACAAAGACAGAGCAGCAACAGAAGAATATATTATGTATAATGAAGAATAAGGGAGAGGAACAAAAGTAAACCATGCAGCCTATTGAGTATATAAAGATAGTTCTTCCTGGCTCGAGTGTGACAGTATACTTAGCACGATGGCCCAGTGGTTAGCACTGTTGCCCCACAGCCCAGCGACCCAGGTTCGATTTTCAGTTTGGGACACTGTCTGTGTGGAGTTTGCACATTCTCTCCGTGTCTCCCTGGGTTTCCTCCAGGTACTCCGGTTTACTCCCACAGTCCAAAGATGTGTGAGTTATGTTGATTGCCATGGTAAATTGTCCCCACTGTCCTGCGATGCATAAGTTAGAGGGATTAGTGGGATAAATATAGGGGTAGGGCTTGGGTGGGACTGTTGTTGGTGCTAAATGGCCTTCTTCTGTACTGTAGGGTTTCTATGATTCAACAAATCAGGAGAATGGCTTTTACAACTTCATGTAGGTGATCAGTACATTAAAAGTAACATCCTCAAGAATCTTGGTGGAATATATCACTCTTGGCAGCAATGGGAACTGAGGCTGTCAGATCACAAAATTTGGCATGATGAAAGAAAATCTGTTTCCTGCCAGCAGGAAATTGGTTTGGAATTTTTTTTTTGCTTTTCATTGTGGGTTAAAGATGGCTCAAGTTTCCTTCTGATCTACGTTGGAAACCACATTTGCTTTCATTTGCACCTCATGAATGCTCATTCAAAGGCCAACTTTCTGGAATGATGTCTCCTCTCCAAATAAATGCCTGCCAGTAAATTTTTAGAACATTCTGTTTGCCTAGTCTGTACGAGTAATGTGCACCTGGCAAACTTCACTTCATCTTGAGGTACTTCGATGCAGTTTCTGCCTAGCTTTAAGGGAAGTGCTGCTAGATTTCAGGTATTTTAAGCTGCACCAAGAGCTGATAAAGGAGGCAGGTTAATGGAGGCAGTTGCAGTGGGGGAAAATGTACAAGGAAGGGCTAAGCATTTTCAGGAGGAGCATTTGATATCTGTGGAAGATACTAGATTGTCTTAGAGGTTAGGATTGGTGGTGTTGACAGTGGTATCCTGGGGAGAGAACTTAGGGTACTAGTGATAGGAAGGAGCAATCATAGTCAGAGGGAGAAGTGGGATGTAGTAAAGTGGCTAGTTTAGGACGTGAGGTGGATATCTCATCTGGTGGGTCACAGAGTGAGACAACACAGCTTCTTGAATAATGGGATGGGCAAAAATAACAAGTATTGGCTCTGAGGAAAGGAAAGGCATCATGTGTCAACTCAGGCTTGCTGGACCGAAGGGCCTGATCCTGTGCTGTACTGTTCTTTGTTTTTTTGTTCATATAATCCCTACAGTGCAGAAGGAAACTCTTCAGTCCAACAAATCTGCACTGACTCTCCAACAGAGCATCTTACCAAGGTCCACCCCCTGCCCTATTCCCTTAGCCCCATGCATGTATCTCACTAATCCCCCTAACCTACACATCTTTGGACATTAAGGGGCAATTTAGCACAGTCAATCTATTGAACCCACAAATCTTTGGACTGTGGGAGGAAACCAGACCACCAAAGGAAACACACTGAATACATGGAGAGAAAGTGCAAACTCCACACAGTGACTCAATGCTCGAATAGAGCCTGGGTCTCTCATGTTAGAACATAGAACATAGAACATTACAGCGCAGAACAGGCCCTTCGGCCTTCGATGTTGCGCCGACCAATTAGGAAAAAGCAATGACCCTCTAACCTAAACCATTCCCTTTTCGTCCATAAATTTATCTACTAACCTCTTAAACACCACCAAACTTGGCGCATCTACAACTGCAGCAGGCAGGGCATTCCATACCCTAACCACCCTCTGGGTAAAGAACCTACCTCTGACATCCGTCTATAACTACCACCCCTTAATTTAAAGCTATGTCCCCTCGTGCTAGCTTTCTCCATCCTAGGAAAAAGGCTATCACTGTCCACCCTATCTAAACCTCTAATCATCTTATATGTTTCAATAAGGTCTCCTCTTAGCTGCCTTCTTTCTAACGAAAACATGTTGTGAGGCAGGAGTGCTAATCCCTGTGCCACTGTGCCATCATTTACTTCTGTTGAAATTACAATTGTTACTGACAGAGAGAGGGTTAATTTAACTGCCTTGATTTCTCCTCTCATTCCCCATTTGTAAACGGAAAGGTGTTTTTAATTTGCTTTCCCCTATATAAACAATGGCACATTCTCCAGCTCCTCAGTTTTGATGTGATCCAATTTCTATTAATAACCCCACAGCAAATCCAAGATAGGATAAACTAAAAGACTTAGATTATTTGCATTCACTCAAACACCTGAAGGGAGTAGCAATATAGAAATGAGAATCCTCCATCCTCGCCACGGCAGGGTCACCATTGGCTGCCACTAAAATCTTCTGGTCCCGGCAAAGATTGTAGTGATTTACATTCTGTGTCACTGTAATACATGCAATAGAGATCGACTATAGTGAATCATACAATCCCTACAGTGCAGAAGAAGGCCATTCAGTCCATCGAGTCAGCACCAATCACAATCCCACCCAGGCCCTATTCCCATAACCCTGCTAATCCTTTGAACTAAGGTCAATTTAACATAGTCAATCGACCTAACCTCCACATGTTTGGACTGTGGGAGGAATCGGAGCACCCAGAACAAACCCATGCACACAGTGATCCGAGGCTGGAATTGAACCTGGGTCCCTGGCATTGTGAGGCAGCAGAGCTAACCACTGTGACACTGTTCCAGTGAGATCACAAGTTTCCACTGTTGGGAAGAGCTGGAGATTTCCGCCCATACATTAGAAGATGGAGAGAGAAAATAAAGATTCACAAAGCTAAGACCACAGTGAAAATAATTATTATTTCATGTGTGTCCAGACTTCAGAATCAAAGTCCAATGCGATATTCCTTCAGAAGGTCAGCAAGTTGAAAATTAATGCCATGTAATTCAGTTATCCAGTGGACTTAACTTCACAAGAGAAGGTAGGCATGTCAAGATGGGTCAGTCTTGTGGGCAATGGTACAGAAATTCCAGTAGAAACAGTGTAAATGGGGAAAGTATTCTGAGCAGAATTCCTTTTCTGTGTTCTCAAGAACATCAGTAAGAGGTCTGGCAACACCTATTTTAAATCCAACCGATTTATTTGATAGTGAACCTTCTGGAGAAGGTGAGAGGGCATGGGATCCAAGGGGCTTTGGCCTCGTGGATCCAGAACTGGCTTGCAGAGAGTGGTTGTGGATGGGTCTTGTTCTGCATGGAGGTCGGTAACCAGTGGAGTGCCCCAGGGATCTGTTCTGGGACCCCTGCTGTTTGTCATTTTCATAAATGACCTGGATGAGGAATTGGAGGGATGGGTTAGTAAGTTCGCCGACGATACAAAGGTCGGTGGTGTTGTGGATGGTCTGGAGGGATGTCAAAAGTTGCAGTGGGACATAGACAGGATGCAAGACTGGGCGGAGAAGTGGCAGATGGACTTCAACGCGGAGAAATGTGTAGTGGTCCATTTTGGCAGGAATAATGGGATGAAGGAGTACAATATAAGGGGTAGGAGTCTTAGCTGTGTTGTAGAGCAGAAGAATTTCAGGGTCTGGGTCCATAGGACTCTTAAATCGGCCTCGCAGGTGGAGGAAGTGGTCAAGAAGGTGTACGGTGTACTGGCCTTCATTAATCGAGGAATAGAGTTTAGGTGTCAGGAGGTAATGATGCCTATAAGGCCCTTGTCAGACCCCAGTTGGAGTATTGTGCGCAGTTCTGGTCGCCTCATTATAGGAAGAATGTAGAGGCTATTGAGAGAGTTCAGAGGAGATTTACAAGGATGCTGCCTGGATTGGGAGGCAGGCCTTATGAAGATAGGTTGAGGGAGCTGGGACTCTTCTCAATGGAGAGACGTAGGTTGAGAGGCGACCTGATAGAGGTTTATAAAATGTTGAGAGGAATAGATAGGGTGGACTCTCAGAGACTATTTCCCCGAGCTGAAATGGTCACTACGAGAGGACACAGATGTAAGGTGCAGGGAAGCAAATACAAAGGAGATGTCAGGGGTAGGTTTTTCACTCAGAGGGTGGTGAGTGAATGGAACCGACTGCCGTCGGAGGTTGTTGAGGCAAACTTACTGGGTCTTTTAAAAGACTTTTGGATGAGTATATGGAAAAGAATAGGATAGGGGGTTATAGATAGGTCTGTGGATTGGTAGATGTGATCGGTGCAACTCGTGGGCCGAAGGGCCTGTTTGTGCTGTATTGTTCTATGTTCTATGTTCTATGGGGGTTATGGTTTATCCATATTTGGGATTCAAGTGATTGCCCCTCCCAAGTTGCTTGCTCGAAAAAAACAAAAGTGGGCCTTCTTTAATAGTGATTCCATGATAGTAAGATTATATAACTCATAATATTTCATACAAAAGCCAGCAACAGTGATATTGATAAAATATGACTATTAAAAAATATTCCTGTTTCTCACACTAAAGGATTCTACGATTTAGTTTCTTTGACAAAGCATGTTTATCTTCCATTTGGGTTTCTGAGATGGTTAAATGTTCTAACTATTAAGATTGAAAGGAAATGTGCAGTGTCATTTGTTCCTTAATTTTATCTCTAATTGTAGATCTAAGAGTATATCCACAATTATTGATAGCCTACTTGATCTATAATTTCCCACTTTATCTTCTAGAACAGAAGAACAGGGAAAAGTAATTCATCCTTTCTACACTATTGAGTTGTTCAGCTAGGGTTTAGCTGATCTGCACTTAAATGTCATTCATTCACCTTGTTCCTATATCCTTGATGCCCAAAAAAAAACTATCGTCCCAAGCTGGGATTCTTCCAAAAAATTCTAAATCCTCAGTATATAATAAACGGGAATAACTCCCGCTGAGTTTTTTTTTATATGATTTTCAGATTGGATCTCCCACACTATGAGCACTGCAGAGTGTCCTAATGGGATTACCTTTGAAAATCTGCAGGCTGGGTCTATTTCCACCCGAGAGGCTGGCAGCATAGCATTGAGTGGGTCACTGCACATGCACCAATCCCTATCAATGCCAAGATCGACGCATGCACAATAAGCTTGCATTGCAAGCCTCTTGATGGCTGGTCAGTCCTGCAACCCACCATCGCTGACCTAATATCCCCACCCCGCAGCTGGCTCCAATCTCCTGATTCTCCCTGCCACAATAGTCCCAACCCCTCCATGTCACAGTAAAACAGTGATTGGCACTGCTGCTTCATAGTAACAAGGCCTGGATTTGGTTCCCAGCCTGAGTCACTGTTTGTGTGGAGTTTGCATGTTCTGTCCGTGTCTGTGTGGGTTTCCTCCAGGGGCTCCAGTTTCCACCCCCATTCTAAAAGATGTGCTGGTTAGGTACATTGACCAGAATAGGTGCCAGAATATGGAGACTAGGGGAATTTCATTGTAACTTATTGCTGTGTTAATATAGGCCTTACTTGTGACTAAGAAATAAATTTTACTTTTACGCCTTTTCCCCAACTCCAGGAGCTATGGCCACTGTCCCAACCTCTCATACCTGGATGACTTGCCCCAATCGCCATCCTCCCTCCCTCTATCACCAATCCCGAATGCAGAGTGGCAATGGATTCCATTCACCCCTACTAATGGCTCCCCTCCTCGACACTTCCCAATGCCTGGTGGGTGGTGTCAAGGCATTTCTTGGGCTTTGGCAGTTTGTCTCTTATGAATCAAGGCATGAGAAAAGTGCACAAGAGAGAGACAACTCCTTATTGCACAGTGACATAGTTACCCTGCTGCTTCACAGTGCCAGGGAGCCGGGTTCGATTCCCAGCTTGGGTCACTGTCTATGTGGAGTTTGCATGTTCTCCCCATGTCTGTGTGGGTTTCCTCCTGGTGTTCTAGTTTCCTTCTACAGTCTGAAAGACATGCTAGTTTGGTGCATTGGCCATGTTAAATTCTCAGTGTACTCGAACAGATGCCAGAGTGTGGCAATTAGGGGATTTTCAATATTAACTTCATTGTAGTGTTAATGTAAACTTAATTGTGACACTAAAAAAACAGGTATTTATAAAGGCAAAGGAATTTCTGTGCAAATATGCTTTGAATGAATGGAAGCTTTGCCTTCCATAGGAAGGGGAGAAGAAACCAACAGCCTGATATTCAATACAGAAATGAACATACTGGAAATATACAGAAGGTCCACCAGCATCTGTTTCCAAAAAGGTTAATTTCTAAACTGCTGTGATGAAAGTTAAACTCTCAAAACATAACCCGTGTTTTCCCTTTACAGAAGTTGAATAGATCCATATGTGTTGTGCTGTGTTGTTTTGGCAATTGCACCGAACTGTTCAACAACTCTGTGAGAATTGGTACATTCTTTATAATATTTGTTCTCCCATATTGCATCTGCTTCATCTGACAAAGTTTAACATTGATCACCACATGTGCCTGGCTTCCTTCAGTAAATCCCACTGAAATCCTCACATGTTACAAATTGGGTTTTGGCAGCATTCACAGCCTTTCCGTACCAAGTTCCATCCCAGACGTTGAGCTCTTCATATCCCAAGTGAAGTTACATTTCCTGACAGGAAACCAGAGACACATATTCCTGATAGCTCCAACCCAAGGATCTCAACTTTCTGTACATTGCAGTAGTAACATATGAATCAAGGGAGTTGAGGTTTGTGGTTTCAGCATAAGTAAATAATATCGTGTAGGTATATACCTACTTTTATGCGTCCAAAATGAAACCTAATATTCAAATGCAATATGTTAGTTTAAGTATCAAAGTACTGCAATTTGGAATTGCAACTAAGTATTTCATTTAAAAAAAAACTTTTCTCTTTTACTCTCACATTGCATTTAATCATTCTGGAAAGATGACCAATTGGATAATTATTTCCACAATAGTGTGTGAAAGAGGCAATGCATGGGCAGTAACAAATACAGTGAACTATTGCCAAGTGTGACTAATTTATTTCAGATTGAAACTTAGTTAAGAATAGATTCATAAAAATGGCAGCAGAGCAGAGGAACTGATGTGTAGGGTATTTTCTTCAGACTTTTGTAAATGTTTGTATATTAAAACAACTCAAAATAGTGAATAATTTCTCCCTTAATATCATTGATGATTGAAACATCCAACAAGGACCACTTATCCTATTTATATACTGGCCCCCGATTAATTTTTCTTATGAGATCCTTAGAGTGGAAATTAGTCAGCACTCTGGATTCTGACTTCAGAAATGTAACCCAAGGACATTTGAAATCATTCACGTTGGCAATGGATGGTTTTCAGATGCTTAAGGGGATGGTGGAGAGAGTTGCTGTGGAGAGAGGGGGGGAGGGAGGGCCAAATGAGGAATTTCCTGAATTGACATTGGGCCATGAAATAACTCCACAGAGGCCGGTGCTCTTTCACCAAATTTCTTTTATTAACAAACTCTATTACACTCCTGGAGTGCTTCAGGTATACAGTCACAATCCAGAGTGCCAGCAGACCTGATATTAAATTCAGGTGAGGCTCCCTGATTAGCCAGGCAATCATGACCAATCTTTTTGGCCAATCTTTTTTGACAGCATAAATGACCAATCATTTTGGGCCAACCAAATAAAGGAAATCAAATTAACGAGGAGACAAATTAAAGGGAGCAGCTCCCTAAAAGAAGGGGAACTGCCCAAAACAAAAGACAGTGAAAAGGAAATTTATAACCTCAAATCAAAATGTGATTAAAGGGGTCAGTAATGTGCCTCAATCACTGCAGCGTCTAGCAGGCATGGAATGTTTTAATGGTACCTTCGGACATTGCATGCTTCCTCCCTAGGAACAGCCGTCTGCTAACATAGTTGCGGTAGAGGGCAGACAGTTAGGTTGGACAGCAATTATGACCTCAACCAGGGCTTTCATACTCCAAGAGGCCAATCTTATGTGCCTTACTGAAGTCATTACAGGACACTTGGTGGAGAGGAGCCTAGCAATTGCTTCAGGATCTCCTCTTTGAAACTGAGCTCCCTGGAGAAGTGCAATCATTCAATCTGCTCCACCCTGTTTTGCTGATCAGTAGCTGCTGCTAGTATAGTCTAACTAGAGCATCACAATTCCATCAGAACCTTCTCGGGTTTATATTTTAATGATCAGAATTTTATAGCTGGAAGCCCTTCAAGTCATGACTTCCTCCTGGTGATGGTGAAAAGTCCTGCCTTCTGCCAACCAGTGCTCATTGCGGCATGAAATGGCACTGGGCTTGCTGGAGTTAGTGGGGATGTGTTCCCAGCTGACTCCTTGGATGGCTGAGCCTCACCATCCTGAAAATTCTGGCCATCATTTTGGTAATAATGTCCAAGTCACAAGTCAAGAGTGTGGTGGCATACTCTACTTGACTGGATGAATGTGGCTCAAACTGCACTGAAGAAGCACAACACCACCCAGGACAAAGCAGTTTGACAGAGTGGCATCCCATTCATCAACCTTCAACATTCACTCCTTCCACCACTGACGCACAGTGGCAGCAGTCTGAACTATGTTTAAGATGCATTGTAGAAGCTCACAAATGCTTCTTCAACAGCACTTTCCAAAGCCGCAGCCTCTACCACCTAGGTAGACAAGGGTAAAAAACACATGGGAACCCTGCCACTGCAAATTCCACTTCAAGTCACAATGAAATGGAACTACCTAGTTGTTTCTTCATTGTTGCTGGATCAAATTTTTGGAATTTCCTCCTTAACAGCACTGAGGGTGTATCTGCAGCAGATGGAGTGCAGTGATTCAAGAAGCTGGCTCATCAACACCTTCTAAGGGGAATTAGGAGTGGGGAATAAATGCTGGTCTTGCCAGCGATGCTACAACCCTTAAATGAATAAAAATTGTTTAAATTAGATGACCCCCCCCCCACTAACTTTGGCAACATCATCACCAGAACAGGTATCTTAGCCACTATACTGGGATCAAAGCTTCCAACTGTTCATTTTAGCTCCTTTAATAAGTATTTCTTACTTATTTCCATAGTTTTAGGCCATTAAATTGTATCTGTGATCCTTTCCATTCTTGCAATTCCTAAGACATAGGTGCATCAACTTGTACCTAATCTCTGAGATAATTGAGCTCCATCTGTACCTCTGAAGAGAGAATGTATATCAAGAGGATAATATTTCACATATGTTGGTTTGAGAACACTGAAATTTCCATATGTGCTGCACACCTGGTTTGTTAAAACAATTGTTGGAAAGAATAAGAAAAACATTACAAATACTGACTTCCAGAGGAATCTCTTTAAGGTAGCTATGAACCCTGGAAGATTAAGAAATTATGACATTCAACTGACATCTTTACGTTAATCTTCACAGATTTGGAGAGTAGACGAATTCCAGATCTGGTGAAGTTCATCAGGGATCTATAACATGTGTCAAATGTTAGAAAAGTTACAAAGCATTGCAAAGTAAGGGGTAAGTATTTGGCGTGTCAGCATAAATGCTGTTTAGACAGTTTCCGAGCAGTACAGCAGACTTCATAGCTAAGTGGTCAATACAGAGGTCAAAACATTCAATAAATCCAAAATGGATGTGGAGACATGAAACAAATGTTGCTTTTTCCAATATAGGCAACATGCCAGTTTCGTATTGCTTGCTCATTAACTTGACAGCAAGTTAATTAACCTGCAGCCAGCATCAACCATGTTACTGATTGGCTGCCTGTCTCAGTAAGGAGACAAAATCATGACAGGCTAGTAGCAGTTAAAACTAGCTTGTGCTACTTTAAGCTAGTCTGCACCTCTTAAAGATAACTGAAGTAGATTCTGGAAGTCATTCTGCAATTAGTTCTGACCATAAGGTCTTCTGAAATTGTGTTTGAGACTTTCATCATGTAGAGGAGAGGAGATATGCTCTATTCATAGGGGCAGACAAAACTCTGAGGAGGCAGTAGCAGGAGAATATTCTCCAGGAATTTGATGCAGTTTGGTTTAGTATTAACTTGTACGATGACGTGGTACTCAATCTTCAGTTTTCCTGGACCTGTAGATAATTTGGAAGTTTATTTCTGAACATATTGCTTTCATGCTCATCAGCAACTTAATCCACTGCATAGAATAGCTTCAGCTTTAAACATGCCTATTTACTTAGTACAGAGCACTTTTTATTTTGCACGACATAGAGAGGTTCAAAGAATTCTCTATCTTTATGATACTAAAATAGGTGATACTGTAAGTGAGGAAGGTTATCAAAAATTGCAGCAAGATCTTGATCAGCTAGGGAAGTGGGCCAAGAAATGGCAAAGAGAATTCAATACAGGTAGTGTGGTGTATTGCATTTTGGAAAGTCAAATCAAGGTAGGACTTTCATGGTGAATGGTAAGACCTTAGGAAGAATCGTGGAACATAGGGACCTTGGAGTTCAGGTACACAGTTTTCTAATGGTGGAGTCACAGGTATATAGGGCAATGAAGAAACTTTTGGCATACTGGCTTTCATCATTCAGAGCACTGAGTATAGAAGTTGGGAAGTTATGCTGCAGTTGTACAGGACATTGATGAAGCCGCACCTGGAGTATTGTTCAGTTTTGGTTGCCTTGCTATAGGAAAGATGTTATTAAACTGGAGATAGTGCAAACGAGATTTATAAAGATGTTGCCAGGACTCAAGTGAGTTACAGGGAGAGAATGAATGGACTAAGACTTTTTTCTTTGGAGCGTAGGAGACTGAGAGGTGATCTTATAAAGATATTTAAGATCATGAGAGGTATGAATAGGATGAATGCACTCAGTCATTTTCCCAGGGTTGGGGAAATCAAAAAATACAGGGCATAGGTCTAAGTTAAGAGGGGAAATAATTAATAAGAAGCCGAGGAGTAACTTTCTTATACAGAGGATGGTACATATGTGGAATGAATTGCCAGAGAAAGTAGTTGAAGCAGGGACATTGAAAACATTTAAAAGGCATTTGGATAGATACATGGATAGAAAATAGGGATATGTGACAAACTTAGGTAAGCTTAGATGGGCATTTTGATTGACATGGACCAATTTGGGCTGAAAGGGCTGTAGTTTCTATGATTCTATGATCTTTGTACTTTGAATTTCAATATAATCCCATCAGGACGCTGTCATTTGAAAGATGAGAGTTGCAATGCAATCTGTTCGTCCCAGTTTATGTTGTCTGATAAAATAGAAACACCTGCTCCTTTGTCTAATATAAACTCTGTGCCTTATCAACCCACTTGGAGTTTAACACACCAGTATTGGCAGTATAAATTCTCTACTTTAGGAGGTTATTTCCTTCATTTGTGGTTCCTCCACTTTTTGTATGTGGCTTTGGTTTAAAAAGAATTCCCTCTTCTTACAGGTTGTCAGCAATTTTGAACGACAGCCTGTTTTGAATTGGCCTACTTGTCCACAGTTTTGGCACTCTGCTGCAGCTGCTGGACATTCTTCTTACTTGTGTAACTTCTTCTCGCCATGTTAATGACTTTTCAAGATAGCTGTTGGCACATTTTTTTCCTGTTTTGGAGAGCTTAGACTTTGGAACTCTTTCTTTCTTATGGCATACATATTTAATGTTCTCATTTGACCTTCTCCATGGAATCTTGTCTTTTCTGCAAACAAATATCTGATTTTTTTCCAAACTCATTCTTGGCTGTAAAGGAGCTGATAATGCTTCATCTAGGAGCCCAACTAATATTCAATTACAATTAATTCCTTTCTTAAGGTTCCATAATCATGATTCTCTGCTAGCCTGTATAGATGATTGAATTCATGCTCTTTCCTGGTCTTTGTTTTCTCTTATTAATTTTTACCCTTTCTATAATTAAATATCTGTGAATTTTGAAATATGAATCAAAAACTTGCAGGACTTCTTCGAAAGAATTTGAAGTCCCATCAACTCACTGATTTGCTATCGCATCTTCAGCGATAATTCCAAGTACATAAAATAATGTATTGACCTGATCCTTTTAAGCTATTTTGTACAACCAGAAGCCGTTCTACTTCTTTCTCTGGTGGACCCTTCAGCTTTGTGAAATGATTACAGGAGTAATAGTGCAAACATATGAACAAGGAGTAAGAGTTGGCCATTTTGCCTCTTGAGCCTGCAGTGCCATTTAATAAAATAGTAAGATCAAGACTGTATCCCACTTACTCTTGATTTCTTATCACCCCCTTGCTTCCTAAGAATCTATCCATCATTGTATTAAAATATTCAAAAATTCTGCTTCCACCAACTTTTATGGAGGAGAGTTCCAAAGACACACAACCTATTAAGAAAAAAATTGTCTCATCTCTGTTTTAAGTGGGTGATTCCTCATTTTTGCATGGCTAATCAACTTAACCTGCACATCTTTGCATTGTGGGAGGAAACTAGAACACCTGGAGGAAACTCATGCAGGCACGGGGAGATGGAATTGAACCTGTGTCCCTGGTGCTGCGAGGCAGCAGTGCTAACCATTGTGCCATCATGCCCCCATGATGTGGAGTCGATGGGCCAAATGGTCACTTCTGCATTGCATGGCTCTATGATTCTCTGAATCTTGCATGTTGTTGGAGTTATGCTTGTCCAGGAATGGGGGAGTATTCCATCACACAGTTAACTTTCCTGGCTGAAACTGGTGACATCTCCAATGTATCTCACAGTTCACTGTGCATTCCAGTAGCAGACAGTCACAAGAGGTGTTGATTGGAATTTATTGGAGTCCATTAGAATAAGCTATGTTGTGGGGAAGTATCCATTATTGGCAGTGGAGGTCACATGACCCAATCACACTATCACGAAAATTCACCATTTTGTCAGCAGTGGAAATGAACTGTCGGGAGAAGGAACACACCCACTGGTTAATTAACCTCAGTATTCAATCAGACAAAGGCCATTTTTCCTGAGACCATTAGAGTTGAGTGGCTCAGATTTTTCTAGCCACCTATAGATCCATCAGGTCAGCTAATAGCTTCCAAAGGGTAAGTAGGTCCCTCTTTCAAAGATGCTTGGTTGAGGAATCTGGCATCAGGAAGATGGTACCTGCTGTGAACTGCACCCTTTGCTCTAACATCCTGCTCTTCATCACTGGTGGACCCTTTTTCATGACCATCAATCTACCCATTCTTACCTGTCTTCAGAGATCCAGCAATGATCCCTGGTGAATGTATCATTGAACTGCTGGCAGCAGCCAATTATTGCTGTAATGTAGAGCTGCTGGGATGCATTTCTGCCTTACTAGTGACTGAATTCTGTGGGAGGACCGAAGCTTCCCAATTAAAGGCCTGACTGCACTTAAGCAGTGTTGGAAACTCCTTGGAGAGGTGACACGGGTTCCCCAACTGTTTCATTCCTACTGGTATGTTAAAGTCACCTACACTAAATTCTGCCCACCATGTGGAAGAAGAGAGGCCTTCATCATTTTTTCTCTAACCAGGGGGAGAGTACTGAGGAGTTGGAAACATTGCAAGGAGCCACTGTCTGTATGTACATCAGACCATCTCAAAAAAGGGAATTACCAGAATTGCAAAGAGCTTATTTAATCTGTAGTTGGTGTGCGACTACGCACAGAGCATCATGTTAGCCATGATTTCACAGAACCATCACAGCCTCCAAGCCACACATTATCTCCATTCAAGCATGCACTATCGGTCCTTCACTGATGCTGGCTCAACATTCTTGAATTTTCTATCAATGTCATAGGAAAACCACCAAAAGATGGACTGTAATGGCTCATGAAGAAGGTTGACTGTCATCTTCTGCAGACAACTATGGATGAGCAGTAAGTGCAGCCAAATCATTCTCACCCACTTCCAGAGAACACATCAAAATGGTATTAGAATATAACCCTGAAGACAAAAGGGGATTATTCCTCACTTTGGCAAGAATGAAAGTGGAAATACTGATATCATATCAACTGGAATAGACAGCAAGAAAACAGATATGCAGCATGTCAGCAAAATTCTCATTTACAAGCTGAAGTTTTTCACTGTTCAATCCTCCAGCACAGAACATTTTGCTTATGTCATCATTTTTTTAAAGGTGGAATTGAAAAGTAATGGATGGCGAATCACAGTCTGCTCACCGATGGATTCCAAACATACAAACCCTGCAAGTACTGCTTCCCATAGGAAGCAAGAAAACAACCCTATAAATAGCAAATCTCCACACATTCAACAGAGGAGCAGAAAAATCTTTAACAATCTTTTTTTCTCACTAAACATCTCTCACACACACACATACACACCCACATATATCCCTATTGATACTTACCTTTTGCTAGGGTACAGTTTTACAAGTGTGGTTTTGCCTTAAGTGTACACTTTTCATGTCTTAAAAGCAATAAGCTTTTCAACTAGTTGGGCAAGGTAGTCTCCACAGAGCTAAACCTGTGAGAAAAACTGAAGATAGTGATTTTGAGAGGAATTTTCCATAATTTCATATCCCCGGTATTCGAAAAGGCAGACAAAGAAACATTTAAGTGAGATAAGGGAAAATGAATATCAGCAAAGAGGGTTGAATTTATGGATTGTGTTGAGGTCAGGAATGGTGGAGTGTGGGGGCCTGAAGATACCAGTGCTGGCCAGATTTAACAATGTCTATCCTGTCACCAGCAATGTTCACTGGGATGGGAAGAGAGTAGGACAGCAGTCCCATCTGATTCCTTATAAAGCCCAGAAACCGTGCTTGAAGACCTCATTTATTTATTTAGCTTGTTCCGCGTCACAGAGCAGATGCACCACAAAAAGCATTCTTTCCGATTGGAATGGCTCCTGCTCTTCCCAAGACTGCAAGAGACTACAAAAAGTCATGAATGATGCCCAATCCATCACACAAACCAGCCTCCCATCCATTAAGTCTGTATCTACTTCCTGCTGCCTCGGCACTCTGGACATTTTCTCTTCCATCTGCTTCCTTCGGGAAAAAGATACTAAGGTTTGAGGTCACAGACCAACCGATTCAAGAATAGCTTCTTCCTTGCTGTTGTCAGATTTTTGAATGGACTTACCTTCTATTAAGTTGATCTTTTTGTATGCTCAAGCTATGATTGTAACACTCCATTCTGGACTATCTCATTTCCTTCTCTATGAACGGTATGTTTTGTTGATATACCATGCAAGAAACAATACTTTTCACTGTATGATAATACATGTGATAATAAATCAAATCAAATCAAATCAATGGCTCGCCAAGCTATGTGACTAGGCACTATACTAATTTCAAGCATACTGATAGGGGGGATATTGTTGTTGACAACAGCCTCCGGAAATGGCCATAAGAAATTTGGTAGGGATGTAGAGACATGCAGAGGAACATCTGACAGAGATGCCCAAGGCCAAGGGCAACCTTGTATGAAAGGTGGAGGAATCCATCCAATTTTTGTGAGTTGTCAAAGTCCCAGCATACAAGTACATGGCCTTCTCCATGGAAATGCTGGCAATCGCCATGGTGAAGCAGGTCCAGTAGAACACATAGTAATTGTTTGGTATATGCTCAGACCTGCATTTGTTCTGGCCTTGATCTTTATAATCTGCAGCTAGGCAAGCAGGGAAAACCACCTCAATCTCCCTCGAGATCCTTCTTCTCCTAGAGTTTAGGATGTATCATTGTACAGGCTTAGGAAGAAGAGCATTTGAAGATCATCTCAGAGCAGTCCAAGGATGAGTTGCCTCTCTGCTTCCCATCAGCCAGTGACCCCAGTTTCTCCAGCAGGCGTGATTAAAGAGAATGCAGATGGACATGTGCATGAGACTCTCAGCAGTCTAAAACCCTCTAGGTCTCAAACCATTACAGAGTGGCTACCAAGATCATTTCAGGCAATGAGGCATTGACACTGCACATTGTCTTCTCCACATTAGCTGCAGGTATCAGGTTAGCACCGAAGTTAAGTGGTGGAAAATGTTTGCTGAACAAGTTCCAATGTCACAAAGGAGACATGGTTGTTCAATCAATCTATGGATTAGTTATGATAAATAGTTTGAATTATTTTATTCATTTGTGTTCAGTGAAACTGATGTTGGGAATTTTACAAACTAATGGGGGCTTTGAGGGGTTAAGTGCCATGGAGCTCTGGAAATTTTGGGACATTGAAAAGTGATATTTCTGAGCTCTTAACATGTGCAGGTTTCTATGTTTGTTGCTGGGGCAAAGATTTGAAAATTGGCAAGCCAACACATAGTGCTCACTCATTATCATCCATCACAGGCACTCTACTAACTCTCACCTACTGCTTACAAACGAACCATACCAATTTGACAGTGGAGTAGATTTTCAATTTGCCACATGGGAAAGGATGATATCATGACATTGGTGAGGAAGGATCTTGACTCCAAGGGCCAGCATCAGTAGAATCAGTGTAGATGGAGATTAGGAATAGAAAAAGTCAGAAAAAATTGGTGGGAATTGTTCATAGATTCCTTAATGTAATCATTCCTTGGAGAGAGAATCAAAGAAAAGTCATTGGAATTTATAACAATAGTTATGGGCATTTAATTTTTATGTAGATTGATCAATAGATTGATAAATGCAATCTTGAAGATGAGTTTGTACAATGCTTTTTTGATAGTTTCCAGGAGAATATATTGTGGAATCAACTAGGGATAAAACTATTTTATATCTAATATTGTGCAATGAGGCAGTGTTAATTAGTAATATCATTGTAAAAGACCTACTGGGAAATAATGAACAAAATACAATTGAATTAAGTTTGAAAATGACATATTCCAATCACAAATAAGAATATTAAACTTAAACAAATACAGTTACATAGGTATGAGAGGAGAGTTGGCCCTGGTTGATTGGGAAAATTGACTTAAAGTTATGGTGCTAATAAAACCATGGGAAATAAAGAAACAATTCAAAATGTTCCACAAAAGTATGTTTCATTGAAAAATAAAAACTCAATGAGAATGACCTACCTGTGGTTCATTAACAAGGATAGGGTATTATTAATTAAAAGAAGAGGCTTAGAATATTATAAAGAGTAGTAGTAAATCTGAGGATTGGGAATGCTTAAGAAATGAGAACAAGGCCATCAAAAAGTTGATAGAAAGGGAAACTATAGAATATTAAAGTAAAATATCCAGGAATATTAGAAGAGATTGTAACTGCCGTTATAATTATATATATATAAAAAGTGCAGCCAGAGTGAACGCCAGTTCCTTTGAAGCAGAAACAACATAAATTGTGGTGGGGAATGTTGAAGCAGCAGAGACATTGGGCAGAATTTTACCTCCCCACCCGCCATGGAAGGGGCAGAACATGGAAAGATCCGTGCACCTCGGACAGGATTTTTCGGTTTTGGGACGAACAACATCATATAATACCACCCATTATTTATTGTCTGTCTTCAGAATAGAAAATACACATTACATATTAGAAATATGTGGGCTAAAGTTAATTAGTCCAGGAGCTAATAAGAATGAGAACATTAAGGTAATTAATATCAGCAGAGAAAATGTACTGGCGAAGCGCAATGGACTGAAATCCAATAAATGTTCAAACCCAATACCTACATCCTAAGGACCTGAATGAGATTCTCCAAAATTCCCCAGAATCTTTAGGATAGTTGGGAATCAGCTCTCACCATTGAAGAGTTGGCAGGGAATATCCACACTGATTTCTGCAGCCCTGATGTCATATTATGTCCAATGTATGTTGGTTGGCATAAGATGGAACTTGTGGCCTTAATTGGCAGCAGGACCTGCGTTAAAGGACTTCCAGCGAATCAGATCAGAATCAGCCCTCCAGCTCCTCCAGGCATTTCTCTGCAGAGGCTGGAAAACGCATTGCAGGGTGCTGTCTGGAACTAAATTCCAGGACCCGGAGAAGAGGTAAGTAGGAGGAATCTCAGCGCAGTGATGATAAGAAATGTCTGGGCAGTCACAATTTGGATCTTGGAGTATTGGCCAGCAGGGGCAAGGGGGTCTGGAGTCATCAGAGTAGACCGTCCCCCGTTAGGGGGAGGACCTGATGGCGGTGCCTCATTTGACATTTATTCTGGTACTCTTATTTCCTTGCAGGGGAAATAGGGGTAGTATAGAATTCCTAGTGTGAGGCCCTTCATTTTAGTTTTACTACAATAAGTAGACTAGGTTAAAGTGCCTTGTATATAATAATGAGAATTTACAATGTGCCTGGAACAAAATGTGTAAAGATATTATAAACTGTATAACCACAAATTAAAACATAGAACATAGAACACTACAACACAAACAACCCTTCGGCCCTTGATAAATATGTACCTGTCAGGCAGAAAGGAAGTGGTAGAGCCAGGGAACTGTGGTGTACTAAGTTCACCAGTAAAGAGGAAAAAGGAGGCTTATTTAAAGATGAAACGTGAAAGCTCGGTTAGGGCACTGGGCAGTTATAAGTTAGCCAGGAGGGAGCTAAAGAGGAAGATAAGAAGAGCTAGAAGAGGACATGAGAAGACTTTGGCTGATAGGATAAAGGAGAACCCTAAAGCTTTTTATAGATATGTTAAGAATAAAAGATTGGTTAGGTCAAGATTAGGGCCAGTCAAAGACAGTAGTGGGAAGTTGTGCATGGAGCCTGTAGAGACTGGTGAGGCACTGAATGAATATTTTTCTTCGGTCTTCACGCGGGAAAATGTCAACAGAGTTGGAGAGAATACTGGGATACAGGGTTGTAGACTAAACAGGATAGAGGTACATAAGGAGGAGGTGTTAGCTATTCTTGAGAGTATGAAAATAGATAAGTCCCCTGGGCCGGATGGGATTTATCCCAGGTTACTCTGGGAGGCTAGAGAGCAGATTACAGAGCCTTTGGCTTTGATCTTCATGTCGTCGTTGGCTACAGTTATAGTGTCGGAAGACTGGAGGATGGCAAATGTTGTCCCCTTGTTTAAGAAGGGGAGCAGAGACCATCCTGCAAATTATAGACCAGTGAGCCTTACATCTGAAGTGGGGAAAGTTTTGGAAAGAATTATAAGGGATAGGATTTATAGTCATTTAGAAAGAAATGAATTGATTAGGGATAGTCAGCATGGATTTGTGAAGGGAAGGTCGTGTCTCACAAACCTCACTGAGTTTTTTGAAAAGGTGACTAAAGCAGTGGATAAGGGTAAGGCAGTTGATATGGTGTACATGGATTTTAGTAAGGTGTTTGATAAGGTTCCTCATGGAAGACTACTGCAGAAAATGCAGATGCATGGGATTGAGGGAGATTTAGCAATTTGGATTAGGAATGGCTAGCTGATAGAAGTCAGAGGGTGGTAGTTGATGGGATATTTTCAACCTGGAGTTTAGTTACTAGTGGTGTACCTCAGGGATCTGTTTTGGGGCCACTGTTGTTTATTGTTTTTATAAATGACCTGGATGAGGGTGTAGAGGGATGGGTTAGTAAATTTGCTGACGACACCAAAGTCGGAGGAGTTGTAGACAGTAAGGATGGACATTACAGTTTGCAAGGGGACATAGATAAGTTGCAGAGCTGGGCCGAGAAGTGGCAAATGGAGTTTAATGTGGAAAAGTGTAAAGTAATTCACTAATATGTGTGCAGAGTATAGGGCTAATGGTAGGACTCTTAGTAGTGTAGATGAGCAGAGAGATCTTGGTGTACAGGTACATAGATCCTGCAAGTTGGTACTCAAGTTGATAAGGTTGTTAAGAAGGTGTATAGTGTGTTAGCATTTATTGGTAGAGGGATTGAATTTCAGAGCTGAGATGTCATGTTGCAACTGTACAAAACTCTGGTGTGGCCACACTTGGAGTATTGTGTACAGTTTTGGTCGCCATATTATAAGAAAGATGTGGAGGCATTGGAAAGGGTGCAGAGGTGGTTTACCAGGATGTTGCCTGGTATGATAGGTAGATCTTATGAGGAAAGGCTAAGGGACTTGAAGTTATTTTCATTAGAGAGAAGAAGGTTAAGAGGTGATTTAATTGAGACATATAAGATGATCAGAGGGTTAGATTGGATGGAGAGTAAGAGCCTTTTTCCTTGGATGGAGATGGATAGCATGAGGGGACATAGCTTTAAATTAAGGGGTGGTAGTTATAGGACAGATGCTAGAGGTGGGTTCTTTACTCAGAGGGTAGTAAGGGCGTTTAATGCCCTGCCTGCAGCAGTTGTGGACTTGTCAAGTTTAAGGGCGTTCAAATGGGCAGTGGATAGGCATTTGGATAGCATTAGAATAGTTTAGGATAGAGGGTCATAAAATTGGTTACATTGGTCGGCACAACATCGAGGGCTGAAGGGCCTGCACTGCACTGTAATGTTCTATGTTCTACATGTTGTGCCGATCATATCTATACCTACCAGGCCATAGAACTATCTGTAACTCCCAATCCCATTAAATGCCATGTACTCATCCAGAAGTCTCTTAAGTGACTCCAGCGAGTTCGCCTCTACCACCACTGACAGCAACTGACTCCATTCACTCACCACCCTTTGAGTGAAAAACTTATCTAAATAAAAAATTAACCAAGTATTATAAGCTTAAACTCTATTCTGAATGTATATGTATTGTGCACCTTGGCCAACTTTGTTATAAATGCAGTATGATGGGAAACATGATGGTAGACAGGGCAAATTCTTTTAATACAATAAAGCACAAAAAGGCAGCTTCTCTTTTCGGTTTTTGGATATGCGAAAGGCAAGTTTAATAAGCCTGCTATTTAAGGGAATAAATTTGTTCTTGGGTGATTTCTCAAGTTGATAAAGGAGGCCGCAATTCCAGCAAAAGAGTGACTCCTTTCACTAATTAAAAGTTACAGATGTTAACTATAGCCTTGGACACTGGTAATGACCAGTTAGGTTTCCTAGATAAAGAGGATGAAAGCTACGTGGACAATAAGCTAATAATCTCTTTTTCCTATTGACAGGTGAAACGTTATTAGCTAAGGTAATTATGTTGAGTGTTGTGATTGGACCCTCCAGTCTGATTGACAAAATTGGGTGGGATGTGAAATGTTCAGAATAATATAATAATTTTACCTTGCTATGGTAAATCAGAGAGGACAGTCAGCCCTCATTGACTGTGTCTCTCTCCTGATGCATGCATTTGCAAATAAATTCCTTTTTGTTCTTTAATTACATACTGTCTTTCACAATCAACGTATTGGGTTGTGTGAGGTTCAACAAATACAGGGCACCGCAGAGGAAACCTCAAAAAATTTCTCTGACAATCATACTGAATGGCAGAGTAGATTCAACAGGCTATGTGATCTCCTCCTGCTCCTGTTTCTTACAGTTTTATGGTCTCATGGCTGTTAAATATATCAACTCTTCTAGAAACTAGCTGATTGTTATTTTTGTGGAAAAATGAACATTTTACGAGAATCCACATGAATACCAATTTTATTCTTAGGCAGAAATTGAAAATCTATTCCAACATACCAATGATGCCTCTAAGTTATTTTCATTTTCTTAAGCTGGAGTGGTACATGACAATCACAATTGCATTAACCCATCAATCTAACTTTATATGTACTTTCCGAAATATACTGTCTGAGAACTTAGCCATTTTGAACACCAAGTTTAACTTAGTATTAATATTTCAAGGTGCATTGTCTCAAGATCTCAATGTGGTGAAATATTCATTTACATTAAAACATGTAACAGTTTCATAATTCCTTGTAAATCTTTCCTTTCTACCACTTCTGCAATCTTCTTTCAAATGTTACAAATAGTATTAAACATGTAAAGTATAATCAAATAAACAAACATTCTATCAATTTGATTCTTTAACACTAACCGAAGTGGAAACTGTTAAACATAATTCAAGTAAAAACATCAAGTTTGATTTACTTACTGGACTCCAGGCCCCTTGATCTTGAGCCATGCAGCAGTCATTTAATAACATGACATGCATCTGTGCATATTTAATTTGCCATACACTTGTACATGTGATATAATGCAGTGTTCTGGGATAACTACACGACTACCTCTCACGTCAATTTCTTTTAGCAAGCACAGATAAATGGATACAACCAGAATACTAACTGTCTACAAATTATTGTCACTGCAACTAAAATCAAAGAGCTTATCATAGCTTGAGGACCACCTTGTCTGTATGGCTCAGATAATTTTTGGTTAAATTTGTTGAATAATTGTAGAACTTGTGGAAGGTAACTCTGGGGTCAGCAAGTGTTAAATCATGGTGCGCAGTTCTGGTCGCCATTGTGAGCAGTTCTGATCGCCTCATAATAGGAAGGATGTAGAGGCTATTGAGAGAGTTCAGAGGAGATTTACAAGGATGCTGCCTGGATTGGGAGGCAGGTCTTATGAAGATAGGTTGAGGGAGCTGGGACTCTTCTCACTGGAGAGACGTAGGTTGAGAGGCGACCTGATAGAGGTTTATAAAATGTTGAGAGGAATAGATAGGGTGGACTCTCAGAGACTATTTCCCCGAGCTGAAATGGTCACTACGAGAGGACACAGATTTAAGGTGCAGGGAAGCAAATACAAAGGAGATGTCAGGGGTAGGTTTTTCACTCAGAGGGTGGTGAGTGAATGGAACCGACTGCCGTCGGAGGTTGTTGAGGCAAACTCACTGGGGTCTTTTAAGAGACTTCTGGATGAGTATATGGAAAAGAATAGGATAGGGGGTTATAGATAGGTCTGTGGATTGGTAGATGTGATCGGTGCAACTCGTGGGCCGAAGGGCCTGTTTGTGCTGTGTTGTTCTATGTTCTATGGGGGTTATGGTTTATCCATATTTGGGATTCAAGTGATTGCCCCTCCCAAGTTGCTTGCCCGAAAAAAACAAAAGTGGGCCTTCTTTCATAGTGATTCCATGATGGTAAGATTATATAACTCATAATATTTCATACAAAAGCCAGCAAAAGTGATATTGATAAAATATGACAGTATTAAAAGATATTCCTGTTTCTCACATTTTAGGTGTCTGATATTGTTTATCAGTGGGAATCAAAAGCATGCTAACTACCGGTATTGCAAAATTCCAGGCTTATTGGGAGCAATCTCAATGAGTGTGTTGTAAGTAACACTTTGGACCTTATGCCATATCTGTGCAGTATCTGCATTCTCTCACTTCATTAATTAAATGCCTTTAAACAAGTTAGAATCAATGATCTGATCATTAGAAAAGGACTCCACAAACAAACAGATTATGTTAAACAACTTCTTTTACAATTGTGACTGACAGGAAACACACAGAGAAGAAAGTCAATGATTCAATTAATTTTGTTGATTGTGTTGCCATTGCAAAATAATTCCCAAAACCACAGGCTCATGAATTTTATCCATATTAAAAGTTATTATTGGTCTTTGAGCTGTCTGGCGGGACCCTTTTGTTACTCATGAGCTGCACATGATTTTCCATCCATTGGTTTAAATGGTTTGAAAATGATGTACCTTGATTTTTTGATATGCTCTCTATTGGAAATATGAACTCAGAAAATTATTCCTTTAAAGGCACAGTTTGAATCTTATGATGCCCACAGTGACAACTTCAATCTGTGCCTTTTATTTTGCAAATGGCTCATTTAAACTCTCCTTGAGTATTAATTTAGAAATAACAGTTGACAATGGACGAGAGCCTCTGGCTGCTCATTGAACCATGGAATCCTTACAGTACAGAAGAAGGCTATTCAACCCATTGAGTCTATGCCGATTCTTCAAAAGAGCATCTAAACCAGATCCACGCAGCCATCCCACTCTATTCTTGTAACTCTGCACATTTACCAGGTTAATCCATCTAACCAATACATCTTGAGTAACTCAGAAGCAATTTAGTACGAGGAATCCACCTAAGCTGCACATCTTTGGACTGTGACAGGAAATCCAAAGATAACCCACATCGACATGGGGAGAATGTTCAAACTCCACACAGTCACCCAAGGCTGGAATTGAATCCAGATCCATGGGCATTCTGAGGCAGCTGTGCTAATCATTTTTCTCAGCAGCGATGGTTCACTGACGGAAGGATCCTTCTGTCCTGCCGCTGCAATGGGAATTATTACTGACGACATCCCACACTTCCGGGAAACCTGTGCAGAGTTATGCTTCTGGCACAGCTGTATGGCTGGAGAAATTTGGTCAATTTTCGCAAACAAAACCTGATACATTAATTTGACATTGTTCTGTTAGTTAACAGAGCACTTAATCAATTGGGGAAGAGCAGGTTGACCCCTATGTTAACATAGAAGACAAAAAATGTTCAGAATGAACACATTATTACAGATTTATATAGTCAAGTTGAACTCTGTGCTGAGACAGTCAATTGCATCATTGGTAAAGAGTGCATGCAGCTTTGATACTTCCAGGCTACAAAGTAAAAGAATCACATGTGATTACTGATCTTGATCAATATCCAATGGAATCAATGTAAAACACTTGTATGGATTTCATATAAAGAGAGGAATTAACTTGGTTATTATTCTTCATCGTCAAAATGTTAACCAATATCTACAGACTACGCTCACACATAAAGGATGTCAATATGAGGAACTCAACTAAGAGCCACAGAATGGTACTTAATCTTTTGCCTTCAGAAGAAAAAATTGGCAAATATTGTTAGAGGGGAAATTGGAGCAAAAATATTAACTGATAGACTTCAGAGAATTGTATCAAAAATGAGACAATTGTTGAACTGTTACTCCCAAGAAATGTAGGAAAAGCTGAGGGTGTAGGAAGATGGCAAATGAAAGTTAATTGAGCAAAATCAGGTTGGCTGTGTGTTTCTTTGTCTGTAAGATCTTAGATCTGTCTGCCACTTGTGTAGAGTCTAGAAATAACCATGAAAACATTATGTTTACAAGTGTTTCTGAACCATGGAATCCTTACAGTACAGAAGAAGGCTATTCAACCCATTGAGTCTATGCCGATTCTTCAAAAGAGCATCTAAACCAGATCCACGCAGCCATCCCACTCTATTCTTGTAACTCTGCACATTTACCAGGTTAATCCATCTAACCAATACATCTTGAGTAACTCAGAAGCAATTTAGTACGAGGAATCCACCTAAGCTGTGGCTCTCCCACCAAATTTTGGACACAAGAACCCTTCTGGAAAATCCACTCACCTCCCTCGCTATTTTTGGACACTTCATTTTTTTTTAAAGATTTGTTACAAGAATTTGCATGAACTCACACAAGCTTCCGAGACTGCTGGGCAAGTTGGATGTTAATGCATATGATAGCAAATTAGTCCGGTATATCCATTCTGTACACCATTTACTCACAATTTTGTTCTGCCTTTACTTTTAATGCCTCTACTTTCTCAGAAGACTAAGGAATTTAGCGATGTCAGCTATGAAGCTCACCAACGTTTACAGATGCACCATAGAAAGCATTCTTTCTGGTTGCATCACAGCTTGGTATGGCTCCTACTCTGCCCAAGACAACAATGAATTACAAAAGGTCGTGAATGCAACTCAATCCACCTCCCATCCATTGATCCTGTCTACACTTCGCACTACCTCAACAAAGCAACCAGCATAATTAAGGGCCCTATGCATCCCGGACATTCTCTCTTCCACCTTCTTCCATCGGGAAAAAGATACAAAAATCTGCAATCATGTACCAACCAACTCAAGAACTTCCCTGCTGCTGTCAGACTTTTGAATGGACTTACCTTGCATTCAGTTGATCTTTCTCTATGCCCGAGCTATAATTGCAAACTATGTTCTGTACTCTCTAGTTTCTTTCTCTATGAATAGTGTGCTTCGTCTGTATAACAAGAAACAATACTTTTCACTGTATATTAATAATGTAGCAATAATAAATCAAATCAAATCAAAGTCTTTGTTTTTAAGAGATTCTAGGTTACAGTTTTCACAACATTGAGACATATTTTAGCGAGGTAAAATCTCTCAGTCCTATAGCTCCCAATTACATAAAATACTCAAGTACTATCAGTGCCTATAGGCAGTCACGAGTATCAACTCACCCTAAAGGTCTGGGCTGAATGGTTTTGAAAAGCATAAACAGAGAAAACATCAAGTCTACAAGTCATCTATTGCCAAGAAATATTGTATTATTGATGATATTCTTACTATTCCCATCATGAAAACAGTTTCTTTTAAGATTGCAAGTCATATTGAGAAAGCACAAATATCAACATGCTGCACAGTTTGAAAGGCTTTATCCAGCATCAACGGGGCTCAAAGGGATTGATACTAAGATATTTACACAACATTGCACAACTGCTGCATTTTATCATAAAAAATGTAATTGGCCAATGTTTTATTAAATAGCTATCAGTATAATTATGAATTCTGTCAGTATGTCCTGTTTCCTCTGCTGCCTCTCGGAAAATAACTTTCGTCAGCGTTACAGCTTTGTGCAAAATAATTCTTCCCCTTGATAACCTCAGCAAATATGAAGCAATTTTCTCAGTAAATTATCAACAGGAGGAATGTCACACCACTAAAATTACATATTAGGCTAAAACCACAAATATGTATTTGCATAAATTCATGCAGCACACCCCAGTATAACATGCCAAATTGCAAATTTTAGCCATGTGATTGATTGACTGAATTTATCTTTCTGGCATAGTGCTTCATTTACTAGGATTGCATAATGGGAATTTGGGAAAGCTTCCCGATGATTTAACATCCATTTATTTTACCGGACATGGAAGAGTGCTCATGGATTTCTGATATACGTCCTTAGCAGAGGAAAGTGTCTGCATTGTGAACTTAAATTCAAAGACATTGGGCTGGATTTAACAGCTGCAGATCACTCATTTTCTTGCACTGCACCCCCACCACTGCTCTGGGCAGCAGAAGGCAAACCAGTTACTTTCTGTTCTGCTTCTCTCAACTTGTCAAAAAATAAAAAAATCCAGCCCATTCTTTCTAAATAGTGGTTAGCACTGCTGCCTCACAGTGCTAGGAACCTGGGTTTAATTCCGGCCTCGAGTGACTGTGTGGAGTTTGTGCATTCTCCCTGTGACTGAATGGGTTTCCTCCCACGTTCCAAAGATATGCAGGTTAAGTGGATTGGCCATGCTAAATTGCCTCTTAGAGGAATTAACAAGATAAATATGTGAAGTTATGGGGATAAAACCAGGGCAGGATTGTAGGCAGTGCAGACTGGATGGGTCAAATAGCTTCTTTCTGCATTATAGGGATTCTATGATTCGAAACACTATTTGCCTGAAGCATTCATTACAAATTCATGTGCACGCAACAGGGTGGTCCATCCTAATGGGCCAAATGGCCTCCTTCTATGCCGTATCATTCTATGATTGTTTCATATTTTCTCTTGTTTGGCTGAGTTCAACCCCAGTTTTGCATTACATACTTAGCCCATGTCATAGGTGCACAGCACCTAACCTCTCTAATATTGGTATTGTAGTTAGCTGAGAATGTAAGATAGTTCTTCAAACTGACCGTGCTTGCAAACAATTATTGGAAAAAATCTTGTGTAATCTAGTTATTTGTTGGCACATTATGAATGTACTTTGATATATTAATACAGAGTGGAAAATCATGCCTCTCAGCACCTAACCATTGTGTCTAATCTAACATGTTTATGCCTTGTGTCAGTGAGCTGCATTGGGGTTATAAGACACAGGGTTATTGTAAAGTTACAGGCCTAAGCTCAATGTTATATGTTACTTAGTGCCACAGCAATTTTTGATAGTATCGATAAGAGATTGGAAAAAACATAGATTTCATTGCTGCTTTATAGATTCAATAGCTGATCTAAAATTGAAGCATGTTACTAAGTGATCAATGTTGGACTGAAGACATTGTCTTTGCAAGAATCATAAATAATTGATCATATATTAGTTAATAAAGGGTTTTCTTTGCAGGGGAGACATGAATAATAGATCAATTGACTTGACCTTCATCAGCAAAACACATAATTTTGGATTGTTGTCATCTTTCAAAATGAATTGAGACGGATTCTGGACTATTAATCTATTAACTGTCAAGGTGTTAAGTCTCTTTATATTGTCCAGTATTTGCCAGCCAAAAACAAATTAATGATTTTACCCGTTCATTAAAAGCTTTCTCACTCCAAAAGCCTCTCTGGGCTTTTTCACTGAAACTATGGCTGAAACTTGACAGTACTGCCCAACATGGGAATTGGAGTAGAAGAGGGACGGACCATAAAAAGGTCCATTAACAGCAAGCGGGATTTTACTGTTTCAGGACAAGCGAGGCTGTAAAATCCCACCTTACGTGTGTGACACAGTAGTTCACACCGCTGCTCACAGCGGCAAGGACTCGGATTCAATTTAAGCCTTCGGTGACTGTGTGTAATTTGCACGTTCTCCTTTTGTCTGTATGGGTTTCCACCAGGTACTCCAGTTTCCCCCCAGTGTCCAAAAATGTGCAGTTTAAAAGAATTGGCCAAGCTAAATTGGCCCTTAGTATCCTATGATGTGTAGGTTAGGGGGATTAGTAAGCTAAGTAGGTGAGGTTACAGGGAAAGGGCCTGGGTAAGATATTCTGTTGGAGAATTGGTGCAGATTCAAAAAACCAAATGCCTCCTTCTGCACTGTAAAGATTCTATGATAATTAGAGAGTTATGATGTGGAGATACTGGCGTTGGACTTGGGTAAACACAGTAAGAAGTCTGACAACATCAGTTTAAATCCAACCGATTTATTTGATAGTAAACTCACAAGCTTTCGACTCTATGGCCTTTGTCAGGCAAATGAGGTATTCTGGTCTCCAACAGCGCACATACCAGCACAGACTGTTTACAGATTACCCTGTAATCTCGGTAACCTGTACCCAGAACAACTCATTCATCTGAAGAAGGTCATAGAGTCGAAAGCTTGCAAGTTTACTATCAAATAAATCGGTTGGATTTAAACTGATGTTGTCAGACTTCTTACTGAATTAGAGAGTTAAACAGCTTATGCCCATTACAGACTATCTAGGAGGTGGGTGAAAGGGCAAATAATGTTGGTCTCGAATCATTTCTAGGACACTTGGGGCTAAATTTTCACACTGAAAAATAGGTGGGCCAAAATTGAAATTTAAAACATCAGAATCTTGGCCAGTACCTACCTCCAGCCTGCCCATAGCCAGGTTTAGTGAAGGCAAAACAAAAGTAATGGGCTGCCAAGCTGCACCTAGATGGTCTTCTGACAATTTAAATATTTTAATTAGCCTGGCAACCTCTGATTTGACATGCTATGTAAATGCTGTCACTGACCTGGATTCCCAGACCTCAGAAACCAACAGCTAAACTGAGGCAAGAACACATTTAGGAAAATGTTAATTCTCTTTACAACACTGCTTGTAGAGTGGGAGGAGCGGAATGATTGCCTTCCAACTCCCAAGCTTCACTATATGAAATCACACCCTCCCCATGCCCCCAGTCAAACTCTCTGGCCTGCTCTAGTCACCTCAAGCTTGTCTGTTGGGCTGACTGCTAGGTAGGGAACAAATCAACTGCAAAAATTAGAAAATAAAAACACAGAAATATGGACTTTGGGGGTTTCCTTATATGAAATTTCCGATCGATCCCAGCCACATATCTGATCTATGGAGCCTAAAGTAATAAGTGTCCGAGTGGATAACTTAATGTCAAATGACGTACTGAAAGCAAGAGAAAAAGAGAAAAGATTGAAAGGGAGAAAGAAAAGAGGCAAAACAAAAAGGTAAGGTGTAACACTTCTTTTGTATCTTTAATAATAATTAAAATATGAAAAAATGGCATTCCACTGTTGTAATTGTTAACTTTCAGTGTCAGAATGGTGGTGTAGCAGTAATTATGACTAATCAGAGCATGAACACCTACACTCGGATTGACAAGTTCTAGCTTTTCCTGTCATATTTAGTAGATATCTGTCATATATTTGCAGTTACAAGTGGTGTACCTCAAGGATCTGTTTTAGGGCCACTGCTGTTTGTCATTTTTATAAATGACCTAGATGAGGGTGTAGAGGGTTGGATTAGTAAATTTGCTGACGATACCAAAGTGGGGGGGGTTGTAGACAGCGAGGATGGATGTTACAGTTTGCAGAGGGACATAGATAGGTTGCAGAGCTGGGCCGTGAGGTGGCAAATGGAATTCAATACGGATAAGTGTGAGGTGATTCACTTTGGTAGGAATAACAGGCATATGAAATATAGGGCTAATGGAAGGACCCTTAATAGTGTTGTCGAGCAAAGGGATCTTGGGGTACAAGTACATAGCTCTTTGAAAGTTGGCACCCAGGTTGATAAAGTTGTTAAGAAGGCGTACGGTGTGTTAGCTTTTATTGGTAGAGGGATTGAATTTAGGAGCCGTGAGGTTATGTTACAACTGTACAAAACTCTGGTGCGGCCGCACTTGGAGTATTGCGTACAGTTCTGGTCGCCGCATTATAAGAAAGATGTGGAAGCATTGGAAAGGGTGCAGAGGAGGTTTACCAGGATGTTGCCTGGTATGGTGGGAAGGCCTTATGAGGAAAGGCTGAGGGACCTGAGGTTATTTTCATTAGAGAGAAGAAGGTTACGCGGTGACCTAATTGAGGCGTATAAGATGATCAAGGGATTGGATAGGGTGGATAGTGAGAGCCTTTTTCCTCGGATGGTGATGACCAACACGAGGGGACATAACATTAAATTAAGAGGTGGTAGTTATAGGACGGATGTCAGAGGCAGGTTCTTTACACAGAGGGTGGTGAGAGCGTGGAATGCCCTGCCTGCAGCAGTTGTGGACTCGCCTACTTTGGGGGCATTCAAATGTTCGGTGGATAGACATATGGATGATATTGCAATAGCTTAGGTTAGAGGGTCCACTGGCCGGCGCAACATCGAGGGCCAAAGGGCCTGTACTGCACTGTAATGTTCTATGTTCTATATATGAACATAAGAACATCTGAATTAGAAACAGGAGGAGGCCGTTCAGCCCCTTGAGCCCACGCTGCCATTTCGTGAGATCATGGTTGACCTGATTATGATCTCAACTCTACCTTTCTACACCCAGCCCCACCCATAGCCTTTTACTCCCTTGTCAATCAAGAATCCGTATAAGAAAAGTGAAATACTGCAGATGCTGGAAATCAGAAATACAAACAGAAGATACTGTATAAACTCAGTTGGTCTGGCAGCATCTGGGGAAATAAGGAAGCCGCAGTTGTCAGGAAAACAAAGGTAATTTTAAAGGATTTATAGCTGTATTTGTAAACCTTAGACATAAGATATAGTTTTAAATGGGTTTAATTTATTGTTTTTATGTCTGGATGAGTAAAGCCTATGATTAGATTAATGCTGGACAAAGGTGTTTGTATGTGTGATAGTTGGTTAAGTTCCAACTGGGATTCTATTATGTTGAGAGAGCATTACAGTGTAAAGGATATATACAACTAGTAGGGATTGCTTACAATTAGGCACCCTTGTAAGGGAAAAAAACTCTGAAGTTTTAGTTTTAACTGAATTTGTGGGCAGTTGGAGACAGGACCTCAGGAGTGAATGGTTCTCAAATATGTTAGAATAAAGACCGAACAAGATTCGAGCTGTAAAAAGGCAGGCTTCCTAAAGTACAAATTTCAACCCAGGTAATGAGGGAATTGGGGCAGAAAGAATGTCTAAGACAATTAATATTAAGTGAACAGCAACCCTGGTATTATTTCAGAAGAATTCAAGGGAGAGCAAACAGTGTTCTGAGTTAAAGATATAATTGCAATAACCAGAAATAAAGTGGGACAGCAGACTTCAGAGGTAAATTAAACATCTGATGTGATTTTTCCACAGTCTAGGAATCGTGAGTTAAAGCAATTGTGAGCAATTTGCACAGCAGTCAAGACAAAGAAATTCTGAAGGGATTGATGCAAAATTCCAGACTGGATTCACTGTTTAAAGTGGAGTGGAAGCTTTGTTTAAAGTGTCATTTGGAAAACTGGTCTGGATTTTGGAATTCAAACTACTGAGGAAAGGCATAATTATGAGAGAAGATTTTAAAGCAAATCTCTGTGAATAGTTTGGAAACTCTCACAACACAATTATATGGGGGAATTCTGAGGAGACATGCACAATCATTCACCTGGGTTCAGAGTGGTCAGTGAATTTGACCACAGTCAACTTGTGTACTTAAAAGGGACTTCATGTAAATGAGCCCATTGTATGTTAACATTGCAATCTGTATTAATCCTAATATCAGTGTTTAATTGTTAAACTAAGGAGGAGTAAAGGTCTGTTGACCTCAGACGGTTCTGGTTTTGGGGCGAGTGTGGTCAGAAAATCCCATCCAAGGACTTTCTTGTATAGATGAAGATGAGGAGAATTTTTTTCTCTTGGAATGTTATCGGTATGAGGAATTCTCTTCTCCAAATAGCAATGGAGACTGGGCCATTGAATATTTTAAAGACTGAAGAATCAACTAACTCAGCCTTAAAAACATAACATATCGTTCTACCCCAGGTGCAGGTCAGTGGGACTAGGCAGAAAAATGGTTAGGCATAGCCAACAAGGGCCAAAAGGGCTGTTTCTGTGCTGTAATGGTCTATGGATCTATGATGAAGTATAAATTCAGTATTAAACCAAATTGGCTTGGCACCAAGCATAGCTCCACAAGTAATGTAAAATTAACTATCAAGCTGCAAATTATAAAGAGACAGGACATCTTTACTTTCCAGCATTTTTAGACTTCCAATATTTTGGCTTTTGCTTTGGTGAAATTTTAATGTACAAAATGATATGGAATTAATAAAATCTGAAAATCAATGATCTGGATTTGAAAAAAAAAGTATTTTGTTCAGGTCCTTGGATGTGTAACATTATGATACTTGAATTAATCATGCCCTTCAAGAGTTCTATAAAGCAAAGTAAAAGTTTATTTATTAATCACAAATAAGGCTTACATTGCAATGAAGCTACTGTGAAATTCCCCTAGCTGTCACACTCCAGCACCTGTTCGGGTCAATGCACCTAACTAGTATGTGGGAGGAAACCTGAGTAGCAGAAGGAAACCCATGCAAACATAGGTAGAACGTGTGAAGTCCACACAGACATTGACCCAAACTAGAAATCGAACCCAGGTCCCTGGCACTATAAGACAGCTATGCTAACCACTGTGCCACCATGCTGCAGTCTGAGTTGCTTTAGATTTTGATAATCCTAGCATTCTAACTCTTTTCAGCTTTCTGTAATATTTATATCTAGCATTTATATAAGCACTTTTTTTTTAAACAGGTACTTCATGGGAAAAATACTGCTTATCCACAGGAAATGTATGCTTTGCATTTCTAACAAAAACTACATGATAACTTTGTTATAGCTGACAAGAGTTCAAAGAGGTGAACACTAAAACTGTAGAATCTGATATAAACAGAATTATTTATAGATCACATTGACAGCAGCTGACAATCAAATTATATCATTATCTTGGCTGTTATTTATTTGCAGATTATGCCATGTCCAAAATGGATTTTGCTGAATCTGAATCTCTAAGCCTCAAATGTTCACTCCAGTGAAACAGTTAAAGGTATTCACCACCCTTTTAATGCTATCTACGAAAGTTATGCACAGATACAAAAATAAAGATAACAAAATGACAGTCAAGTAATTCTGGCTGTTAGAAGTGTAACATGGAAATTGCATTGTCTCCCCGACTTCAGCATGTCTTCTGTGGGGCATTTCAACATGGGTGGGGTTGTGGGGGTCAGCCTTGACACTGAGCCTTCTGGTTGCCAAGGTCACTGTCACTGGGTTTGGTTCAGCCCAGGTGGCATTCTATGCAGAGTGCATGTTATTGGTGTGCATCCAGGAAAGCTTTTTGGCAGGTTTGCAGAGGCGCTGGTGCTTTGTGGCTCTGGCTCGGTGAAGGACAAGAGCATCTATGTCATCCTGGAAAGACAGCTCTGCCAGTACAAGAAGATGATTGAGTTCATGATCTCCGATGAGGCAGGAATGTAAAATCTTCTGAAGCTATAGAGATCCCTGAGGAGATGGAAGAGCTGAAGCCTGGGCAGAGTAACAGGAGCAGGAAAGAGTGATCTGAAAATGCATCCAGAGACCTGAGCGAACAGTGTATTATCACTCACTACTTGCAACTTGGACAGTTTGGATTCTTTAATCAAAGCAGCCATGGCTGTTGGTGGTGTCGTTCTTCACATCCTTGATTGGCAAAAGGCAAAATGTGGGCTGGTTCAGTGCTGTCTGGTCTGGGAATGAATATTCAACAATTTATCAGAGTTTGAAAATGTTACACAAGGATCATCAAATTGTAAATAAGTTAATGTAAGATAAATAAATGAATGTATGTGTAAGTTTGATGTCATGAATTAACACTGTGCATGGTTTTTGTGCATTCTGACAGGGTAAATCCTACATTACAAAAGGATTTCAAGCAGAAATGAAACAAATAGGAATGAAACCAAAGGGCCTCAAACTAGATACCTGAAATGACAATGGCACACTCAACCCTGCCAACCCCTGTCAAGTCCTCCTTAGTAACATCTGGGGCTTGTGCAAAAATTGGACGAACTGTCCCATGAACTAGTCAAGCAACAGCTTAACATAGTTGTACTTGTAGAATCATACCTTATAGACAATATCTCAGTCATCATTTTTCAGCCTTTAAAATATTTAATGGTCTATTCTCCACTGCTATTTGAGGAAGAGAATTCCACAGACCATAACATTCCAAGAGAAAAAAATTCTCCTTATCTTCATCTATACAAGGAAGTCCTTGGACAGGATTTTCCGACTGCACTCGCCCCAAAACTGGAACCATCTGAGGTCAATAGACCTTTACTCCTCCTTATTTTAACAATTAAACACCGGTATTAGGATCACCATCACCATCACTATGCTTGGCTGAGGAAAGTTTATTAAATTTTCCCTGGAAGAAAATGAAATTAATATAAGATAAAGATGATCCCAACAAGGTGAATGACACTTTGAAGAGAAAAAGGCAAAGATCTTCATTAGCCAATGACAGAAATAATCTTCGCACTAACTTAATGACAAATTAATTGGCATCTGACCTGGACAAATTTAAAGCAATTCAAGTGAAATTAGTCATGAAATGTATTCCATATTCTGCAAAGTATTTGTGAGTGGGATTTTCAAGCCACGCTCACTCCAAAAACTGGAAAAACCCGTCCAAATCTTTCCATAGTCCATCCTCTGCATGCTCAATTCCCATGGTGGGTGGTATGGGAAAATTCCTCCCTACATGTCTAACTGAAACTTTAATTAATCAAGTTTACCAGTCAAGTTTAATAATATGGATAAAACGTTATGATTATTAAGCAACAAATAGAACCACAAAAATAAAGAAGACCATTCAACATTGTGTTCTTGTCTGCACTTAAAGAAAGCAATTCACAATGAATCCCAATCCATATCTTTGTATATTTTCTGATTCAAATACTCCTCTACTTTTTCCTTAAAAGACACAATAATGCATTATTCAGTCACTACATCTAACAAAGCATTCTGTCCTTTATCAACACTCTGTATAAAGATATTTTTTCTAACTTTTCTTCTTACTCACAATGATAAATTTAAATTTATGATCCCTCTATATTTCTGGCAGATAAACACTTAACACATTCAGGTAATATTCTTATAATATTGATATCCTACTTAATATTGAGAATTGATAACTCCTCAACTAGAATAAATAATCATTTTGTATTCACTCAATCAAAATTGTTAATTTAAAAAAAAGTCCATTAAATCTTTCTCTACTCCAGTGCAAATAGGTCCAATATCTCAATTTTATCTCAGAATAATAATTTATACTATGAGTAGAATTTTCTCTTGTTTTGATTTCTGCCAAAAACTTGCTGCCATTTACTTTGATGGGATCTTGTGCTGCGTCCAGTGGGAAATCCTGCCGACAATGGTGGGACCATAAGATCCCACCGCAAATGAGTGGCACACCGCCTTCTCTGCCGCAAACACACTGTAGACAGTGAGGTAAATCCCATCCTATGTTCCAGTTCAGGTAGGAGAAGTGGTGAGTAGCTCGCTAACTGCACCGCTGGTTCTTGCCATCATATTTTTTGACGACAGTCAAAAGAAGCCTTAGTGGTGGATCCCACGACATCACATTGGCCCTGAAAGTAACCATGGCCCTGACAGATTGGGGTAGTGTTTTAAAATAATTTTTTTATCAAAATTACTTACGTTATATGAATCAATGATTGTATACATTCAATAGATATTGCTTTTCAGTGACAGTGTAAAATGTGGTTTCTATTTCAATTGTTGTCTCAACAACTTCTGTTTTACACTGCCGCACAAAGTTAACAACTACTCCAGTTTTACATCTTTACTCTTGTGCTGCATTTTTATACTCAGAAAATTCAATGCTAAGATTTACATTTTTCTCTTTCAATATTTGCACTGCAGGATATGTATATTTAACTTAATGGGTTGGACTTTTAAAAATGGTGGATAGATATAGCATCTCATTGACATCCCATTTTTGACTAGTAGCAGAAAGTAGACTGGGTGTAACTCACACAGGAGAACAACACAGACTCAACAAGTAATTTAACTCAGTGATGAATTCATGTAGACCTCTTGTCTATTGCAAGGGCCTCATCATGCAAAGAACAAAGAACAAAGATCAAAACAGCACGGGAAACAGGCCCTTCGGCCCAACGAGCCCGTGCTGCCACCTCAAAGTTCCCACTTCTACCCATGATCCCTATCATCCCTGTCTATGTTTATAGGTCTATGCATTACTGCCAGTGTTTCCTTGGTAGGACATTGAGTGAAGTCATTGTCCTTCTTGTATCTTAGCAGTGATTTGAAGGAGCTCAGAAATAAAAAACAGTTCAGACCAGTATTCTTATTTTCCTGTTTTACTGCTTTTCCTTCAGGAGTCAATCAATGCTTGTTTTTCCATTGGGTTTAAGGAGGTGTTTACACGCTGATAATCCAATGTAAAACAATTAATATCTACCCAATCAATATCAGCACATTGTATTGTGACAAAGTCAGTCCATGTCTTTGACATCCCTATATTCCTATTCCTCGGCACTTTGTCCTTGGATCACTTATTTTTGCACGACACATTACATCACTCTAATATTTGTTGCTGGTTTCAACTGTTTATGTATGCAGAAAACTATGTCTGTATCCCAACCACATTAGTAGCTTTTGACACCCTTTCGAGTGAAATGTCCTCAATTTCCCAGTGGTAATCTCAACAATCCTTTTCCTTAACCTTGACAAGGCTAAATTCTTTTGATTTGCCTTACCAAAGAAAATTGCTCCTCAGAATCAAATGAATTGCTTATTTTGTGGTCACATTCTTGATTGTGCACCTTCTGTTAAATATTTGTTGACAGTTCCTTAGCTGTTTTATTAAAATTGGTCACACTGATTAGTTATTTTTAGTCAGGCTGATAGAACTCATTACCAAGCTGCCTTGTCTGTCTGTGTATCATTTTATTTGTAATAAGGCTTTCTCACATACATACCTGATTGTATTTACCCTTTATCATGCTGCAGTATATTGATTTGTTGCTTTAGATTATTGAGTGAATGCACATATTAGGAATGAAGCTGGAAGGTAAAGAGTTCCATGCCTCAAAGATAAAAATTAAATATTTCCACAAATATTGCTCTTCGTTCATCATCTCCAATAACTTCAACAATAACAAGTAAGACTTCTAAGTCTTTGAGCCGATTTCTCAGGTGGGGAATGTTGCATGTACTCAGTATGCAACAGCTGTGTGCAACATTCAGGTTAGGTATGAGGCTCAGTCATCACTTAAGGCACCCAGCTGAAATAGAACCTTGTTATGACAATTGGGATTTGATTGTTCATTTCAAATTGGGTCACAACTGATGGTAGATGTGGACAGATTTTATTTTTGACTGACAGCAGTCAAACCAAGATTGTGTGCATTATTAATGATATAAAAGCATCGATCACTCATAAGGGATTGTGCAAATTCACTGGAGATTCATTTAGTCATCCTAGGCACGTGTGAACTTATATATATATATATATATATATGGGTAGAAAGCTCTCTTCTCACTCATGGAGCCTTTCTCAGTTGTGCTCCATGCTGGGCCACTTAATTGGCCAGGTAGTGTGAAATCATGGTTAGGGTCCGATTACTGCGGAGAGTGCATATCATGCCCGTTTCAGGGTCAGGTGCTCATTGTGTTCCTGACAAATGCAAGATGCAGGCCTGTGTCTTTGTGGTCTGAAAAGCTGGACTTAGGGTTCACCTCTGCACCATGTTTTGTTCTCTCCTCTTAAGATGGTCCAAGAGCTCACTTGAGTTTTGACTGTCTAACTATCTGGACTGTTTCTTTCCAAGGTTAAATGTTCTTTTGCTTGTAGGAGGGCAGAGAGCACCTCATCTGTTACTCCCCATCACTATTCTGTCCCTGATGAGTTCAGACTTTAAACCTCTGTATTCACAACCTTCTGACATCCTGTATAAATCATTAATGAATAACTTGACTAGTTCAGCCAGCAGCTGGACCCACTTGAATTTAGGTCTTTTGAATAATTTTTTGCTTCTTAAATTGAAATAAATACTGAATAAATTTAATAACTTGTCAGATTTTGCAGATGATTCCTTGATTATCTGCCTTACAAATGATGTCATCTGCAATTGGTCCTATTCAATAAAGCAGTATGTTCACCTGCTCTTTCTCTGCCTGTTTATTTCAACCTGAGGCAATGCCATATCTTATGAATTTTTTCTTCCAAAGTTCCAAATTTTGCTATCAGCCTGGGTCTTGGGTTAGTCTGAATTTACTTAGAAGTGTGGAATTGCGATACATGTTAACAATGTTTGGAAAGATATGTACAGTTTTGAGAGCCTGTTGAATTTCAATATGGTGTCACCATTCACTCAGAGACTGAGAGATTTTCTGTGCTTGTTAGTTTTGGCAGTCTCCATAAAATAGCTGTGGTTTTCTTCCTGAAACACAAAACTATTTATACAAGTATAGTAAAGGATACAAGCTAGGAGCTGTCTCCATGCTCAGAACTGAACATGTTTCTGCTCAACACTATATTGACCCTGGATGTGGGTCATGTGCCTCTTACATCACTGTGTGGGGCAACAGAGTATTTAACCCATATCAACTCTGTACATGTCAGATGGTTGTATTACATTGGAAGGTGAGGGGGCTAAGGTGAGAATGATGCTGTCAACAGAAATAGAACCATCCAAAATCTCCAATTTACAATTGGAATTTCACAGGGTTCAATAAACAGGGTAATTACCTAACGGAAATTAAAATTTTCCAGGTTATTCACATGTAATCTTTGCATAGGGATTTCCGTGGGCTGCTCTAGTGCATCTTCTTGGGTACCTCTGGGATATGACACTCTGAGAATGAACGATCTGGATGATGAATTGACCCATGACTTGCTGCAGTATCAGACACTGCAAAGATTGGGATGCACTCTCAATGGGGTGGGCTGCTTGCCAGGAGCAAAAGATCAAAAAAAAACTCTTGAATTTCCAATAACAAAGTCAGTATGTATAAAATAATTGGGAATCCAACATCTCGTACTTAAATTTACAAGATTTATCAGATCTCCATGAATTTACAGAAACTTCAACATAAGGGCCATGATTCTCCCAAAAAAATTCCAAGTGCTGAATTCACATGAAAATTGGAGCAACTGTCATTGATGTTGTTTTAGCAGAATTTCCTGAATGAATCTCCAACACACTGTGCATCACAGAGTGCCCTCATGGAATTCACTCTGCAAATTCAGGGCAGGGCCTATTCACGCCTGAGAAGCCAGCAGCATTGGGCTGAGCGGGTCATTGTACATGCGCTGATCTCTCAGTACGGGATTGGCATATGTGCAGTGGCCCCACATTACTACCCTCCTGATTGTTGGCCAGCCCAATCGCTGCCTTTTGGCTTCCCCCGACCTCCAGTCGCTGGCCTCCCAAACACCACGATGTCTCCCCCTACCCCAACCCACCCCGACCAACCGCAATCTGCGCAATGGTCTCCACCTCCCCCCACCACTGCGGCAGTCTCCTCACCCCCCCCCCCCCCCCCCCACCCACCAACCCTCTGGCAGCTCTGACATCCCGATAACAATCCTCTGGCAGAGTGGTTGCGGGACACCTACCGATCGGTCCTCCAATAGGCCCCACCCGCAATCTGCCCTACTTCTCTGGCCCCATCACCTTGTGCATTGCTGATTTGCCTCTTAGGAAGTGCCAGGGGCCAGGCCTCTATGGCTTCTCTTCCCTCCAGCAGAGTCGAACCATCTGTTCCCTGTTAGTGAAGAGCTGTTGTAAACCCCGCTGGAATGAACCACTCCCGGCAGGGGTGGGAGATGTTAGCGGACCAGGAGACTTCAGTCCCGGCCCACTAACAAAATGCAAATCCTCATTAAACATTGTAATTAGCTCCATGCTAATTTCCAGAGTGGAGCTGATGATTCCAAAATCTTAGCCCCAGAAACGAGCAGAGGTCGTGGTCTAAAGTGGGGAGCCTGCTAAATGGCCTCTGCTGATGTTCCCTGACCTGCTACACTGCTCCATAGTGCAATGGGCTTGCAGAACTGCCCCCAAAGTCTTAACCATACTAATTTAGAGTGAGGAATTAAAATGTGGAGCTTCAATGTGCGCAAAGTCATACTGAAACTAAATTTAACGTTACTGTTGGTAGTTAAGGTAATAAGACAATATTATTTATTTGTAAATTATATTTAATTTAAGCATAGAATAAGAAACATGGGGGTAGATATCTTTTTACAGCATAAAGGTGGAATTACAGGTACCAATATGCTGCACCTCAAAGATGCCTGAAAAATATCCAACTCAAAATTGTGTATTGACTTGTTAGCACTGATTGAAACTCCATTACAATAGATCCCATGCATTGCAGGTTAATAGTTTGGTGTTGCTGAGTTACATGCCCGTGTGGAATAGTTAAATGTCCTAAGATTGTGCTGTATGCACCCTGCAATATTCCATCTTTAAGATCATTTGAGTCTGTAATGGAAATCAGAGGAAAATCATCTGGCCTTGGTAATGGGTGGGGGCATGAGATGGTACGGATCGAATCCATGGGACATGGGGAGTGTGTGGTTGGATGAGAATTTGAGAGGGCTGAGGGCTGCATGGTTTCTTTTTGTTTTTTTTTTAAACAATTGCAACATCCCAGAACATCCCAAAGCAGGTCTTTCACAAAGTACACTCAGCACCCACAAAAAGTGTGTATGCCTCTGAAATCTTTCTATGGGTTGTGTACCTAACTTCTACTGATATCCATGCCGTCAGAAAGAAAATGTGATGTTCGGAACACTTTCTCCCACATCAGCTTTGCAGCGCTAGGAATTCTTCCAGTTCTGCAGTCCTGAGTTGGGAACAAAAGTAATTGCATTGTCTCCAAATATGAGATTTCAGCTATATAATTTGTGATGGTGGGGAATAATGTTTGCAATTTCCTTTCTGTATGACAATGTCAGAACAGAGCAAATACTCTGAACTATTTCTTCGCTTGCATGCTAATTGACACGTCTCCCAAGCTTCACATGCACTTTAACGCACAGTCCCTCTTATGCCACCTGACATTTGCTGCTACCTGTACTTCACCCCGCATATCTACTTAATGAAGAATAGACCATTCCCAATGAGGACTCCTCACAATCAGGCTCTGGAGCTGGAATTTTATCATCCCATCCGCTATGGGAATCAGAGCAGAAGAGGGGTGGACCATAGGAAGGTCCGTTGACCTTGGGTGGGATTTTATGCATTTTGAGATGAGGGAGGCCATAAAATCCTATCATGGATATCCTGATGCTGTCTTTGGGACACGATGGGCAGCAAATATTGAGCATTTTCAGTTTAGTACTCTGTGGGAAGTTGGGGGTGATTGTAAGCTTTACCAAATCTACAATATCCCATAAAATATTTTTAAATTTTCCATAATATTTTTTAATCTACATTACAATAATGGGAGAATATTTTGTGTAGCAAAGATATAACTTTGGTCTTTTTGTGTGCGAATGTAGTATTGTTTCTCAACACATTACACTGATAAAGATTTATTTGATATCTCTCACCCAAAGAAGTTGGGAATGAATTAATTCCTGGCATATTTAATAGGGAGAAAATAACATTTATGTCTGTCGCAATTTAGATATGCAAATATAAATTTGCCATAGTTCCAAATGATCATATGCTGGTGGTGATTTAACCTGAGGATCACCACACTTCAGGAGAAGGGCAAGGTTGAGAGGCAGATCTTCATGAATATCCTTAACTGGTATAGGAATTGAACCCAAGTTGCTAGCGTCAGTCAATTGTACTAAGCCTTAATTGAATTGTTGCAAAGTTTGGAAAATTGCTCAGATAAAGGGCTAACTGTTTATAGAATTGGGCCGTTGGAGTCCAAAGGTTTGCACCACTAGAGGCTCAAATAAAAGATCTCTTTCATTCTTCCCATGGTCATGCATAATTAATACACGTGCCATTACATTATTAATGCAAAGAATGTCATGACGGATTACGTCTGCTATGGTGTACGGACTTCTAAAATCTTCAAGGTTAGCACATTGCTGCTGCTGCCTTAGGAAAAAGAAGTTCCAGTGCTTCCAAAAGTCCATAGAATAATCAATAAAAGTGAAAGAAGGAGCAAGTGTTTGAAGGAGCATTTAATTAGTATTTCTCCCACCTGAAACCATTGGAAAGGTCAGAATTTCCTGAGACTTTCAGATAGTATCATTCAAAATGACAACCCGTCAACAAATAAATAGCTTTCAAACAATTACACAAAAGCAAGATGAATGAGCTTTTCAGTTATTTTTGATTCCAATTTTCAGGAATGTCACTCATTTTTCCTTTGCAAGTGTTTAATGCTTATAGTATGTTTCTGTCCTTCAGTACAGTGGAGCTGAAGCCCATTGCTGTGTTCTAGATGAGGATCAAAGCATTACATAATAATTACTGATGAGAAAGTTCAGTTAGTGGTGACCCTCTCGTTATGTTAATTAGACTGATTTCGGTCTAAAAATATGGATGGGATTTTATGGTCTTGCTTGTCCTGAAACCATAAAATTCTACCCCAGATTAATGGACTTTCCCATGCTCCATTCTCTCGACCACGCCCATTCCCATGGTGGATGGGACAGCAAAATTCCAGCCTGTATTTTTATTAATTCGAATCTGCATTTTTCTGTTCTGCCTGAACAGTTCATAATTTTTCTATATGCCCAATAACAATCTGCTAAATTATATAAAATCAGCTCTTACCTGTTTCCCAAGCTATAGTTTGGAAGAATGAAGGGCGACTTCATTGAAACAACAAAAATTATAAGGGGCTTGACAGGAAGAAACCACAAAGAATTGTAAATGATCCAATGATCCTGTAACTAAGTTTGCAGATGATACAAAGATGTGTAAAGGGATAGGTAATATTGAGGAAGTAGGATGGGCCTCAGAAGGACTTGGAAAAGTTGGGGGAATGGACAAAGAAGTGACAGATGGAATACAATGTGGAAAAGTGTGAGGCTACGCACTTTGAAAGGAGGAATGGAGGCATAGACTATTTTCTAAATGGGAAATGCTGAGGAAACACAAAGGGACTTGGGAGTCCTTGTTCAAGATTCTCTTAAGTTTAACATTCAGTCAGCAGTTAGGAAGGCAAATGCAAGGTTAGCATTCATATTGAGAGGTTAAGAATACAAGAGCAGGAATGTCCTTCTGAGGCTGTATAAGGCTCTGATCAAACCCCATTTGGAGTATGATGAGTAGGTTTGGGCTCTGTATCTACAAAAGAAAGTGCTGGCCTTGGAAAGGGTTCAGAGGACGTTCACAGGAATGATCCCTCAAACAAAGAACTTGTCGTATGAGGAACAGTTGAGGACTCATACATCTGTACTCATTGAAGTTTAGAAGGATGAGGGAGATCTTATTGAAACTTACAGGATACTGCGAGGCCTGGATACAGTAGACATGGAGAGGATATTTCCACTAGTAGGAAAAGCTACAACCAGAAGGCACAGTCTCAGGCTAAAGGGACAATTGTTTAAAACAGAGATGAGGAGGAATTTCTTCAGCCAGAAAGTGGTGAATCTGTAGAACACTTTGCCATAAAAGGCTGTGGTCAAGACTCGATGGGCCAAGTGGCCTAATTCTGCTCTGATGTCTTATAGCCTAAGGCCCAGTCCATCACACAAACCAACTTTTCATCTGTCGACACTGTGTACACTTCCCGCTGCCTTGGAAAAGCAACCTGCATAATTAAAGACTCCACGCACCAGACGTGCTTTCTTCCACCTTCTTCCGTTGGGAAAAAGATATAAAAGTCTGAGATCACATACCAACTGACTCAAAAAAAACTCCTTCCCTGCTACAATCAGACTTTTGAATAGATCTACCTCACATTAAGTTGATCTTTCTCTACACTGGAACTATGATTGTAACACTACATTCTGCACTCTTTCATTTCATTCCTATGTCTGTACAGCGTGCAAGGAGCAATACTTTTTACTGTGTACTAATAGATGTGTCAATAATAAATCAAATCAAATCAAGATTTCCCATCTAAAGCAGGCTAGAGTACAGAGTCACAGTCGCAGAATAAGCAGCCAGCATTTAGGACTGAGACAAGGAGAAATTTCTTCATTTAAAATGTTGTGAACCTTAGAAGTTCTCTAGCCCAGAGGCTGTGGATCCTCAGTGCTTTTTTCAGTATGTTCATGACAGGATTTGATCAATTTTGCACCTGGGGATAATGTGGGAGGGCGGAGCTGAGATAGAAAATCAGCTTATGGTTGTATTGCACAGCATGGCAAGTTTGGAGAGATATGATTTTTCAGAATTGTCCATCAAACTGAAGACGCCCTTGATTCCACAGCTTGCGACAATCAATGATAGGCATTCAATTAATCTCTTCCCTTAGGAATATTGAATTATTTCTCTTCAAAGTTTTCTCTTTAGTTTTTGTTAAGGGTAAGCTAGGCAGGACTCTTGAACCTCCCTTCATCCCTCAGATGTCTTAAGCTAAGAATCAGTTCTGGTTGCTCTTTTTGTTCTCTGCCTAGAAAGTTTTCTAATAGTACAGAAACCAGAGTTGTAAATGGCAACTCAGATATGACCGTGCTAGATTTTTATACAGGATCATAATTACAAAGAACAAAACAGCATGGGAAACAGGCCCTTCGGCCCAACGAGCCCACACCGCCACCTCGATGTTCCCACTTCTACACGCGATCCCTGTTTATAGATCTATGGGTTAAAAACCAAATTTGAGATAATTTAGGGAGAATTTGTTTTGCCAATTAGCCTAAAAGCACATCTTTGGGATGTGGGAGGAAACCGGAGCTCCCGGAGAAAACCTATGCAAGCACGGGGAGAATGCACAAACTCCCACAGACACAGGCCCAAATCCATGTATCTGCACAGCACAGCTATAGTCACTGAGCTGTCGTATTGCCCATCAGATGGTCCAGGTCAAGCATAGACTAACGATGTGAAGCAGTAGGATACTCTCGAAAAAGGTCCAAGAGCAGTTCTCTCACGACCCATCGCGTGTATGCCCCTCGTTAGACAACAAGGTGGACCAAAGCACCTGTAGGATAAAAACAAGTAAATCAATATCATCATCTATTTACACACTTCCCAGGGACTCCCAAGGCTCATGATCCCTATTTTAAATCAGTTTTCTGTACCCCTCCATTCCCATTCTGTTCATGTGCCCATCTAAGTATTTCTTAAATATCTCCAGAGTACCTGCCTCCACCATTTTACTTGGCAGTGCATTTCATACCCTCACCACCCTCTGTGTGAAAAAACTCCCTCTAGCATCCAAATTATACCTTACCCCCCTCACCCTAAGCCCGTGACCCATTGTGCTATTTGAGTCCATCCTAGGAAAAAGCTTAGCCCTGTTTACTCTATCTATCCCCTTCAAAATCTTGTACACCTCTATCAGATCTCCTCTAAGTCTACGTCTTTCTAAGGAAAACAGTCCCAATTTGCCTAATCTCTCCTCATAACTTAGACCTTCCATACCAGGCAGCATCCTAGTAAACCTCCTCTGCACTCTTTCCAGAATCTCCACGTCCTTCCGGTAGTAAGGCGACCAGAACTGGACACAGTATTCCAAATGAGGTCTAACCAGCGTCTTATACAACCGCAACATTAAAGGCCAGCTCTTGTAAACTATACCCCTTCCTATAAAGGTTAGCAAAAATTACCTTCTGGGATTTGTGACTTATCCCTCCGACTATACATCCCAAGGTCTGCCTGGCTTTCCTTGCTGCTGCTGTAAATTGTGTTGTTGGTTTTGGCCATCTGCCCCAATCCTACTCTCATCCTCCTTTTTAATTCATGAACAAGCAAGTATGTCAAAAGACATGTGAAATGTCTGTCTTGATATCAATCCACATTACAGAAACCCGATATTGAATAAGCAAACACATTTCACAGGGAACATGAGTAAACATGCTCTGCTTACAACAGCAAGAAATTTAAACCCAACAAAGCCAACTGCAATATTAAAAAAGAAATTTCATGGAATCCAAGAATCCTTATGGTACAGGAGGCTGCCATTTGGCCTATTGAATCTGTGCTGACTGCAATCCCACCCAGGTCTTATTCCTGTAATCTCACACATTTACCCTACTAATCCTCCTGATACTATTTAGCATGGCCAATCAACCTAATGTGCACAAATTTGGCAGCAAATAGCTTATATAAACAGAAGTCATGACTACATACTGCTTCATACCATGATCCTTGAAACCAGGTTCTTGATCTCAAACTGTTTGCAAAATGGACTTTTATGCAGAACAGGACTTCTATGTATTTATATCTAAAGGTGGACAAGGAATATAAACTTAAAATATTGCTACAAACCTTTAAAGGCCAGTAACAAGTTCAACCAGATCCCATCTCAACAGTAGAAATTAATTTATTTGTGGCAGGAAATGATAAATCTACACATATGCTGGGAAGAATATAAGCTAGGCTTTTCATCTGTCACTTGGAGAAGCTGCAAGAGATGTGAGTGACATCTTTTCTGGAAGACCACAGCAACTGCATAAGGCCAATGACAGGCCTTCCCACCTGCCCAGAGCTGCCAGCCAATCTGAGGCCAGCGGCTCTTCAATGCACAGCAGTGGCTGCAGCTGGAAATGCACACATCCAAAGTAGAAAACCACTGAGAGACCCAGGCCACAGATGAGTAATGGCAGGAAGATAATCACAGGGAAGAGGAGTCAGAAGCAAAGGCATGGAGTGGCTCTCAATGGCCCCACATTCCTAGTTTGCTAGATCTCAGTCAAAAACACACACACAAACACATAAAGGGCCCAATCATTGCATTGTGCCTGTTTTCGGGTGTGAGGCCACAAACGCGATCCGCGCCAGTGTCTGTGCAGATAGGCACTTTGCCGATGCATGCATTTAAATTGAATTAATGACCTGTCCGCCCAACTTTATCAGCATTTCCCCTTCAATCACGGTGTTCGTCAATCTGGAATCGTGCTGAAATGAACATAGAGTGAAGGAGGCAGAGAGGTTTACAGCATAGAAAAAGGCCCTTCAGCCCAACTTGTCCATGCTGCCCTTTTTTTTAAACCCCTAAGCTAATCCCAATTGCCCACATTTGGCCCATATTGCTGTAACCCATTTTACCCATGTAACTATCTAAATGCTTTTTAAAAGATAAAATTGTACCAACTCTACTACTATGTCTGGCAGCTTGTTCCAGACACTCACCACTCATTGTGTGAAAAAATTGCCCCTCTTGACACTTTAGTATTTCTCTCCTCTCAGCTTAAACCTATGCCCTCTAATTTTAGATTCCTCTATCTTTGGGAAAAGATATTGACTATCTATCTTATCTATGCACCTCATTATTTTATAGACCTCTATAAGGTCACCTCTCAGCCTCCTATGCTCCAGAGAAAGAAGTCCCAGTCTATTCAGTCTCTCTTCATAACTCAATCCATCAAGTCCTGGTAGCAAATCTTTTCTGCACCCTTTTTTAGTTTAATAATATCTTTTCTATAATAGGGTGACCAGAATTGCACACAGTATTCCAAGTGGACCTTACAATGCCTGGTACTATTTCAACAAGACGTCCCAACTCCTGTATTCAATGTTCTGACCACTAAAATCAAGCATGGCAAATGCCTTCTTCACCACTCTCCACCTGTGACTCTACTTTCAAAGAGCTATGAACATGTACCTCTAGATCTCTTTGCTCTGTAACACCCCCCAGTGCCCTACCATTAATTGAGTAAGTTCTGCCTTGGTTCAATCAAAACGCATCACTCGCATTTGTCTAAATTAAACTCCATCTGCTATTCGTCAGCCCACGAGCCCAATTGATCAAGATCCAGTTGCAATTGGAGATAATTTTCTTCACTATCCACTATGTCATCGACCTTCATGTCATCTGCAAATATACTAAACATGCTCCCTGTATTCTCATCCAAACCATTAATATAGATGATAAGTAACAGTTGGCCCAGCACTGATCTGTGATGCACATCACTGGTCATAGATCTCCAGTTTGAAAAACAATTCTTTACAACCACTCTCTGGCTTCTGTCAAGAAGCCAATTTTGTATCTATTTCGATACTTAGCCTGGATCCTATGAGATTTACAACCTACCTTGTCAAAGGCCTTGCTAAAGTCCGTGTAAACAAACATCAACTGATGAATAAAAGTTTGAACTGGGCACTCCAGCTGTCAAAGAGTGAGTTCAGAGCCTCCAATGACTGTCTGACTCAGATCAGTGGTGGTGGGGGGAGGGGATGGAGGTCTGATTATTTTCTGGTGGTGGGGGGGAAGGGGGAGGAGCCGGGTCAGATGTATCTCTGGTGAAGTGGAATGGAGAACAAATCATTGTCTTGTGGTGGATGGGGTAATCGCCTGCTTGTGGGGGGGAGAAGTCGGGGTAGACCATTCTCTGATGAGGGGATGGGGAAGGAGGGGGAGGCAGGTCAGATGTTCCTCTGGGACCGGAGGAAAGAATGAGGCTAGATCATTCTCTTGGGGGGGAGGGTTGAGCCAGATGATTCTCTGGGGAGTGAGTTGAGGCCAGGTCATTTTTTGGGTGGGGGCGATGATGGGGGAGTGAGGCCAGATCATTCCCTGGGTAGGGGGGAGTCAGGCTGGATTATTCTCTGAAGGATAGGGGTTGAGACGAGGGAAACGGGTAAGATGTATCTCTGGTGGGATGAGCATGGGGGGGAAAGCCCAATCACTCAGTGGTGGTGGGGGATGGAGCAGATGGATCTCTGGTGGGAGGTGGGCAGAGGGTCTGCTGCCACTTTGTAGGAAATTGGTGGAGGGAAGGGGGCACGGGTGTCGCAATCAGTCTCGGCAGTGGGGGATGAGTGGATAAGGGGGGATAGTGATGTCTGTGAGGACCATCGCTCCTGCTTTTCACTCCCGGGCTGCTTTCCCCACTTTTTGCGGCCTGGGAGCAATCTGACATGGGCATGCTTTTCCAATTATTTTCTAACGGTGCATGCACATTTCAGAGTCCGATTGTTTCAGGTGTGATGAGCTCCACCCAGAGCCTGAATGGGACCGCAATTTGTTTTCAGCCTGAGTGCATATGGGGGTGTCTGAGAACAGATTTCCAAGTCAGATCTGAATTGCACCCAGATTCAGCACTTAGAATGAAAATGGTAAAATCAGGCCCAAAGTCCATAAGCAATAGGATTTGCTTTCTGGGTTTCCCACATTATTCAGTACTGAATGAATACCTGTTGCAGGAGGAAAAAGCTCTCAAGTGGGCACTAATTGCCCATTTAAGGGCTTGAATTGGCATTAAAGGCAAGAGAATCATCCAGGAGCCTTTCCACCAAAATCATCTTCTTAGGTATCCAACCATGAGGGAGTTTTCCCATTGATTCCAATTAATCATAGTTTTGTTGGAGATTCTTGATGCCATACTCAAAGGCTGTCTTGATATCAAGGGCAGTAACTTTTAACACATCTCTTGAGTTCAGCTCTTTTGTCTGTGTTTGAACCAAGTCTATAATGAAGTCAGGAACTGAATAACCCTGGTAAACTCAACATGAACATCAGGGAGTAGGTTATTGCTGAGTAATTGTTGCTTGATAACACTGTCATTGCCACTCTTCACCATTTTTCAAATGATGTGTGCTAACTGGGTTGAACTTGTCCTGCTTTTTATGAACAGGATTTTCCACACTGCCAGGCAGATGCAGATGTATTGGAACAGCTTGACTAGTGGAGCAGCTAGTTCTGCAGCACAAGTTTTCATGATTATTGCCTCAATGTTATTTGGCCCCATAGCCTTTTGCAGTACCCAGTGCCTTCGACCTTTCCTTGATATCCCTCGGCGTGAATCAAATTGGCTGCAAACTGGCTGCAAATGGTGTTGGAAATTTCAGGAAAAGACCAAAATGGATCCAACACTTCTGGCTGAAGATAAATGCAAATGCTTCAGCTTTGTCCTTTGCACTGATATGCTGCACACACTCATCATTGATGCTAGGGATACTTTGGAGTCTCCTCCTCCTTTTTTGTTCAATTGTCCATCACCATTCTTAACTGGATGTAGCAGGACTGCAGAGCTTAAATCAGGTCCTTTTGTTGTGAGATCACTTAAGTCTGTCTAACACATGCTGCTTCCTCTGTTTGACCTGCAAGTAATCCAGTATTATAGCTTCACCAGGTTGATACCTTGATTTAGGCACACCTATTGCTGCTCTTGCCATCTCGTTTGTAGTCCTCGTTGAATTGATCTCAGGCTGCTGAATTTATCAGCAAAATCACCCCATCACTGATCGAACAGGAAGGTATTGCTCTGAATTCCCACTGGCTCCATATATTGGATGATTTAGTTATGCTATTGCTGACATGGACACTTGTTCCGATAATTCAAATAACTCAATCTTTAAGATTTGAGACAGAGTAAATGGACAGACAGAAGTCGCAAGCTGTCACATATCCAGTAGTGAAATAGAGTGTACTGCATTTCTACCCTCATGGTAATGACTCTGTAACAGACAAAGACAGGGAACAAAAGGAAGAGGAGGAGGAGGATGAAAGTCTATATGACAATACTTGAACCTCTTTATAAATTAGCTGGCAGCAGCAAATTCAGGGTCACAAATCAAAAGAAGAGACAAGGAACATGGTGACCGTTCAGGGTTGACACAACAATTCATATTCTTCCGTGCTATAAGCTTAGTAACAGTCGGTCTCCACTTGCACACTATGCCAGTGCTGAGACAATCATTCTTAGACAATAAATGGAAATAAACCAGAAGCATGGCACTGTTTCTTCTTCAGTCTCAAAAGGTGCAAATGAAAAAGTAGAGCATGGGCCCATTCCTCCAGAGACCATCACATCCCTTCACTCCATGTACATGGCCAAATAGTGGGCTCAGAGACCCAGCATGGAAGTTAAAGCTGATCATTTTGAGAACACCACTAACGTGGAATGCATAGCAGAAATATTCTTTGTGTGAATTTATAATAATAAATAAATCCTAATGTTCAAGGCTATTATTATATCCACTGTTCCTAGATTTCATGATTGAATGCAGAAAAATTAATGCGTCACAAATAATGTAGCTAGTCCTCTAATGTAGTTATGTGTGATGCAAGCAATTGACATAAAATAGAAAATGTATTATATGCAATTCAGAATTTTATAACTTATGAAACAGGGGTCCCGTCTGTCATTACTGCCAGCATTAGTGAAGATTGTATTTTGAGTACTGTATTTAATAAAGCTCCTTCATTACTACAATTTATCAAACTCCTCAACAGTAAACTTTTATCACAGTCTTGATTTTACAGTTGAATCTGGGTTTTCCAGAACATGATAGCTCACCTGGTTTCAATCTTCGTGAAGACATGTCTCTTACTATACTGCACAAGCATCCCCCTCGGTCACTTAAACAAAGGAGAAGTCAATGAGTTAAGAATGCCCCCTCCTGTCATTGGTTCAAGTGGTTAGAGAGTTAATTTTGGATTGTCAGAGGGAAAATATAAAAAGCAAAATAAAACTGGCAGTAATTTATCTACCATTAGTCACACTTCTCTCCATCAACCTGTGCCTTGACTTTATGGCTTGAATGTTTGATCCCGAATTTATGAAATTTATCTTAACTGACAGGCAATAAAGACCAGGGAAATCATGAGAGAACTCTGTACCAACCAGGTCACATATTATGGTCTTTATAGTCTTGGCATTCTTATCATTAGCTCTGAAGACATCTATTCACCAACCAGTCCAATTATACATTAATATATTTGCAGAAATAAAAGTTTCTGCCCAATGTTGTTTGCAACCACAGGCACACTTCCAGTAGGAGAGGTCAGTGCTCTTTTAGTCTTCATGCATAATAGATGAACAAGCTACTATATAATTAAAAGGAATACCAGCAATTGAAATTGAAGGCAGTTTGTCCTCCATCAAACTTGATCATTGGTATTTAGATTATATGACAACATATTTACATTTTTCATGGGTGTTTTTAATAAAACCAATCTCCTTTGTTCTAACATATCTAAGCCAGACAAATGCTCATTAAAATCAGAAGCACATATATACAGAACCAGATTGTTCTACGAAACAAGTTTAAAAGAAACCCACAGATGATCCTGTTACATCTTAAGGTGGACTTGAAGTACTGAAAGCTATCAGCTTTCCAAACAAAGAAGGGGATGAAGGGGGCGTACGTGTGGTGGAGAAGAGGGTGGGGGGAGGGGGGGAAACAAGGTGGAAATAATACCCAATTTGATTCAAAAAAGATGATCCCAAAATTCCACAGAGATCTTACCAATCACCCAGACAGGAGACTGGCGTTCTCCATCAGAAAATAACAGAGACAGAGTTATGTGGTCTCTTGACATTTTCAGGCACCTTCATGCATATCTAGCAGGGGGAATTCTCAATCCATCCCTTAAAAATCAGCTGTGTAGGTGTTGTTGGGGACAAGGACGTTGCTGGGGAGAAAGTCAGATGAGGAAAATCCTTAGAGTTCACTGGTTCAATCTGGCTCTTGTCAGCATGCCCTGAACATAGAACATAGAACACTACAGCACAAACAGGCTCTTCGGCCCACAAGTTGTGCCGATCATATCTATACCTACCAGGCCATAGAACTACCTGTAACTCCCAATCCCATTAAATCCCATGTGCTCATCCAGAAGTCTCTTAAAAGACCCCAGCAAGTTCGCCTCTACTACCACTGACAGCAGCCGATTCCATTCACTCACCACCCTCTGAGTGAAAAACTTACCTCTAACATCTCCTCTGTACTTGCCCCCCAGCACCTTAAACCTGTGTTCTTTTAGTAGCGACCATTTCAGCCCTGGGAAATAGCCTCCAAGAATCCACTCTATCTATTCCTCTCAACATCTTATAAACCTCTATCAGGTCGCCCCTCAACCTTCGTCTCTCCAGGGAGAAGAGACTTAGCTCTCTCAACCTATCTTCATAAGGCATGCACCCCAATCCAGGCAACGTCCTTGTAAATCTCCTCTGCACCCTCTCAATAGCTTCCACATCCTTCCTATAGTGAGGCGACCAGAACTGCACACAGTACTCCGAGTGTGGTCTGACAAGGGTCTTTGAGGTGTACTCAACTCCAAATGGATGGAAATGGGTCCCTAATCACATGGAAGTAATCTAAAGCCCCAAAGAGCTGAAGAATTATCATCAGATCCGTTTCACAGGCAAAGGAGGGTCTGCTGGAGGCCTGGGGTTGAGGGAAATATCTTCCTCCAACAAAGGGCAGCCATTGTATTTTTTCAGCTGTGTGTGGCAGGTAGGCACTCAGGTGTGATCAGGATGGCATTTGTGCCTGCGCTTTTGCTCCTGGAAAATTAGCTGCCCTTTCATTGACCCTGCAAAGTCTGGGGATCTGCAAACCAGCAGCATTATATCCTTAGACTCTTCAAGACATATTTCCACAGGGTTATTGGGGTTGGTAAAAAGTGGGGCAATTCTGAATTGATGCCCACAAAATCATGGCATGCTCTAGCTAAATAGTTGATTCCCTCACATTGATTAATGATCTCTGCTCAGTATCACCCCTTAGCATTATGTATCCGAATGGAAGTACAAGCAACTGAATGTGTATGTATTAACTGTAATACTTAGCTGACCTCTGGGCAGGTACCATAATCTATGAGAAGAATGCCTGGAAGCATAAACATCAAAAATCAGTAAGTACAAAAGTTGCAATTTCCCACTGGGACTACATAATGACACACAGGTAAATAAATCATGAGCTGTTATATGGTATAAGCTGCATTTATTTTTGTTCATTGGCTTGAGATTTTTAAGCCAGATTTTTTTTTTAGAAACAAAAAGGGGCGATTCTCCCAAAAGTGCTGAATTGGCGGGAAAACTTTTCTGGATCGTGACTGTTTTTTTCAGTGCAACTTCAGACCTGAATCTCCACACTCTGTGCAATGCAGAGATCACAATAGTGAATATCATTAAATGCTCAGGGGTGGGGGGGACTCTATTCGCACCGGAGTTTGACAGCTCTGGAACTCTGTGCATGCATAGTCTCCTAATTGCTGACTAGCTCAATCGCTGGCCAGCTCGGGACTCACGCAGTGCTGTCCCTCCAGCAAACCCCCACCCCCTCCAGCCCACAACACTTCTGGGGCCAGCCCTGACTGCCCCCCCACCCCACCCCGCAGCCCTGGAGTACCCCAATGTCCAACCCCCACCAATCATTGATGATCCCCTCACCCCCTCATCCTGGCAGACCCCGCACCTCTGCTGACCCCTCCCCAGGGTCAGACCACCCCGAGAGGTGGACCCACCTCCCGAGCAGTCTGGCCCCAAATAGGAGGCACGCTTTTCCCAACCCACCCCAATCATTGGCCTCCTTCCAGCCCAGACAGATCCTCATACATGGTCTCCGTACTATCGGAAGGATGTGGAGTCCTTGGAGAGAGTGCAGAGGAGGTTTACCAGGATGCTGCCTGGTATGGAAGGACTGTCCTATGAGGAACGATTAGATAGACTGGGGTTGTTTTCCCTTGAAAGACGTCGGCTTAGAGGGGATCTCATAGAGGTGTATAAGATTATAAGGGGTATAGATAGAGTAAATGGAGGTAAACTTTTTCCACCTTTAGAAATGGATAGGACGAGGGGTCATGGCCATAGGGTGAGGGGGGCTATGTATAGGACGAATATTAGAGGGCAGTTTTTCACACAAAGGGTAGTGGGGGTGTGGAATGCACTGCCGAGTAAGGTGGTGGGAGCAGGCACGCTGGGGCTGTTTAAGGGTCTCTTGGACAGCCACATGAGCGGTATGCAGATAGAGGGATATATTAGGACTGTTTAACTACGGCTTTTTTCCACAGGTAATTCGGTCCATAATTTGAGCACGCGTTCGGCAGGTGGTGCGGGTACAGCTCTTGGATGTTGATTCATGGGTTGCCTGGTACCTCATGTCGTATATGAGTGCTTTATGTGGACCACCTGAAGGGCACCATGACAGCTCAGAGACTATCGATGTGGCTGTGCAGACACTTGGAATTGGGCCGGTGTCTGCGGGAGTTTGCGCGTTCTCCCCGTGGTTGCGTGGGTTTTCTCCGGGCACTCCGGTTTCCTCCCACAACCCAAAAATTCGCTCTTAGGCTGATTGGGTAACAAATTGTCCCTATGGTGAAAATTTTCCAAATTAGGATTAATATATATATTATTATATAGGAATATTAAAATAGGATAATGTATTTGGTATTATGGTGGCGCGGGCTCGTTGGGCCGAAGGGCCTGTTTCCCGTGCTGTGTTGCTTAATAATAATACAGCATGCCAGCGGGACTTCCCACCCCACCAATCACTCCTGGGCCCCACCCTCAATTGGCCCCACCTGATGCCTGATGATAAGTGCCAAGGTGCCCTGGGCATGGGCACTTTGCCTGTAGGGCAATGCCAAGAGCACCATCTCCCACTGCCTGGGCATAGGCACCCTGGCAGGGCCCCGATTGCCCCATCTTCATTCCGCCTAGCTCCCTGAATGTGGGAAGCCACTCTAAACCCGCCAGAATGAAGTACTCCTAGTGGGATGGGAGATGCTGTTGGGCTCGGCAGGCTCCGATAAATTAAAATATATTAAGATTCAAATAACTTGCCTCCCTCTCCGCTGGTTTACAGTGCCGTCGTGGCTGCGACTGTTCAACGGTTCTGGGAGACATGTATGCGTGGATCCCACAAAATGGCCGACACGCGATTCTCCGGACCGGACTCACCAGAGAAATGATATTCACAACTGTGACCTATGCATTGCACAGAAAAGTTGCAGGTTGCAATTTGAGAATCGAGCCCAAAAAAAGTGCGGTCATCCCACCTCAACAATCAACACTTTTCTGATCTGACTCCAAGGTTTTTGCATATACTATGCTATTCTAAAAGCCATTTGACAAGTTTTTAGATTTTGTGGGAACGGATAAGGAAGAATGTGGACAAAATGAGCAATATCGATACTGCTTCCCCTGATAAACATGAGGAAAGATGAAAATTGATGCTTCTGATGTGGTGTTGAACAGAATCAAAATTATACCCTTATATTATTCCTAATTAAGAATGCATCATTTCTAAATCACAAAAGTTACAAAGTACTTCATTAGTTCTTGAATGCTTTGGAATGTCTGATGGTTGGAAAAGGTGTGATTATAAATAGAAATTTTATTTGCTAATTTTATTTCGTGCCATTTTGAACAAGGGTCTCCTTGACCTGCTGCCACAGTGAAATATAGGGAGGAATTTAATGTTGGTAACAAATGGGGTGGGGGGGGCACTCATAGACTGGAAAACAGTGGAACCCCACCATAGTCAATGGTGATATTAATTTCATTGATTTCTCCTTCTGTACCACTGGGCCACTTTATGTTCATGAATAGTGTTTAAGGGCCTGTATGATTTACTTTAATGGTCAACAAATGTATGAAAATAATTGATCAATGAATTTAAAGTGTTTTTTGCCTCTTTTGTCAAGTTCTTTAGAATTAAAGCAAATAAAAAATGTGTTCTACAGAGTGTTAAAATATGGAAATTTAAATTTACCTTAGTGAATTCCTGTGGATTATCATTATGAATGTGAATTATTTTGATGGCTAACAGAGGATGGGTAGCATTTTCTGACCTGAGTGCCAACTGACATTGTTGCAGGCAAGGTGAGAAAATTTGGAGAGTTGCAACAAAAATCCCTTTACAAATTTTTTATTACTGATCAGTTTCATGATTTCAAACTTACATGGTCCAGAGTGGATGCATTATACCTACAAGGTTACTTCAACAATGTTCATCTGGAGCCACTTGTCAGAAATCAAAATTGCACTCAGCTTCTTCGTTAGTGGACAGGAGGCCCTGGAAGAGTCACACTATTAATCAGACACCATCTCCCCAGCCCTGAATAGAAAGCAATACCAGAGGTTGCTTGTATGTGGAACTGATTTGAAGTAGACAGCAGTGACATGCAGTGCTGTGTTCTTTAATATTGAATTGTGGGTAAGAAGGAGGGATAAATCTTTCAAATTTAACTGCATAAGCACGTTATCTAACTTAAGTTTCTTTAAAAATTCTTATCTTAATACTCCCACTCTACCTGCTATCTCCACAGCAGTCCCAAAGATAATTGCCAGTCCTTCCACGAGCCGCTTCTGATTGTCTTCTGCCTTCCTTCCAAGAGCCTGGGAATATATTTAATTCAATTTCTATATATGGGGTGATGTTACAGAAAAGAGTTCTTTTAGATTGGGAATAGTTGTGGCAGAGACCAGTGCAATGTTCAGTCGAAATGCAAAATATAGAAGTCCCCACTGTGGCCATGCACAATATTCTATATTCTGCACCCTCTTCTTTCCTTCTCCTCTATGTACTCTATGAAGGTATGCTTTGTCTGTATCGTGCACAAGAAACAATGCTTTTCACTGTATGCCAATACATGACAACAATAAATCAAATCAAATCAGGCCTCTTCCAGTTACTAAGTGTGTGCAGCAATGTGGGAGAATTTAAAGGGCTCATGTATACTTGAACAAATCGCTAGCGCACTACAAAAATAAATTTGCTGTGGTACCTGAATACATTCGAGATCGACTCACACTGTGAACAAGTGCCATTATATTGCCAACTGACCTGCTGAGTAATTCCAGCATTTTCCGTTTGAATTAATCCTTTGTGAATCCGATTCTTGTAATCATGAAAAAGCTGTCAGTTTGACTTAGTTAAATCTTCCACTGTGTTGCAATAATGTGAATTTTGTGCATGATTAACTAACACTGAGAAACTGGATTGGCTTTGCAAAGACCTGTCAAACATTCCCGAATATGTCACACTCACATTTGTAACAGAATTACAGGAAAGGAAACCTGTATGCTTCTGGGAAGTTCTTTGGTTTAGCTCAATTGGTTGGACAGCTAGTTAGTGATGCACAGCAATGCCAACAGTGCAGGTTCAATTCCTGCGCCAGCTGAAGTTATTCATGACAGCCTGCCTTCTCAACTTTGCCACTTGAGGTGTAGTGATCCTCAGACTAAATTGTCCTTTAGTGTCAGGCGGATTAGTAGGCTACATATGTGGGGTTATGGGGATAGGGCCTCGGTGTTAATGTTGTTGGTGCAGGCTTGATGGATCAAATGGCCTCCTTCTATATGGTAGGGATTCTTTGATTCTACTGAAAATAGTACTTCGCTTATGTTACACATCTAAATATGGTAAGATCCCTGTTAATTTTGACTTGGCCAATAGCTGTTTGCCCTCCAGCATATCACAAACCTTCCTTTATGCCTACCTCTGCACCAACTGTAATTTTACCAGTTTATCCTTCTTCTATGTCCTTTCCGCAAAATCCACCTCCCCCACAATCTCTCTCACCACCCTTCGCTGGACTTTGTAAACTTGACGCCCAACCTGACCAGACCCCCAAACGCATCTCAAATCCAAATCCAATGCTTCACACCTTTGTTTTCAAAGGAGCTGGCCTCCTCCCTGTTGCTGGCAGTTCGCCAAAGCCCCCCAATTCAGAGGAGCAGAGGTTCTAACTCCAGCCTATTCACAGGAATTTAGAAGAGTGAGAGGAGATCTCGTAGAAACTGAAAATTCTAACACATTGAAACAGGGCAGATTCAGAAAGAATTTTCTCAATGGTTGGGAAGTCCAGAACTAGGGGTCATAATTTGAGAATAAAGGGTAAACATTTTAGAACTGAAATGAGGAGTAATTTCTTCACCCAGAGGGTAGTGAATTTGTAGAATGCACTACACAGAAAGTAGTTGAGGATAAAACGATGGGTGGGATTTTACGCCTCCTTGAGCAAGACTGGAAATTCCCTCCCGGGGTCAACATACATTTCCATTGTCTGTCCCTTGTCTGCTCTGATTCAGTAACAGGTGGTAGAATTCCGGTCAGTGTGTGATTGCAAGAAGAAATTAGACACAGCTCTTGGGGCTAAAAGGACCAAGAAATATGGAGGTGGGGTGAGGAAGAGAGGGAAAGGGTATCAGGATATTGAATTTGATGCGCTTTTTAAAGTCGCTAATTTGCTTTGAGTATCATTTCAGATAGTGCACTCCAGATTATAAAAACTCACTGCATTAACAAGCTCTCCTGCCTGCTTTTTTGGCACAGTACATTACATATGTCCTCTGTTTAACGACCTTATGTCAGTGGAAATAGCTATTTTCTAAAAAAATCCTCCACAGTGTGCTACCATTTTAAAAAATTTTTTCTGCCTACAGTTACAACATTGTTTCTAAAGTGTGATGTCTAGAATTGAATACATTAACACAGCTGAGGTCTAACCAGTGATTTGTAAAGATATGGCATATCTTCTTTGCATTTGTATTCTATGCCTTTATTCGTTAAGGTAAGGATTCTTTTGTCTTTCTCAGTTGCCTTATTTGATTATATTCAAAGATGTATATATGTAAGCCCCAAGGACAGCATTTCAATTGTTGGGTTGGAACCCTGATCACACGATGACTTCTGGGTCCCAACCAAATGTCATAGCCGAAATGTGAATGTTCACAAAGGGCTTAATTGACCAGGTGCCATTTCACTGACCAATTAGTTTCAAGTTTTTAGGTGTTCAGTTTACCAACAATCTGTCCTGGTCCCCCCATGCCAACACTATAGTTAAGGAAGCCCACCAAAGCCTCTACTTTCTCAGAAGATTAAGGAAATTTAGCACGTCAGCCAAGACTCTCACCAACATTTACAGATGCACCATTGAAAGCATTCTTTCTGGTTGTATCACAGCTTGATATGGCTCCTGCTCTGCTCAAGACCACAAGGAACTACAAAAAGTTGGGAATGTAGCGCCCAATCCATCATGTCAACCAGCCTCCCATCCATTGACTCTGTCTACACTTTCCACTGCCTGGACAAAGCAGCCAGCATAATTAAGAACACCATGCACCGGACATCCTCTCTGCCACCTTCTTCCATCAGGAAAAAGATACAAAAGGTCACATACCAACCGACTCAAGAACAATTTCTTTCCTGCTGCTGTCAGACTTCTGAATGGACCTATTTGCATTAAGATGATCTTTCTCTACACTCTAGCTATGACCGTAACACTACATTCTGCACTCTCGTTTCCTTCTCTATGAATGCTATGTTTTGTCTGTACAGTGCACAAAAAACAATGCTTTTCACTGTATGTTAAGACATGTGACAATAGCAAATCAAATCAATTAGTGGTTGTGGATATGGAAGGGAGTAGGTGCAAGCAAAAGTGGGCCCAATTTAAAGGGCAAATGGTAGCTATTGCTGAGGCTGTCCTTCATCCACGAAATGGAAGTACAACCTGAGAGAAGACAATGGTCAAGGAGGGTCCCTGTGCTATAAACCAGCCATAAACTTCCCCAAATACAAAGGACAGATTAGCACTTTGGATGTAGATTTGGTCAATCTACCAGTAACAATAGCTTCACTTTCTTTCTTTATTCATTTGTGGGACATGGACATCACTGGATTGCCAGCATTTATTGCCCATCGTTAATTGCCCAAAGGCAATTAAAGGCTTATCACGTTGCTGTGGCCCTGGAGTCACATATAAGTCAGACCAGGTAAGGTGGCAGATTTCCTTCCCTAAAGATGGGTTTTTCCAACAATTGACAACAGTTTCATGGTCATCGATAGATTCTTAATTCTAGAATTTTTACTTACTGAATTCAAATTTCCCATCTGTTGTGATGGGGAATTTGAATCTGGGTCCCCAGAACATTAGCTGAGTTTCTGGATTGCTAGTCTAGTGATAATAACAGTAGGCCATTGCCTCCCTTGCATTTATATCAAACCTTCAATGTAGAGAATCATCCAAACAGAATCGTGAAGAAAATTAAACACTGAACAATGGAGGAGGGATAAGAAAAGATGGCCATAAAATGCAATGATGGCTTGCATTTTAAATGTTAAGCTGTCCTTTCTTTTTCTAATACTAATAAATGTGTCAGCATATTATCAGAATTTTCCATTTTTATTTTGGTTTTGGTTTCAATCCCAATCTGTAATGTAGCTTTGGCAATTTGCATCAATGTCAATGGTGAGGTCCACTTCATATTCTTCTCACCTCAATGCTGACATTTTCCACTGTCACACTATTGCAGAACATTCCCTGCTCAGTCACCGGCTCATCCTTCTCCATGCCAACTTGTAGACAGTGTGTCGAAACAAAGCCATGAAAAATAATCCAAATCTGTCCCCTCACAAGAAGGTCATTCATGTCCTTAAGTGGCCATTTAAAAGGTTCAGGTAGATTCCATCTTCCAGCTCTACTGGTTCATTCAGAAATCTGAGTTTGGTCTTGTGTCAGAAAAAACGAGCATGCTAATCCAGAGGTCTATATGTCGGCAGGAGGAGGCTGTGAGCATGGGTTTACGGGAACACCAACCTCCTACTCACCCATCTGCAAACATCCAGAATCTCATTCCAAAGCGGAATTTAATAGGGCCACTAAGAGCAGGAAACAAGGTGGGCGGTGTGACTTGAGCTGAAATCCCAGCTTCCTGACAGCACTTTGAATTTAAGGGGCTACGTCAGCAGCATTTGAGCAGTGGGTCAAAACTCACAGTGCTGGTGACAAGAACCACTTCATGTCATGAGTATGGGGAAATGTTTATGAACCTGAACTGTTGGTAGCAGAAAGTTGGGAAGCTGGGAGGGTGCGGGTGAACAGTTTTCCTGCAGGTGTGGTCAGACCCTGAACCAGAGTGACAGTGGGACATTGGCATGTGAGTGATCAGGGTGGAAAGTGGCAGAGGAGAATGAAAATAGTTCAAATGGAGCAATTGTTTGACCTGAAGTATGGAGTTCATACTTTCATTCTGTTGGATCCTAGGTGTCAAAGAGAGACAACTGTACCACCGATGAGAGGTTTTGGCTTCATGACACACTATCTGTAACCCCCGTAACTTGCCTGGGTTAGCAAAAAACCTCACTTACTGTGCTGTCTGGAGAAAATACACAACTCTCTAACAATGCTCAGGATCCCCTTCACACACATTGTTAGCCACTTTAACACTTGAATAGCAGGTTAGATGTAAGGATTCGCATTCTAATCAGCAATCTCTGTCTGTGCTGATGTGTGCTATTGCAGACCAGAACACTGCACTTGCCTGATGAAGACACGGGAGTGTTGAAAGCTCGCTATTTTACTATCAAATAAATCGGTTGGATTAATAATTGGTGTTGCTAAATTCTTACTGAGAGGTTCACAGTCAGAGATAGAAACTAAAGTTTGATGAAGGGAAGGTCCGGCTGGAGAGAAGGCAAGTTAATGGCCATTGGCATAATTAAAGGTATGATGTGGAGATTCAGTAAAGTTTTACAGCACCAATTTTAAATCCAACCAATTTATTTGATAGTAAATCAGCGAGCAAAAGCCTGACGAAGAGGTCGAAAGCTTGCTGATTTACTATCAAATAAATTGGTTGGATTTAAAATTGGTGTTGTAAAACTTTACTGAGTTTACCCCAGTCCAACGCCGGCATCTCTACATCATGATGTGGACATGCCAATGTTGGACTGGGGTAAACACAGTAAGAAGTTTGTGAACAAAACTCCCACTTACCTGATGAAGGAACAGCGCTCTGAAAGCTAGTGGCTTTTGCTATAAACCTGTTGGACTTTAACCTGGTATTGTGAGACTTCTTACATAATTAAGGGCTATCGGGGGCAGGTCAAGGATAATGAAGGGAAGATCCAGAATCCCAGAAGGGAGATCAAGGATAAGGAATTTAGGGTGAAGGGTAAGTGATGAAGGTTTGAGGGTCATTGTCACTCAGAAAAGGGTGATGGTGAGAGTGTTAAGGGTGATTGAGGGATGGTACAAGGCTATGTTTGAGAGTCAAGGACAGTTGCTGTAAGTTAAGAATCAGTTAGTAATATGAAATGACGACTATATAAATAATAATGAAACCATTATACACCAAAAATTATACTCAAGTTTTTTTCTAGCTGAGAACAGTTAGATTCAGCACTAGTCAGAGTAGGCAAAGCAAAAGCTATTGGTCTTTCTTCTCCCAAAGGCATAATATGTAATACAACTGCCCCTACACTATCAGGTAAAGTGCTGCAAGCAAGCTGGTAGCTTTGAATTAAACAAACCAATATTTCAGACTTCTACAAAGCATCTTTAACATCCTTCTATGCTTTCTCACATTTTGCTGTCCAGAGTCATGACTCTTTCAAATAGTAAATTGTGTAATGACTTCAATAATGTAGCTAAATCAGGAACAAATTTGCCATGATTATTTACTAATCCCAGAAAAGACTCAATTGCGACACATTCATCAGACATGTTGCTTCTAAGATAGCATCCATTTTTTTATGTAGACCTTTACTATCAATAACATGATCCAAATATTGGACTGACATCTGAAAATTTTTTTTCTTGATATGCAGACCATGTCCTTGAAGACCTTCCAATGTTGCTTCTAAATTATTCAAGTGCTCCTGGGAAAGGGGAACAGACCTTTGTCCCATACAATCACAAGTGAAGTCTATTCCTGAAGACACCTGGTTTATATTTGGACAGATGTCACAACAACTGCTATGAGAAATACCTTCAACTCTAATCCACCTTAACAGGACTAGGAGAACACCTACAGTTCTGTCAGTTGTGAGTAACCTCCACCATTTTTATTGCCACCAGAGATTATATGTTCAGCCATGTCCTACAGAGTTGAAATTACAAACATTGCCATACACATGAACAACCAATTCAGAATATTATGGCTGCCTGTACGAGAAACGAGATGGCCCTTTGTCCTGTGCAAACATCCATGATTGCTAGCTATGAACATGTCAAGACAATGTACCCCCAAATGAGTTTTAATAAATGAATCTGATGTACACATGAAAAAAGTGAATACAATAATGTGATATATTTACATGTGAATAAATTTACAATGATTGCCATCCTTGTGTCTTCATAAAACCTCACTTATCCTTTCCCTCCCACCTCATCTTAGTACCACTCTTACATCAGCAGCTGAGTTAGAAACAGGGTGCTGCATCTGATGTCCCATTGCCACTACTATCATTGTGGGCAGTATTGTTCTCTAGTCCCACATTAACTCTTGCTCTGTCCAAACATTTTTATAATGCAATACTCACCCCTTCACCTGTTACTTATTTTATGAATAGAACTCACAAACCCTATTATAACAGCGGAGAGCCATTGAATAACCCATAAAGCTCGCAACGTAAACAAAGAGATTATTGACCCAAGTGTGTAAAGGGAAGCAAGCATTTATAACATGATTAGGCAGTTGAGTTGTGGCCCAGAAACCATAACTCTCCTCAAGGAAACAAACTGACTTCAGAACTACTATCTCAACAGATATCTATACTAAATACGATAAAGCAATGGGAAAAGCAACATTGTTATTATACTTGGCTACACTTATAAGACTGCAAAATTTGCTATATCTTTCTATCAATTTTAAGAACTTTTTTATTTCATCTGAAGACTTTTCCATATTTACAATGTTAATCTTTTATTTAACAGCTTGCCAAAAGTAAGTTGACAGAAATAAGAAACAAAGAACAATACAACACAGGAACAGGTCCTTTAGTCCTCCAAGTCTGCACCAATCATGTGCTCCTAACTAGACATGAATAGACTAGACTAGAGCATCTGGCAAACAACTTGTTTAATGGAGAGTTACACCTTCGAATCAGAGCACTGTCATAACTCACTTACTGAACACAAATATAGTTCATGCTGCAGCACCTCATGATGAACTATAAAGTAGGGAATACCATTTGACTTACTTTTTAAATTCTTCCCACCTCCAGTCTATGATTCATACCTCCTTTACAGCTGGTACAGAAGCTGACAGCTGCTACAATCAGGCTGTCTCCCTGAAAATTAATTTTTTTTTACGAGAGACAGGCTCTTAAGGAGCCCACAACACTATTAATTGCCTAATTAATAGGTGCTTTCCAGGCCTGCTCCCTCCCCTGCTCACATGAAAACGGCCAAGAGAAGAATAGAACATGTGACTTCCAGAGACATCACTCAGTGGTCATTTTTTCCCACTCCTCCATTTGGTCTCAGTTGGGAAATCCAACCTTAGAATTTCTTTTTATTCTCCTAATTGGTCCTACAAAATCTTTTACATCATGTGAGAGGGCAGAGTCAATTTCATTTCCTATTGAAAGACAGTGCTCCCCCAGTACTGCACTGACCTATCAGCAAACAGAGGCAAGAGTGCTGTTATTGAGCCATAGCTGACACTGCACATGTAATGAAATAATGAGTTATAACTGATTCTTCCAAAAGAAGAAATATGTGTAGGGTAAGTTTACACAAAGTAAGATTGTTGGCTTCCTTTAAAATGAGTAACATTTAATACAGTTCATTTCTGAGAATGATAAGAACTAGGGGTGAGTGTTGGTAATTCAGACCCTCGAACCTACTCCACCATTCAATAAAATCATGGCTAATTTTAGAGTCATAGAGGTTTACAGCATTGGAACAGACCCTTCGGCCCAACTTGTCCATACTGCCCTTTCTTTTTTGAAACCCCTAGGCTAATCCCAGTTGCATTTGGCTCATATCTCTCTAAACCTTGTCTCAGTCTCAACTCCACTTTCTTGCTTGTTCACCGTAGCCCTTCAAACTCTTACTAATTAAAAATCCATTCACCTTTTCCTTAAACTATTTCAAATTCCTAGCAGCCACTATTGGATAGTGATTTCCACTGAAGCACTGCCCTTTGAGAGAAATAATTTGTCCTCATACAAAATCAGAAAATCTCAGCGGGTCTGATAGCATCTCCGGACAGGGAATAGAGCTAATGTTTCACACTTAGATCACCCATCATCAGAGCTCTGTTCTTTTTCCACAGTTGCTGTTAGAACTGCTGGAATTTATTTTTAATTTCTCCTCGTCTCTGTTGTAAACCTACATACAACCTGAATGTGGGGAGTCAGTTAGCTTAGTGTGATGGGCGACTGGTTCATGATGCAGATTGATGCCAACAGCATGCGTTCAAATTCTGTACAGACTGGAGTTTTTATGAAGGCTCTGCTGTTTCAATCTTGCCCCTCGCCTGAGGTCATAGAATCAGAGTCATAGAGATTTACAGCATGGAAACACGCCCTTCAGCCCAACTTATCCACGTCGTCCTTTTTTTTAAAATCCCAAGCTAACTTCAATTGGCCCATATCCTTAGACACGCGTCTTATCTGTGTAACTGTGTAAATGTTTTTTAAAAGACAAAATTGTACCTGCCTCTACTACTGCCTCTGGCAGCTTGTTCCAGACACTCACTCACCCTGAGTGAAAGAATTGCCCCTATGGACCTTTTTGTATCTCTTCCCTCTCACCTTCAACCTATGTCTTCTTATTTTAGACTCACCTACCTTTAAGAAAAGACATTGACTGTTGAACTGATCTATGCTCCTCATTATTTTATAGATTTTTATCAGATCACCCCTCAATCTTCTACACTCCAGAGGAAAAAGTTCCAGTCTATCCAGCCTCTCCTTATAACTCAAACCATCAAGTCCCAGTAACATCCTAATTAACCTTTTCTGCATTCGTTCTAGTAGATGTGGTGATTATCAGGTTAAATCACCACCAGTCAGCTCCCCCCTGCAAACGGGAGAGCAACCTATGGCCATCTGGGACAATAGTTACATACTTATTCTGAATGCTGTAATAATGTATCTTATAACTGAACTTTAAAGTAACATCATTTTGCAATCAATCATAAGATCCGATTATTCAGAAGGATTGAATAATCCAAGAAAATTGCAGAACTAGTACAGATTTTAATGTTTATTAAAGCAAGTGCAGACTTGATAGGTGAAATAACCTACTTCTGCACTATAGGAATTCTGTTTATTCTATCGCTTATTTTGTTTATTTGAAACAGGCAAAATGTGTGCACATGTTCTTTCTATCTACAAAGAACAGGGCGTTATGTATTATACATGGCTTCCAGTACCAATGAGAGTCAAGCTGCCTGGTTTAGATTTCAAACAATGCTTGGTAGTTAATAGTCAGCCACCATGGTGCATTCTCCATGGTAACACCTCTACCAATCAGGATCCACTTCCCAACCAATCCCCTCTTCTCATATAGTATAAAATTGTTGTTTTCCCTGATATTGGTATTGTGCAGTTGTCCTGATGAGTTTGAATTTGAATTTGAATTTTTTTGGGGAGAATCCTGGCCATTAATTCTAGTCAGTAATCAAAGTAACAAGTAGTGAGTACATACCCTATTAGCAAAGTTAGTGTCCTTTTCTCCAGTGTTTTAGACAATGCTTTTTTTAAATTAAACTGCAAAAATATGTTTGTCGATTTTTTTCCTGCGACTAGCAATTGCTTTCATTGTGTTTTTAAACGTTTTACTAAAAATTGGTGCCTTTACTACATCACCAATAAAATAGTTTTCCCAATTGGTTCAATTTTATTTTTTTTAACTAACTACTGTGTTATTTTGATGCATTATCCTAGTTCACTCTAATCCTCAGAGTGGAACGCTCAATCTCAACAGCTTTTCCAAAACAATGAGAATGTATAACTGGGTCTGAGACTGTTAGGAACCGAATGCAATTTGCAGTGGTAAGATGATCTCACTGAGAGACAAATACATTGATGTGCTCCAAAGCCATGTTGAGTCTGACTTCCTAAGTACAATGTCACATTATACTGGACACCATACTGATACTGATGACTGCACCATCAAGCTGATGGAAACATTAAAAATAGCATACAATGATTATTTATTTTTAGCACTACTGAAAGACAAAATTGAATTTTATCTCCACCAAAAAGATGGCCAATCCTATATGAGTTCTAATCTAATCCATTATTTCTCAACTACAAAACTCCTCTCATTTTCCATTCCTCCAACCTCCAATAAGTAACAGAAAAAATATGACTTTTGTTAATTACAAACATTGATAAAGCAAACAGAGAGCAAACTGGTGCTACAATGTGTTATTACATCAATATGTTGCACTATATTGTGCAGGATGGGAGATCACAATCAAAATTGCCTAGCAGAGCAGAACAGCTAAACTCAAAGACATACTTGGTCAAAATTAATGAGGATTCACTCATCAATGTCTTGTTCTCTTCCCATCATCTACAAATTTAGCACACTCTCCTGAGCTGGGAAGAAAGTCTGGTAAAAACAGATGGGTTTCTTATGATGTGATGCTCATGTGTCTTTAAGGCTAGGTATTCTAAACTGTTGTTCATCACCATGAGACTGGATGCAATGTAAAATTCCATGACTCTGGAGAGAGAATACAACTACAGTCCAACAGGTCAGCCATGTTAAGCGAGCATCCCAATTGACATTGTTTTAAATGAAAGTTTTTTTTTTCAATCCTTGGCATATGATTGGTATGTTTGGAACAAATAGAATAATGTTTTGAAGATTGGGCTCTAAAGCCATCACCAGGGCCTAAGTTCTCTTTTATCCATGGATCTGAGTGGGTGGGAAAATTGAAAGCTGCCATGATTTTCCCACAGATTAACTAAGTGAAAAGAGCAGCCAGAGTCAAAATCTTTTTAAGATTTCCATTGTGCATTAAGAATCCTATGCCAGACACAGAAGGAAAATCAGAGAATCTCTACAGCACAGAATAGGCCATTTAGCCTATCGAGTCTACACTGGCAACAGTTTCATCCAGGCCCTATTCCTGTAACCCCACTTTTTACCTTGCTAACCCCCCGACACTAAGAGGCCATTTAGCATGGCCAATCTACCCAACCTGTGCATCTTTGGACTGTGAGAGGAAACTGGAGGAAACTGTGCAGACATGTGGAGAGTGTGCAAACTCCACTCCGAACCCAGGTCCCTGGTGCTATGAAGCGGTTGTGCGAACCAAAGTGTCACTATGCTCTCCAATCGCTTTTCCTGGCAATGGGCTCTCTTCCTCTGTCCCAATCATGAGCATTTCCAATTTATGTCTGGGATGGAGACTGTTCCTTTAGTCTCACCAGTAGTCTTCTGCTGCCCAACATTGCATCCAGTCCATCTGGGATGAAAAAAACTGACCAGATGTGACATGAGAATTTGTGATATTTGCTGCCATATCAGTATTATTCACAGCACATGTCAGTCTTTACCTACCTAAATCCCGCTGGTAGTTAAAACCAGGACATTGTTTGAGGAAAGAAAACTGAATGGGCTATCTATTCCAGTTGTTGAGCAGCTTTAGCAAAGAACTGCAAATGTGTCAGCTTGCTTCCAAGACACAGATGGGAGTGCAGACCTGATTAAAATATATTGGAATACAAAAGCAGACTTACAAGGACATTTGCAATTCGCTGGATCAGTGCAGTTTCAGACAGCTGGCAGAAGTTAAAATCATCATTTTTATAATGGATAGACTCCAGTAGCTAATGAATCATGGATTGTTTAAAGAAGTGGCCCATTTAAGCAAAGAATGAAGAAATTCTCATTTGTAAAGGTATGAGTCAGCCATTATCCTGCTGCCTCAATGGGGAAGTAACTTTTCATTCAACAGGATAAACTTCCAAAATGAAGTGGAGAGAATGTAGCTGTTGGGAAAGTTACACATTTAGAGCATTCTTAAGCATTCTACTAATTCTGTCAGATTCAATGTGCTTTAATCATTTCATAATGTTATTTCAATATCTATTGACTGTAGGGATATGATATGCATATAACGTTAAAGGAAGGATCTTAACCTTCTGCTGATAATTAATTGGGCACAGAACATCCAGCCCACAGATGCTGAAGTTGATTGTAATTTTGCTGCAGCACCTGGACTAAGATTAGTTAATACAACACAGAATTTGGACTCCCTAATCTTTTTGGCTAGATTCCACACTGATTGGCGAGTTACTCACATTATCTGGGACAGAGGCATTAAAAAATGTTCTTCTAATCCAGTCAATCTTCTTAATCTTGTATGTGCAAATTTAATACAATACAGATTAATGGTTGCCTCACTGGGTAAGTATTAAGTTCACAAATTGTGACCTAGGATGCTGAAATAAACGCTAATTTTGTCTTGGATTGAATCAGAAATATTCAGAAGCCCTTTAAAAATGACATGCGTGTCCCGATTCCGGGATTTCTGACTCTATTTCCAAACTCTAGGATTTTTGTGAGTGCCTTTATAGGGTATGGGCTGGATTTGTGTCAAAAGTCTCACAACACCAGGTTAAACTCTAACAGGTTTATTTGGTAGTAAACGTCACTAGCTTTCAGAATGCTGATCCTTCATCACGTGAGTGGAGAGTTCAGATCACAAATAAAGTGTATAAAGGCACACACAGTTTACAGAATACTGATTAAAATGCGAGTCTTTTACACCTGATCAAGTCTTAAAAGTGCAGATAATGTGAGTGGGGATAGCATTAAGCATAAGTTAAAGAGATGCGGATTGTCTCCAGACAGGACAGTAAGTGAGATGTTGCGAGCTCAGGCAAGTCATGGGGATTACAGATAGTGTGACATAAACCCAAGATCCTGGTTGAGGCTGTCCTTACGTGTATGGAACTTGGCTATCAGTCACTGCTCAGCGAAACATAGCTTGGCACGGGAGCATGAGGAACAATAGGGTAGCTGGGATATTCCTTGGTATAAGGGTCCATTAGGAGTGGGTGTAAAAGCATGTATTCAAGATATATAAAGGGTTGGGTGGAGGGGAATGGCAGTGAGGGGTGGTGGGATGGTAGGCCAGCATGGAGTATCTGAGTTGTTTTGCATGAGGCATAAAGAGTATGAGAGCGGCGAGGACTGAAGGATCTTTATGTTTTTATTTTAACTGGGTCAAAGACACAGAGCACCAAGGTAGGCCCTTTTAAACAGCCCGTCTCTACACTCTTCAGCCTCTGATACAAAACTCTGAGGTTATCTACCAACCGATTTACCTACAGCTCCTTCCCTGCTGTCATCAGATTTTTGAATGGATCTATCTCGCATTAAGTTGATCTTTCTCTACATCCTATCTATGTCTGTAACACTATAATCTGCACTCTCTCCTTCTTTCTCTATGCATGTATGTTTTGTACAGCATAAGAAACAATACTTTTCGCTGAATGCATGTGACAATAATAAATCAAATCAAATCTAAATTTGTGGCTGCCTTTGACCGTTTGCCAGGGTCAACTGGACCAAGTCACACACATACCTCGTCCCCAATACTGAAGATCCACCATTCCACACATTTTTCTTGAGGCAGGAAGCCAGCCAAGAATTCTCCTGATTCCCACTACTCACCAGAGGATTCAAACCCAGGTCAATGTTCATTAGCAGTTTGATTACTGCAGTATCTAACCTTTATAGCAACATGTACATGAAAGTATAAGTTTAATCCAATCTTTCCTAACATTTAAATCTCAGTAACAAAATAATAGCTGAAAATCTGTCTCCCTTTTCTTTTGCCTCCTGCTTCTATTCTGTTCATCCACAGCCTGTGAATTACATTTTCAATGACTTAAAGCAGGTCTAAAAACCTTTCTTCAATCAATTAAAAGGCCTCCCAAACTCACTGGTGGCCTCAAAACCTGATGGCATTGAGGGAGTTAAACTTGTCAGTGGCCTTTGGGGAATTACTTCTATGTTCTTAACATGCTTCAGTTGTGCTTTTAAAATTCATCACGGCTTTCTTACCAATCCTCTGTGAAACACAATCCATCCAGGAAACCATACTGTTACTATTTTGTGATGAAGACCGAGATCCATTTTAACTGCAGGTGGTACTAAATTCACCTTTACTAGTTTGTCTCTTGTACAGGGAAGGGAAAAGTCTAAGGGACTGGTCAGTATATTTACAAAGAAAATATATGATTTACTATGCAGACTAAGTCTCCCAAGTAAACAATTTTGAATGGATTCCACTTCAAAAGCAATTCTTTTTCACTACATTCCTTTAATTTCTTAGAGGGGCATTGTAGCTTGAAATGAACTTGAAATTGACAAAGGAAGAAATGTTTTTCTGTTGTATGGTGGGCAATGAAAATAAAGTTATCAGAGGAGAATTAACTGGAACAAATTGAGGAAATCTGATCTCCAGTTTGGTCTTCCGCATAGTACAAAATTGCAATGTAGTCATCAGAAAACTAAACTTAAAATAAGTGACTCAAAATGAATATCACAACCATCAGTACAGGAGAGACATCATTCCAGTTAATGTCCAACTCAATTATCCTGAGTGGGGAGAAAATGATAATGTGATAATTTATGTGCTGATGATGGTTTTAGGAGCTGATTTTTCGATTTTTTTTGTTGTAGTTCTCCTAATTGCTTTTCAATCCGACTCCAAATATCTTCTGTCAGGTAATGTAAATACCCTGCTCATGCCTGACATCTTCCAGAAGCTTGCGAAAAAGCCTGCAACATGGCAAAGTGAACAATTGGAATTGTGGAAATGATAGAAGAATTGGTGCTGTTGACATTCAAACTAAGGCTAAGCAACATAAATGGGAATGATAGGATGGAAATCCTATCATTCAACATCAATTATCACAACCTGCAAGAACTAAATAACTGCCATTAAATCAAAAGCTATGCAAGGCAGCTATCAAAAGGGATTTCTTGCACTCAGTTAAGTTCAGAAATATTCACTGAGTTGACATCAGGTAAGCTGCTCTGGGTAAATAGTATTATTAGGGAAAATTTCCTTTTCTCTGTTCTTGACTTCCTGTGTGAATTCTGCTATCAGCACCTGACTGTGTCTGAAGCATTTGGAAATTTCATACAAATGGAAGTCAGAGACAACAACTAAACACTTTCTAATACCAGGCATCCTTCAGGGGCAAACTGCCCCCAGAAAAATCTCATTCCAGTACTGTTGAGTTTGGGACAAGCTGGAATTGTCAAGAATAATCTTTATTTTTGGCTGTTGATTAGATAGAAATGCTTCTGTTGCTGTTGTCTTCACTTCATTTGTTATGTTCCATTTAATGATGGAAGCTGTGCCCAGTATTATACTATTTGCCTGCTTGGCTTATTTGGAGGCAGATGAAGGAGGCAACACACAAGTCCCCGTGATAATTGTTGAAGTTTGGCCATTATATCTGAAGTCTAGCCATTGTGCTACTGTGGATGGCATGGTGGCACAGTGGTTGGCATTGCTGCCTTACTGTGCCAAGAACCCAGGTTCAATTCCCAGCTTGGTTCACTGTCTGTGCAGAGTCTGCATGTTCACCTTGTGTCTGCATGTTCTATCCTTGTCTGTATGGGTTTCCTCCAGGTGTTCCAGTTTCTTCCCACAATCCGAAAGATGTGTTGGTTAGCTGCATTGGTCATGCTAAGTTCTCCCTCCGTGTACCCGAACAGGCAGTGAAGTAAAGCAGCTAGTGGATTTTCACAATAAATTCATTGCAGTGTTAATGTAAGCCTATTTATGACACTAATAAATAAACTTTACTTTTTACTTTTACATTTTACAGATGTAGGATTGCCCTCTTGAAAACAGGTTGAAAGCACGTCCGAGCTGTTGTTTGGGATAGTGCTGTCATCCAACAAATTCACAATAACACATTTTCATAATAACAGTAACTTTAAATAAATGGAAGGAGTGCTTCATCAATTCTTGAAGTATTCTTCAAATGATGAAATATTCTTGATATCAAGATTAATATTCTTGATAGGTATCCTGTCCATTTACTTCTAAACTAAATATTCCTGGATCTTCCTGAAACTTTCACCATACCTATCTGCCTAATAGTTATGTGCCATTAGTGTTCAGGATGTACGCTGACTTTCCCCATCTTCAAGGCAACAGCCAGAAGTACATCCACATGACAGTTTCTTTATTTGAATATAAGCCTGGGAATAAGCTCCAGAGTTCTGTTCCTAGACCCAGTGGAACACACTACTGGTGTTCTCTGTATTAATTGCTTCAATGGCCTGCACTGGGGGAGAAAAATCAGCCTTTTAACATCCTAAACTCATTAACAACTCTGATTTTAAAAAGTACTCATGAAAGAGCTACAGAAAGTGATGCATCGCTTTTTGTGCCCTCAACAACACATCCAAGATAAAACAATAAAAGCTGAACTTACAGTGCTAAACAAATAGCTTATTCAGACTATATATTACAGTTGCAAAGTTGAATTGTTTTATTTGATGTCAAGTATACTTTCTCTGGTGTGTAAAGTTTCTCCATGTTTTAATTAAACAATTAATTGTTTCTTTACTCTTTCTAAATCAGTAATGCAAAAGAGGTCAGTTTAATCTAAATATCCAGACTCTTTGAGACCTCAGCATACTGAATACATTGAGAAAGAGTTTTCAATTAAACCACTTAATCACAGTTATTGATTGTGATTTGTGAAACCTGGAGAAATTGATCATCTGCTCAATATTACTCATGTTTTCTTTGTGCATAACCTACCTATACACTGAAAGCTGCAGCACATACTCCAACAATGCTGGACTAACAGTTTCTCTATCAATTGATTTCCTACTCTGCTTACCTCTATCTGAGGTTGTCTCCTGAAAAATAGAAGTCAGAATTCATGTTAGCCAAAAATGGCTAACCCATTTGAATTAATTAGAGAGCAGCTTTTGGCACATTTAACCTGAAGCTTAAATAACAGTTAAATCTATATTAACTTCTTTAAAACATGTAAACTGGAAATTCATTTGAAAAAGTATCAACTTAACAGACAGATTCAGAAAGTAGAAATATATACGATTAAAGGGATAGTAGCAGCTTGTGTGTTTAATTAGCAAAGCTATTGGAGGTTAAGCCACAGACAGTAAGGATGAATAATAATAATGAGTAGACAGTTTTGATGAGTGGGCTTTTTTTCTGACTGCAAGCAGCAGGATCCTCACCGATTAATGTTAGGATCATTGTGTTTTTTGCTATATATATGTTTGTGGATCATACAGCAGAGTAGTATGCAGTGAGCAGATTGGGAGAAAACTCCAGAAGGACTTAACAGATTGGTGAAGGGGGCGGACACATGACAGATGCAGTTGAGTGAAAATAAGTATGAAGTGATATGCTCTAGGAGAAACAACAATAAGGAAAAGCAATATAATTCAAACAGTACTGTATCAAGGGAGTTGCAAGAGCTGAGGGACATCACAAATTCATAAATCTTTGAAGTTGGTAGGCAAGTTGATAACACAATTAAGGTGTATCACATCATTGACTTTGTAATGAAGAGCGTTGAATATAGGAAAAATACCAAGGAAACCATGTTAAAGCTTTAAAAATCATTGACAAAGCCTCAACTTGAGAACTGTGTACAATTCTGAGCACTGTACATTAGGGAGGAGAGGCAGCAGAGCAGCTTGAATTATCTGGATAATTTGAAGAAGCCTGAGTGATTCTCCTCAGTGTAGACAAGTTTAATAAGGAACCTAGTAAGTCAAAATGATGTGGAATTTTGACAGCGCAAATAAAGAGATATTAATTTCTCTATTAAGTGGGCTGATAATCAGGTGCCATGGCCTCGGACTTTATGCCTACCACAACCCCCCTCCCCCCGCCACCCACACAGCAGAATATTATTCTTTGGTCGAAATAAATGGTCCACCACATCCTCCACAGAGAGCGATGCCATGATGGGGCCATAAAATCCTGGTCATAGATTTAAAGAAATTGGCAAAGAAAGTAAAGGAGGTAAGCGAGATAGTATTTTCACACGCAATCGATAGAATCCCTACAGTGCAGAAAGGAGGCCACTCAGTCTGTGCAATTTGCACCAACCCTCTGAAAGAGCACTCTACCTAGACCCACTCCCTTAACCTTATATCTGCAACATTTAGATTGATCAGAGCCAATCCACATAATCTGCACATCTTTGTACTGTGGTAGAAAACCAGAGGCCCCAGAGGAACCCTACACAGATAAGGGGAGAACTTGCAAATTCCACACAGATAGTCACCCAAAGCCAGTATTGAATCTATATTCCTGGCGCTATGAAACAAAATGTTAACTGTGCCACCATGCTGGTTGAGAATTGTGAGAGTTGTTGAAATCTAGAACATGGGCCATGATTTGAAGGCCCCACTGATCATAGGTGCAAATCCCGTAAACTCCTGTAATAATCCTGTAATCTCATAAGCAGCCAGAAATGGGATTTGCACTGGGAAGATTTCAGTTTGAGATCTCAGCTTGGTGACGTGATAAAGTTCACACCCTTCCAGATTTCCATAAATTTCAATATATTAAAATCTGCTCATGATGTATCTTCCCACCCTGTCGGCATGACATCCTCCCGGCGCAACACACTACTGGTTTTCAAAAACAAAAACCAGTCATGATGACCATGCCAGAGGTAAGAATAGCCCCCAGTGGTGAGGGACATGGCCAGGCAATGCCCTGGTATGCAACCTGATACTCATGCCAACTTGGCAGTGCCAACCAGGGGACCTCCAATGGGGAAGGTTGTTTGGGGGGGTGAAGGATGGAGACAGTCCTGACACTCTCAGAGTGGGTGGGGAGAGCCCCAATATCTGTGAAGGAATTGGGGGGAGATGGTTCTATACTCCTGCTCCTATTGTATTGGTTCTCATGGTAATATACACCTCCACCATGTTGTGGTAACTCAGGTATAGACAATTCAGCCCCTCAAACCTGCTCCGCAATTTAATATAATTATGGTTGATCTCAACTTGGCCACAACTCTTACCTGCCTGTTCAGCATAGCCCTTCAGACCAATAGTAATTAAAAATATATCCACCTCTTCCTTAAATTTACTCAAATCCTAACATTTACTACACTCTGGGAAGTCACAATGATGCAGCTCTTCCTTGATGTTTTTCCTTGCTTGCTTGATATTCTGCACAATAAGAAGTCTCACAACACCAGGTAAAAGTCCAACAGGTTTATTTGGTAGCAAGCACCACTAGCTTTTGGAGCGCTGCCACTTCATCAAGTGGGTAGGAGTTCTATTCATAAATAGGGCATATAAAGACACAAACGCAATTGACAAAATAATGGTTGGAATACGAGTCTTTGTAGGTAATCCAATTCTATGTATCCAGAAAGCTGAAAAAAGTTATTTTTATTCAGGATGTACACCTCACTCAGGGAGCTGCAGGCTATTTCGCATCCAAGAACCTGCTTTGAAAACTCTGCTCACATTATGCCAGTTGTGACAAATTGCACTGCAGTAGCTGAGACAATTAAATACATTCTAAAACAATCAGGGACATTGCAAATAAAACAACCCACGCCATTCTAATTCAAGTCAATCTGTGTTACCCCGCATTAATGGATCCTTTAAAATATTTCCAGATTCAGATCATTAGTAAAAACTAATCAGTTGTTCCATGTGCTACAGCTTGTGTACCATGTTTTGTTGACATTGGTCCATTAGTTTCTGAGATATATTTCTTTTGAACAAACAGGGGTAAAAAACATTTACCTCAGTCTGTGTGCTTAATTTTTGGTGTTTGATCATGCGAGTCTGTTTATTATTGATTCTCTCTGTGCTTGATTAGTTAAACTTGACTCAGAGGCAAGTAAATAAACAGAAAGAGCTGAAAGCCTGACTGGAAGGGCTCCACCCAAACTTATGCGAGGTCATGACTTTTGCATGCCAGTAACAATTTTTAAACAGTCACTGCCATTCAACAAGAATGTTAGAAAGGAAACAGAAGAAATTGCAAATGGTATGGTAAAACAAAAATTAACTTTGATGGCAATAGGAAGTGGAATGTGAGACACTTGATAGTGAGCAGACCAGAATTTGATAGTGATTATGCTGCATCAAAGCACCAGAGACCCAAGTTCAATTCTGGCCTCAGTGACTGTGTGGAGTTTCCATGTTCTCCACTTGTCTGCATGCATTTTCTCTGGGTGCTCCGGTTTTCTCCAAAGTCCAAAAATGTGCAAGTTACGTTGATTGGCCATGATAATTGATCCTAATTGTCAGGCAGATTAGCAGGGGAAATGCATGGGGTTATGGGTAGGGCCTGGGTGGGATTGTTGTCGGTGCAGATTTGATGAACTGAATGACCTCCTTCTGCACTATAGGAATTCTATGATGCTATGATTTCATCAGATTGATCATTTGCCTCATCAAACCTACTCTTACTTTAATAATATCCTTTCTATAATAGGGTGACCAGAACTGTACACAGTATTCCAAGTGTGGCCTTACCAATGTCTTATACAACTTCAACAAGATTTCCCAACTCATGTATTCAATGTTCTGATTAATTAAACCAGGCATGCCGAATGCCTTCTTCATCACTCTGTCCACCTGTGACTCCACTTTTAAAGAATTATGAACCTGTACGCCGTGATCTCTTTGTTCTGTAACTGTCCCTATTACTCTACCATTAACTGAGTAAGTCCTGCCCTGCCCTGATCAACCAAAATGCGTCACCTTGCATTTAACTAAATTAAACTCCATTTGCTATTCGTCAGTCCAATGGCCCAATTAATCAAGATCCCGTTGCAATACTAGATAGCCTTCTTCACTGTCCACTATGCCACCAATTTTAGTGTCATCTACTAATATGCCTACTATATTCTCATCCAAATCATCAATATAAATGACAAATAACAATGAACCCAGCACCGATCACTGAGACACCACTGGTCACAGCTCTCCAGTTTGAAAAACAGCCCTCTACAACTACCCTCTATCTTCTGTCATCAAGCCAGTTTTGTATCCATTTGGCTACTTCACCGTGGATCTTAAGTTGATCTTTCTCTATGCCCCAGCTATGACTATAACACTACATTTTGCACTCTCTTGTTTCCTTCTCTATGAACAGTATGTTTTGTCTGTATAGCATACAAGAAACAAAACTTTTCACTGTATATTAATACAATAATAAATCAAATCAAATAATCTTGTGCAACAACCTACCATGCTGTACCTTGTCAAAGGTCTTGTTAAAGTTCATGTAGACAACATCAACTGTACTGCCCTCTTCTACCTTCTTGGTTACTCTCAAATAACTCAATCAAATTTATGAGACATGATTTTCCACTCACAAAACCATACTGACTGTCCCTAATCAGTCCTTGCATCTCTCAATGCCTGTAGATCCCGTCTCTCAAAATACCTTCTAACAAATTACCTACTACAGATGTGAGGCTCACTGGCCTGTAGTTCCCAAGCTTTTCCCTGTTACCCTTTTTAAACAAAGGTACAATGTTTGCTACCCTGCAATCTTCAGACATTTCACCTACGATTATCAATGATTCAAATATCTCTGCTAGGGAACTGCAATTTTCTCTCTAATCTTCACAATATCCTAGGTTACACTTCATCAGGTCCCAAGATTTATCTACCATGATGCGCTTTAAGACATCACGGCAGACTGAAAGGGATATCCAAAGGTTCACTCACTGAATCAATTTGGGTTGAACTGAGAAATAAGAAGCGTTGTACTTTTGGCCATCAAAGAGTCCAGAAAATTGAGGAACAAATATATCAGGAGATTACTGATAGCTCCAAGAATTGTTAACTTATGTCAACTTTCCATCTTCTCTGTAAAATGTACACTCCTCAAGACATCCCAAGTTTCCTTACATGCTTATCTTTCTCAACAGTGAATACTGATGAGATATTATTTAGGATCTCACCCTTCTCTTGTGGATCCATACGTAGATGATATTGTTGATTCTTAAGAGGTCCTATTCTCTCCCTAGTTACTCTTTTGCCTTTTATGTATTTGTAGAAGCTCTTTGGATTCTCCTTTGCCTTATCTGCCAAAACAATCTCATGTCCCTTTTTTGGCCTCCTGATTTCTCTCTTAACTCTACTCCTACACTCTCTATATTCTTCAAGGGATCCACTTGATCCCAGCTATCTATGCGTATCATGCATCTCTTTCTTTTTGATCAGAGTCTCAATATTCCAAGTCATCCAGAGTTCCCTATTTCTGCCAGTCTTGTCGCTCACTCTAAAAGAAATGTGTTTACCCTGAACCCTGGTTAACACACTTTTGAAAACCTCCCACTTACCAGATGTCCCTTTGCCTTCCCATAGACTCCCCCAATTAACTGTTGAATGTTCCTGCCTGATATCATTAAAAATTAACCTTGCCCCAATTTAGAATTTTAACTTCTGAGCCAGACCTATCATTCTCTATAGCTATCTTAAAACTAATGGAATTATGGTCACTGGTCCCAAAGTGATCCCTCACAAACACCCTGTCACCCGCCCTTCCTTATCTCCCAAGAGGAGGTCACGTTTTGCCCCCTCTCTATCTGGGCCATCCACGTACTGAATGAGAAATTCTCCCTGAATACACTCAACAAATTTCTCTCCATCCAAGCCTCTAATACTGTGGCTATCCCAGTCAATGTTAGGAAAGTTAACATAAGTTAACATTACTTGGAATTATCTGTAATCTCCTTATATATTTGCTCCTCAATTTTCTGGACTCTTTGATGGCCAAAAGTACAACCCTTCTTATTTCTCAGTTCAACCCAAATTGACTCAGTGACTGAACCCTTGGATATCCGTTTCAGTCTGCCATGATGTTTTCCTTAATCAAAAGTGCAACTCCCCTTCTTACCTCCTATTCTATCTTTCCTAAAGCATCTGTACCCTCGACTATTGAGCTGCCAGTCCTGTCCTTCACTCAGCTATGTGGTAGCACAGTGGCACAATGGTTAGCACTGCTGCCTCACAGCTCCAAGGATCTGGACTTAATTCCTGGCTTGGATCACTGTCTGTATGGGTTTCCTCCAGGTGCTCCGGTTTCGTCAATCAGTCCGAAGATGTGCGGGTTAGGTTGATTGGCCGCGCAAAATTGCCCCTTTGTGTCCTGGATGTATAGGTTAGAGAGATTAGTAGGGTATTGTGGGTAAGACCTAGATGGGATTGTTGTCGGTGCAGTTTCGATGGGCCAAATGGCCTTTTTCTGCACTGTAAGGTTTCTATGGATTCTATGTTTCAGTAATTGCTATAATATCCCAGTCCCCTGTCCCCACCAATGCCCTGAGCTCACCTGCCTTGCCCATCAGGCCTTTTGCATTGAAAGAAATGTAATTTAATCTCGACTTCCTTGCTCTCTATCTTGCTTTTGCCTGATATGTCTAGTACTAGGATTACTGACTTTGCCTTTACTATTCAATGTGCTATCTTTCACTCTGAGCTGTCCTCAGCCTTCTTGTCATTCTTGCAGCATGACATCAACAGGATGCAAGACTGGGCGGAGAAATGGCAGATGGACTTCAACGCGGATAAATGTGTTGTGGTCCATTTTGGCAGATCCAACGGGATGAATGAGTACACTATCAAAGGTAGGAGTCTTAGCTGTGTGGAAGAGCAGAGGGATCTTGGGGTCCGGGTCCATAAGACTCTCAAATCGGCCTCCCAGGTGGAGGATGTGGTTAAGAAAGCTTACGGTGTACTGGCCTTCATTCATCGAGGGATTGAGTTCAGGAGTCAGGAGGTAATGCTGCAGCTTTATAGGACCCTTGTCAGACCACACTTGGAGTACTGTGCGCAGTTCTGGTCGCCTCACTATAGGAAGGACGTGGAAGCTATTGAAAGGGTGCAGAGGAGATTTACAAGGATGTTGCCTGGATTGGGAGGCATGCCTTATGAAGTCAGGTTGAGGGAGCTGGGACTGTTCTCCCTGGAGAGACGAAGGTTGAGAGGCGACCTGATAGAGGTTTACAAGATGTTGAGAGGAATAGATAGGGTGGACTCTCAGAGACTATTTCCCAGGGCTGAAATGGTCGCGACGAGAGGGCACAGATTTAAGGTGCAGGGAAGCAAGTACAGAGGGGATGCTAGGGGAAAGTTTTTCACTCAGAGGGTGGTGAGTGAATGGAATCGGCTGCCGTCGGTGGTGGTCGAGGCGAACTCGCTGGGGTCTTTTAAAAGACTTCTGGATGAGTATATGGGATCCAATGGGATTGGGGGTTATAGATAGGTCTATGGCTGGGTAGATTTTGATGTGTTCGGCACAACTTGTGGGCCGAAGGGCCTGTTTGTGCTGTAGTGTTCTATGTTCTATGTTCTCTTTTGACTTCCTATTGCTTTGGATCCCATCCCCCTGTCAAACTAGTTTAAACCTCCCAAGTGGCTCTAGCAAATCTCCCTGCCAGGAAATTAGTGCCCTTCCAGTTCAGGTGTAACCCATCTCTCTAGAACAGGTCACTCCTTCCTCAGAAAAGATCTCAATAATCCAAAAATCTAAATCCCTGCCCCCTGCATCAGTTCTCAAGCCACGCATTCGTCTGCCTAATCTTCCTATTCCTACTCTCACTAACATGTGGCAGCAATAGTAGTCCAAAATTTACTACCTTCAAAGTCCTGTACTTTAACCAAGAGTTCGGCCTAGTGGTCTATATTCACACTTCAGGAACTCATCGATTGTTGTCAGGCACTCAATGCCTGATCAAGAGACCTGGGCTTTGAAGTGGGAGAACTCAGTGAAACCCAACTCCTCCCTTGCTTCTGACCCCTTCCCATGACCTGTCCATACCTTGAGATCCTCAAACCTCCTTCGCTCATGCCGTGAGGAGTTACAGGTTTCTAATTGACCAATGATTTCTGCAACTAGGATCTTCAATCATGAGAAAGGCCTGACAGCTGATGCCTGAAGAATATTTGATTCTAACAAGCCTTGACCACAGTACCAACGATGGTTCCCCCACAAATCTTCATCAAGTGAGTAAGACCTCGTCAACCTAGCAGAATCCCAGCTTTGGTAAGTATAGTTTCACGACATTCTTTTAAAGAGAATTTAGTGAGCTGAAAGAAGGCATTTTCAAGGTAAGTCAGCTGGGATTCTGTGGAATGATGATCTCTTAGAATCTTGATTAATTGTCAGAGACGAATTCTCTGAAGTTTTGGCCTGAAATTTAGTTTTTCTGAATTTCTTTGCTTTGTCCTTGATATTGCATAGCTGCATCAGTAGTGTTTGATGATCTTAACTAACAGCTGCTTTGATCTGTTATATCCTTATTTTTGTATTTTCATATGCGTTTAGTGAAAAATATTGCGATATATGCATATCATATGATAATTGCCATTCTACTTGGCATGAACACAAAAAGTAAAAGCAAGAGGAGGCCACCAGGCACTTCAAACCTACCTCGCTATTTAAAATGGTCATGGCTGATCGATGCTTCAGCTATTTTCCGGTGCCATTTCCTCAATCTATCAAATATTTATCTACCTTCACTTTAAATACTTGTAATGATCCAGCCTCCACCATCTTTAAGGCTTCTTTGAGAAGAAATTTCAATGTACCTCAGTTTTAAATGACCAGCCCTTTATCTTGTAGCTATGTCCCCTTCTTTGAGACTCTCCTACTATTGAAAACATGTCACCATCTACCCTGTCAAGCCTCCTCTGGATCTCAATGTTTGAATAAGGTCACCCCTCACTCTTCTAAACTCCAAGGAATACAGATCCAGACTATTTAGTCTCTCTTGATAGAACAACTTTCTCACCCCAGGCTACTTTAAGTGGTCTAATCATATATGGGAGGGATTTTCCTAAACCCTTGAGGCAGGTTTTGAGGTAAGAGTCTTGGGAATTGGGAAAAGGTGGATTAGATTGTCTTGCCAGGGCATTCCTGCTTCTGGCTGATTATTTGAGGAGTGGGCTGAATGATGTTGGGAATCCAGACAGCTGAAGGCAATTGAGATCACGATTGAAACAATTATCGGCAAGCTTCCCAAAAGACTGGAAATTTTCCAGAAGCATTTTAAAGTTTATTTATTAGTCACAAGTAAGGCTTACATTAATGAAATAAAGTTACTGTCAAATTCCCCTAGTCGCCATACTCCACCGTCTCTTCACGTCAATGCACCTAATCAGCACGCCTTTCAGACTGTGGAAAGAAACTGGAGCACCCAAAGGAAACTCACGCAGACATGCGGAAACCATGCAGACAGTGACCCAAACCAGAAATCAAACCCAGGTCCCTGGCCCTGTGAAATGGCAGTGCTAATCACTGTGCTGCCCTTGTAGCTTGTGGCACGAGAGTTTGAATTTAAATGCACTTCAAATAACGGAAACAGTAAGTTCTATGGTCATCCTTGGATAGAGTCTTGTCATTGCAATAGTCTTTCATGGAGATTGCTGTCACAGATAATGCTCAAAGTGAAGATCTCTTCCGGTGCTTTCTGTCTCCTTTTGGCATTTATTTAATTGCGCTTTTGTGAGTCATTCACTTCTGCAACGCTCTCACTTTATCCACAGTGAAAGCTGCCAGCTATCCTTTACTTTGTGAGTGAAGCTTCACCCTCCCACCTCCTGAATGCATCTACTATTTATAATTGGATGGTGATCCCAGAAGTGTTTTTTTTAAATTAGACCAGGAGCCAAGCCACCCTCATCCACAAGTTCCAGAACAGGAAATCAAAGTATTTGGCCTTTAAAAATTATGGTCACCAAACTCAACTTTTGGTTCTCATTTATTTTTATACTATTTCACTCAATATTTGCTCGATTTGCCGTGCTGAGTCCACCAAACTCTATACGATTCTTGCCAAAGCGTTTCCGAAGTAGAATCTGAAAATGACAATGTTCTGCGCTGGTAGCCAACCAGTTCCTATTTCCTATCCAATAGAAATTAATCATCTCATTTAAATCAAAATTGCATTTGCCTTGCTATTTAAGGAAGCCAACACTGGAAAAGCCTAAGTAACGGGCCAAGCACTTTGCCCATGAGCTCCAATCTGATGCTTAATGATCAGGCTGCTCCAGCTTCAAGGGCTGGAAAATTGGGTCTCAGGTGTCACTGCCAATCAGTTTGAGGCTAGTTGGAGCCAGCGATCAGTGTTAAACTTTCATGACTTTCCTTCAACAATTTTCTCAAATCCTGGGATAATATCACCCATTGCTTGAAGAGAAATGTTTCCATTTCTTGCATCAGGCATCTTTGCATCCTTACTGGGGCAGACACCAATTTAGTGACAAAAGCAAAATACTGCAGTTGCTTGGATCTAAAACACAAATAGAAAATGCTGAATAATCTGACAGCAGGTCTGACAGCATCTGTGTAGAGAAGACAGAGCCAACATTTTGAGTCCGGATGATCCCTATTTAGTGACAAATTGGGTGGCAGAATTATCATACAGGTCAATACTATGGAGGGAAGTGGATTAGAATTAATCCAAATCATTTAACACAAAAAAACCTTAACACCAGCTGAAACTGTTTTCAGTTTAGGCTCAATTCAAAATTCCAATCATCTTTAAAGCTTCAAGGTAGTAATTTGCAGGTAGCATGTCTAATAATAATAATTAATGCGAGAATACACAGTGCAGAGGGAAACACACTTGCAAAAGTCTAATGGCATTTAGATTAGATCCCACAGTCTAGAAATAGATACAAGGAGAAACATTTCTCATGTCAGACTTGCATGTAACAGCATTGACTAAATCCAGAGCTAATTGGGACATTGTAAAGATTTACTTACATCTGGGATCTGTTTATAACAGAACAAATTACTTACGTCTGCATTTGACTATTTCAAACTTAACAGTAAGAAACCAGCAATAAAAATGTTGTTAACTTAGACAGTGAAGTGAAAGGTGAAACTGCGACTGGTGGCTGTTATCTAAACTGTCAACCACCGCAGGCTGGAATTCAGCTTTCACTTACAGCCCGTCCTGTGAACAGCAAAGTGCTTTACTTGTATAGAATTTCCATTTATCTCGAACCGACCTCTCAAAACTATGATGGATGTGAAAAAGACATTATCACTTCTTCACCTGATACCCTGGCTGCCAGTAGATAGGCATTTATCTCCAACATATCCCACACAGGGTGAATACTCATCACCAGACACAGCCGCTGAAATAAGCAGCCATTCTTGGTGTTAAAGCTTCAGTAATTTCATTTCCACGAGTCATTCCCAAGGATGGTCAGAAAATTTTGCGTGCCTGCCTTTAAAGGTGCAGTCCATCTTTAATCCTTTTGTGGGAAAATTTAGAGCTGTAATACGCAGTATAATAAAATTTCTACTGTAGAAGCAGCAAACATATTGACACAGAATTATTATTCCCACATCTCTATTTTCAAAAGTGCTAAATGAATATGAGGGCTTAGCACTTCCACTCATTTCCAGTGGTTTTTTGGTACAATTTACCTGAAATTGATGAAAGTAGTGCAAAAGATCACGGAATTTTAAATGCAAATTATATACATTGCAGATTGAATTTCCATGAATTTTATGTTAGTTTTAAAGACACTGCGCTAAATGATGGGCCTGCCAACAAAACTATCCATGTCTCCAGACTGAATTAATCACCATTGTGTTTCCTTACTAATTGCTCGCTTGCAGAGCTTCAAGGAGGCTCTTAAAATTAAACAGGTTCTTTTGGGTGAAAGGGCAATAATAGGCATGATTTAAAAGCTTTTGAATGTGATTTTACTAAGTAACCGACAACACTACTCTAATATAACTAGCAAATAAATACTAGCTGAGCCTTTTAAAATCATTTTCAGTTATTAAAAATTGAGTTGCTAATAGGTGGGGAATTCAACACTGACTAAAATGCTTATTTTTTGTAATATACACATGTTCAGCTGTAATAATCAAATTGTACAAAGATTCCACTTATCAATGTATCAAGGAATATTTTTCCAAACAATTTTCTGAGGCACTGCCCATTCCCTGGCTCATGGCCAATCTTACATTCAGCAATATGCAAATAATTTTGAGTGGAATATTAAGGAACTTATCAAAACTAACATAAATTGGGGCATAATTTGTGCAGGAATTGACAATTGCATTCAAAGAGGAAACTTTAACTGAAAACTGCAGGAATTTGTATTCAATTCAGCTAGTCTGAAGTGGTTTCCATCTCCAGAAAAAACCTGTGCTGTATACTCTGTTTTTCTAAAATTTCCCTCCCGGGAACATTTATGAACTTTTGCAATGTCATTTTCATATTTTTGTTTGAGATTTTCAGCTAAATTGCATAGAAGGTTTGCAGCCTAGAATTCAATTCTGTGAAATTGGTGGCACTGTTATGTGATCCTGGACAATATTTACCCCTAAACAAATGTCATTAAAGCAGGTTATTTGGTCATTGTTGCCTTGCTATCTCTGAGAACTTGCTGTGTACAAAGTGACTGCTTTATTCCCTTCAAGGATTTTCATTAGTTTTAAATTATTTGGGGATGGCCTGAGCTTGTTAACATCTTCCTTTCTTTACACATTTGATAGCATTGTTTTCAACCTCTCCAGCAGTGGAATTTCAAATAACTCTCATGTGCATTCGACAATTTTAAAATAAATACTCTGCAGCCTTGTGTCGCTGGAGCACAATTAATGCTAAAAGATTGTACAAATGTTATCAGTAGGTATCAGTCAGATCAACAGACCAAATGGAGTCCTTCTGCATTGTTATTTCTGCTTTTCCAGAATCATAAAATGCATACAGTGCAGAAGAGGCCATTTGGATCATCGAGTCTGCACCAATCACAATCCCGCCCAGGGACCATTCCTGTAACCCCTCACATTTACCCTGAGATGATAGTTAATTTTAGCATGGCCAATCAATCTAACCCACACATCTTTGCACTGTGAGAAGTAACTGGTGAACCTGGAGGAAACCCATGCAGACACAGGAAGAATGTGCAAACTCCATACAGACAATGACCAAAGGCCAGTATTGAAACCGGGTCCCAGGGCTGTGAGGCAGCAAAGCTAACCACTGTGCCATCTTGCAGGGACATCCTGCTTTTGCTTTATCTGATGCGTGAGTATGAGAGTGGCAATGCAGAGAAGGCAACGCAGTCAGCCACTAGTCGATGCGTCTACCTATGATTTGATATTTGTACAAAGTGAAATAATTTTTTCCACGTTCTCTGATATTTAAATGGATAATTTTATATATTTTCCAAAGGGCCTTTGCATGTATCTTCCCAACCATCTAAGTATCTGCTTTTTATGATATTAGCTAAAAATCAACGCCTCCTTGGGAAAAAAATCAAAATGGAAAAGGCAAAAAATTAACAATCTAAAATGCTATTAAATGAAAAGCCAGTGAAATCTGACTTTCATTTTCCTCATGAGACAAGCTTCTGAAATGAAAGACAGATAACCTTGACAGAGCTGTCCCTCATAGAACCTATGTAATTCCACAAAGTATTCAATCCGCACTGCAACAGAAAACTCAGTGAATGTTGATGAGGATCGAATATTATCAGACATTTCTTAGCTGTGTAAAAGTACTTAAAAATGTGTGATAAATCGTTACGCTCCTTAATTTATATAAAACCATTAACTTGATTAACTCACCACTGAAGGCATGTGTGATTATTATAAATTTATTATTTTCCTTCTTCATTTTTACAAAAAGATGCAAAGTGATTCTCTCATTGTATTTTCCTGGCGATCATGCAATATTTTCAGTCAGAATATCAAAATAGCCTCTCACTATCACCACTCAACCCAATTCCTAATGTTGTTTTCATTCTTAAGTGAGTTAAAAAACTATCGACTCTGCTGTGGTCACATTGTATATAGTACTTGGAATTCCTTAATGTTTATTGATTTTGTAAGCTTGTTTTAATTCATGGGAAAGAAATACAGGAACTGTGAAAGGGTCAGAAATTCTGTAGCCCTTTCAGCAAATTCCCAGTGTAAGTCTATTAGCAGTGCCACAGAAAGGCCAGGAAATATTCATCCAACTTACCAGAATGTCCATTAAATTGGAAGTTTGCAAATGTAACTCCATTATTCAAAAAAAGAGAGAGACAGAAAGCAGGAAACTATAGGCCAGCCAGCTTATCATCTGTCACAAAGTAAATGTTAAAAGCTATTCTATTATTACGTAAGTTACAGTTGATGGTATGAATCTTGCTTCCTCTTTTAAAATGAAAAAAAAATCACCTTGTGCAAAATGCATAGTACTGTTCAATAGAAAGAATGGAGACTTGGGCAGAGAAATGGCAGATGGAGTTTAATCCAAACAAAACAAGTGATGCATTTTGGACGATTAAATTTGGGTGTGAATTATATAGTAAATGGCAGAACCCTTAGAACAACTGGCATACAGAGGGATCTGATTATACAGGTATAAAGTGGCATCTTTTGTTAGGGCACATTTGGAATATTACGTGCAGTTCTAGTCACCACACCACCAGAGGATGAGGACACTTTGGAGAGGGTTCAAAGAAGGTTCATCAGGATGTTGCCCAGTCTGGAGGGTTTTAGGTATGAGAAGAGATGAGATAAACTCAGATTGCTTTCATTGGAAAGACGGAGGTTGAGGGGTGACCAGATAGAGGTCTGCAAAATTATGAGAGGCATTGACAGAGTAGGTAGTCACAGGCTTTTTATCAGGTTGGAAGGATCAGCTACAAGAGGGCACAGATTTGAAGTGAGAGGTCGTGAGTTTAGGGGAGACATACAGGGAAAGTTTTAGATACGAGGTTGGAAGGTGCCTGGAACACACTTCCAGTGGAGGTGATGAAAGCAGGCACATTAGCAACCTTTTGATAGACACATGAACGGGAAGCAAATAGAGGGATAGAAACTGCTTATTGGCGCAGGCTTGGTGGGACAAACAGCTTGTTCCTGTGCTGTATTGTTCTTTATTTTTTGTTCAATAGAAGTGAGAAAAAAAATCAATTGTGAAGTCTGAGAGGTGAATTTTTTGTCTCACAGAAGATCACAAGCTTTTGGAATTCTCTTTCTGAAAAAAGCGGTAAAAGTCTTCAAATATTTTTAAGTCGGAGGTGGATAGATTTTTGGTAAGTGAGAGGGTGATAGTTTATCGGGAAGTAGACAGGATGCAGATTTGAGGTTATCTACCAATCAGCCATAAACTTACTAAATGGCAGAGCTGGCTCAAGGGACTGAATGGCTTTCTCTTGCACCTTGTTTGTATGTTATTATTTGCATGGTTAAAGTGATAAAGCTCAACATTATCAAATGGGGAATCAGATGTTGCTGCAGGTTCTAAAGAGATTGCAGCCACTTTAAAGAAAAGAAGTGCTTTTGTAGCCAAAAGAGTGATGACTTTGGGAAAGAAGAGTTCCAGGTGCAGTCACACAGATGCCGATACAACGAGGTTATAATTAGAAGAAGGTCCCTCCTACCATGGTGAATTGAATCATAGAATCTCTACAGAGAGCATTTAGCCCATTGAGCCTGCACCGGCAACAATCTGACCCAGCCCCCTCTCCCCAGCTATTTACCCTACTAATCTCCCTGACATGAAGGGGCAATTTAGCGTGACTAATCCAACTAACCCGCACATCTTTGGACTGTGAGAGGAGACTGGAGCACCTCGAGGAAACCTACGCAGACACGGGTAGAATGTGCAAAACTCTGCGCAGAAAGTTACCTGAGGTCAGAATTGAACCTGGGTCGCTGGAGCTATGAGGCAGCAGTGCTAACCACTGTGCCACCGAGCCGGCCACATGCAGAGAGTGAAACAACTTGGCTCCACCAGTTAAGAACAATCCATAGACATTCATTAATGTTTATGTATTAATGAACAACAGCTATTTACAGGGTGATGCAGATTCAATATTTCCAAACATGACTTTAGGATCTAACTGCTGGGACAAGCCCAGAAATTGGGGTGAAGCCCCAGCTCAGTTCCTGATTGCTCAGCCTGGGTCATGTGATTCTTTTGGAAATGATTTCCCTAAGCGGAGCCAAGTAAAATTAATGATCAGGAATGGCACAGTATATGAATGCAAACAGTAATTCCTCCAGAACCAGGTTGCAACACCAAGGAAGCTGTTCTCCCAAAAAAGAAGTTTTAAGTGCTGAATCCACATGAAAACTCAAGGAACTCCAATTGATTTTTTTTTAAGCATGATTTTCAAAATGAATCTCCCACACTCTAACACTGCAGAGTGCCCCAGTGTGATTCACTCTGAAAATCATGGGACTGGGCCTAGTCTCGCTGGAGAGGCCGGCAGCATAGCAGTGGGAGGACAACTGCACATGCGCCAATCTCTGTGCTGACCAATCAATGCATGTGCAGTTGTTCCTCACTGCTAGCTTCCCAATTGTTGGCCAGCTCAATCACTGGCCTGCCCTGTGACCCTCTATTGCTGCCCCTCCAAATCCCACCCCCCTCAATCGCTGGTTTCCCAGAGGAGGTAAACTCCAATGACTGCCCCCCCCCCGACCCCCACCATTTCCTTGGCCATCTCCTTCTTCTAAAATCCCCCGACCCCTGGCATCCCAACACCCCAGCAGTCCTCTGCACCCTCGGACCCCTGCTCACCACATAGATGGCCAGCCATCCCCAATCCCCTCCCAAATCCCCAAACTTACACTGAAGGCTCAAATATGATTTTGCTTCAGATGGATAAAGTCAATGAACCTCCTCTCCCGCATTTGAGGAGATCCTACAATCTGTACTGAATCCTGAGAGGGACCTCGTTGTTTTGTCACATGTTGTGTCCACATTATGCCTTTCATGCTTGAATCTGAATGCCGACAAATTTCTATCCTACTGTAGTTACTCTGATGAATATACAAGCCTCTGAATTAGGAGCAGGATTAGGCCATTCAGCCCCTCAAACCTGCTCCACCATTCAATGACATTATGACTGATCTACTTTTATCCTCAATTCCACATTCCTGTCTAGTCTCAACAACCTTTCACCTACTTGCTTATCAAAATGTATCTACTTCTGCCTTAAAGATCATCAATGACTCTGCCTCAATGCATAATGTATAAAGAGGGATTATTCAGCCATTCCTGCTGGCAGGATCTTCTATCCCATCAGTAGGTTTTTTAAAAAAAATTTGTGGCCATGGGTGTCAACAGCTGGCCAGCATTTTTTGCCCATCCCTAGTTGTTCTTGGAGAACAGTTGAGAGTCAGCCACATTGCTTTGGCTCTAGAGTCACATGTAAGCCTGCCTGGCTAAAGGTGGCAGATTCCATTCCCTAAAGGACATTGGCGAGTCAGATAGGTTTTTCCGACAACCAACAATAGTTTCATGGTCATCAGTTGATTCTTAATTCCAGTTTTTTTTTAACCAAATTCAAATTCCACCATTTAAGGTTTATTTATCAGTCACAAGTAAGGCTTATATTAACACTGCAATGAAGTTACTGTGAAATTCCCTTAGTCGCCTCACTCTTGCACCTGTTCCGGTCAATGCACTAAACCAGCATATATTTCAGAATGTGCGAGGTAACTGGAGCACTCGGGGAAAACCCAAACAGAGAAGGGGAGAACATGCAAAATCCATACAGACAGTGACCCAAACCAGGAATTGAACCCAGGTTCCTGGCACTGTGAAGCAGCAGTGCTAACCACTGTGCCATCATGCCACCCTGTGGTGGGATTTCAGCCTAGGTCACCAGAACATTAGTTGAGTTTCTGGATTAATATCTAGCGATAATACCACTAGACTATTGTAACCCACACCAACTCTGGATTGGAACAATAGGGTATCCTGTTGACAGTAGTTGGATGGATAAGTCCCACCACCGACCAATGGCGAGCTGTCTCTATTGCCAGAAAACATAACTGGAGGGGTGGGGGGGTGCGCAGGAGAGGGTATCCCATCCATAGTCCCCATAATTATTTCGGTAATACCAGCACTTTCATAAATTATTTTGCTGTAGATTTTACATAATTAAAATAAACAGATTGATGGCTACGTTAAAATCACTAAGGAATGACATGCAAATACATTAAACATACATAAGCTAATATTACCAACGGAAATTTTTGGGTTGTGGCTAGTCATGAAATTAGTGTACTGGAAAACAGAACTTGTTGAAAGCATAATGTATAAAAAGCAATGACATGACTAAAGAGCATTGAGCTTTAGAAGCCCATTTCTGCTATAGACCCCATCGTGGACTCTAACCAATTCAATTAATCAGTAGGCAGACAGAGAGACAGTCAACCGCAGGCACAACTGTCAAATATATAGGCTTTGTGAATGTTCATTCTGGCCCATGAAAGTAATCAGTCTCTGGTTATATATTAATAATAAACTAACCTCACAATCCACTACTCTAGCCAGCTGAACTCTTCAGCTAAGGCATCCATCATCCATCGTCTCAAGTGCAGAACCACAATTGTCTTACAAATGTCTCCAAAGAGAATTTTCTTTTCACTTATACTGCAACTCCATTGCTAAACAGATATACTTTTTTTTAAAAAAATCAAACTAGAATAATTATGGCACCGACAGACACCACTCAACCCTTCAAGCCCATTCCAGCTCTGAGTACAGCAACAGTCAGTCCTGTTTCCCCATGAATCTTCATAGCCTTGCAAGTTTATCTCCCTCAATTGCCTATCCAATTTTCTTTTGTAACCATTAGTCATCTGTTTCCATTAACTCAAAAGGAAAGGAGTTCTAGGTTAATAACACTCATTGCACAAGAAAATTCTTCCTCACATTTCTTGTGTATCAAAGCCTTAAATCTGAGTCCTTTAGTCCTTGCACAAGAAGTTAAGGGGAGCAACTTTTTGTTGTCTTTCTTATCTAAACCTGTCATAATCTTGTATATCTCTATCAATCTCCCCTCAAACTCCCTTGCTCCAAGGAGAATGACCCAGTTTCTCCAATCTTTCCTTGTGACTACATTCTCTCATTTCTGGAATTATTCTGGTAAGCCTTCTTTCAAGGACCCTCACATTCTTCCTCAAGTGTGGTGACCAAACTTGATGCAATACTCTACCTGCGACATAACCAGAACTTTCCGAAGACTCAACATAACTTTACTGTTTTATTCAATACTCAATACTTCTATTTATGAAGCCCAAGATCTCACATATCCATATCCCATATGTTTTGAATGACTAGGTTTGCAATAACAATTTAGGTTAACATGGCAGCTATATGTATATTAACCATGTCTTCAATATAAAGAATTGGATGATATTGACAATCAATACATTAATCTTTGCACCCCTCTCTCCCCACCCCCGCCACTAAACTTACCACAGTGGGGAAGTGTGGAAAATCATGTGTGGATACAATCATTTCAAATATTTATCTATAATAAAGCAGGTGCAACTAAAATGAATGTTACTTCAGAACTTAAAGTTGAAGTAAAATACATTGAAATGCCTGATAGTTATATAAAATGTATTTCGGGTCTGAATATCTTCTAACGTTGTGTACTGGACTTTGTCTGAAAGAATGGAAACCCTGCTGATAACCTCTCCTCCTGACTGTACTGAAGTTTGCAGGGTAAGGATCAGGTCACCACTTTTGAACTATTGTTATTGGCCACTTGTGCATCTTGGACATACACCAGAAAAGCGGTAATAAAGAAAATTTGGTCTTCTTGATTTTAAGTTTTTTTATTAATCACAAGTAAGGCTTACATTAATACTGCAATGAATTTACTGTGAAATTCCCCCAGTCACCACAGTCCAACACCTGTTCAGGCCAATACACCTAACCAGCACTTCTCTTAGGTGTTCCAGGAAAGCAGAACACCTGGAGTAAACCCACACAGACACGGGAAGAACATGCAAACTCCATACAGACAGTGATCCAAGCCAGGAATTGAACCTGGGTCTCTGGCACTATGAAGCAGCAATGCTAACCATTGTGCCACCCTTTGAGAGTATTACAACCTTCACTCCAGTCAGAATGCCACTACTGTTCTCAAGTGTTTATTACTTCTAGGCATCCAGATCATTGGGCAGAAAGGACAATGTAACAATTCCAGTGGAATAAGTTATCCTGCCAGTTCCACCTCTTTCTGAGAAGGATTTTTGGGGTAATTTCTTCTCATCCAATTCACGTTCAAAAGTGACCTCTGATCCTCTTCTGAGCTGAGATCTGATACTTCTGTGTCTTGCTTGTTTCCTGTCCACCCATCTCCACCAGCACATTACAATGTCAGCAGCTTTACATTGAGCCATTATATCTGTCCACATATTATTCTCTCATTTCAACTTTAATCCACAATTTCTGCTCAGAGACCAATTGAGGGTAATTAAATGTAGAATTTATTTTCCATGTATTCTCACGAGTTTTATTCCAGGAACTTGTTTTTAATTCTTCCATGGAATGTGCTCCACACTTGCAAGACCAGTATTTGTTTCCCAATTACCCTTGACTAATTGGGCTTGCTAGGCTATTTCAGGAGTCAGTTAAGAGTCAACCATATTTCTACAGATCTAGAGTCACATGTAGGCCAGACCAGGTAAGGATGGCATATTTCCTTCCCTGAAGGATGTTAGTGAGCCACATGGGTTGTTGCAACAATCGATGATAGTTTTCTGGTTACCATTATTGAGGCAAGTTTTATTCCAGATTTATAATTGAACTAAAATTCCACCAGCTGCCGTGTGGGATTTGAACCCATGTCCCAGAATATTAGCATCTGGATTGCTAGTCCAGAGACATTACTACCATGCCACTGTCTCCCAATTATAAACAGGATTAATGAGTCAGATCTGCATATCTGACACTTATATTGTCATTGAAGATAATTTACAACACAATGGCTGGAATTCTACCAGCACATCTGGCCCGATTCCAGAAGCAGGCAAGGCTTAGAGAACGGCACTCTCCGTTGGCCTCAGGGTGGGATCGTAAGAACCTTGGATGGATGTGCTGGCAAAATTCCACCCTATATCAAAAAAAGTTCATAAAAATGGATTTTTCTCCCCAAGGCTGCACACAACTTGCAGCTTAAATTGAGCAAATGTACCTTCTAAGGCCAAATAGAAGACAGCAATAAATAGTCAGAAATTAAAAATCAATTCAGTTGATTACATGTGTCTTAAAATTATCTATTTATCAGCTAACCATTCTCTGCTGATACACTACACTACTATTGACAGCTTGTTCCATTAGAGGATATTGCACTTTCATCTAATCCCGTGCTCACTCAGTTTTCACACGCATACTTTCACCACGATAGCTGGGCACCTGACCAGAAACAGGAACTCTGGGTGATTACTTTTTCTCTCCAACATCCAATAGATACTGGAGCAAATTGCATTGCCCTGATTTTTAACCATGCTGAGATCAGCTAACTTAGCAAAGATTGCAGAATAAAAATTGGAGCTAGACTGGTCCATCATCTTCACCTTGCCAGCCATGGTATTTATCTGGAACGATTTGAGGCAAGCTCTGAGTTGATTACTTCTAAAATTGCATTGCTTTACCGTTAATTTTCCCACTTGGGTGTTATTCTTTTCAGAATGAAAATGATTAAACTTGTCAATGTTGACACTTTTCTGTTTCACTGTTGTTTCTGCTGAAGTTTTGTTAATAAAAAGCAAGGGATTCTGCCTTCACCCTGAATAAAGTAGCATAGCAGGACATATGGCAGATCTGCTACATTTTCTCATATTCACATTCAGCAACATGTTATGAAATTGAACATATCACAAAATATTTTTCCCTTGAAGATTATTGGCAGGGCTACACTTCATATTCTGCAATTCATACTTTTTAGAAGATTAAAAGTGCCCTCAACAAAATGCTCTGAGTTAGAATGGTAGACTTTGAATAAATCATATTACCCATGGGTAATTTAAAAGTTTCAAAGGTGATTTTAAATGTGTTTATTACATTCAACCAAGTATTTTCATTTGTGCTGAGATTATTGGACTTAATTATGTATCTTAGGTAAACGTCAATGTGGTGCCAACACAATGTGCTTTCCACCACTTGCAGGTTCTCTGTTCCATTTATTGGTACAAATGTTTATTTTCTGAATCCGGGTAAATATCAATGAGCTGATCAAAATGAAATTCTGTACCATTTTGTGTTTCTGCACAGATATTCCAGGAAGAAATTGGAGTAGATGGTGCAGGAGGCAGCCATTTGGCCCATCATGTCTGTGCCAGCTCTCCAAAGAAGCATCATGACCTAGTGCCATTCCCCTTGCTTTTCCACCATACCCCTATACATTGTTTCTATTTAAATAATCATGAATGCCCTCTTGAATACTTTGATTGAATCTATCTCTACCACACTTCCATTTTGGACCTGTGCCTCTCATTGAATGAAAAAGTTTTTTCTCATTGTCACATTTGCTACTTGTGAAAATCACTCAATCTGTGCCTCTCGTTCTTGATCCTTTGATAATCCCCATCTACTCTGACCAACCAGTCCATAACTTAGAAAATCTCTATCAAATTGCCTCTTAGCCTTCTTGTCTCCAAGGAGAACAATCCAAACCTCTTCAATCTATTCTCATTATTGAGCTCTAAGGTCAGATTTGAGGACTACAGGAAAATTGCAATACCCACCAACTACTTCTATGTGCTGATACGGGATTTGGAAGTTCCCCAGAAATGCACCCTACTGGAGGATTCATAACCATCCAGGAAGACTGTTGAGAAGTCAGGAATGTTCTGTCAAGTAAGTGTAAAGTATTTTGACATCTTCAAATGTCTATATTAGATGCACTACTGTCATATAGTGACCTTTTTGCAGTGATTCATCAGAGGTCTCAATCCTGTAAAAGTAATTTGTCCATTATGTTTCCAACATTGTATATGTGTTGACATATATTACAGAACTTTTTTTCTTTGGAAGCCACAAGTGGCTGCAATCTTGTGAGCCCAAGGCAAAAATGTAGGCACATGTAACTCACCTTATTCATGATATATAATAAAAGAGGCATCTTTTTATTTTCAAAAATGTGGCATTATTGACAATAGGTTAGCATTTGGGTGGCATGGTGTCACAATGGTTAGCACTGCTGCCTCACTGCACTAGGGACCTGGGTTTAATTCTGGCCATGTGTAATTATCTGTGCAGAGTTTGCACATTCTTCCTGAGTCTGCATGGGTTTCCTCCAGGTGATCCAGTTTTCTCCCACGGTCCAAAGATATGCAGGTTAGGTTGATTGCTAAATTAACCCTAGTGTCAATGGGATTAGCAGGGTAAATATGAGGGGTGACAGGAATCGGGCCTGGGTGGGATTGTGTTTGGTGCTGATTTAATAGGCTAAACGGCCTCTTTCTGCAGTGTGGAGATTCAGTGATTTATTGCCCATCCCTAATTACTTTGGATAATGTGTTGGTGCCTTTGAAGTATATATGTGCATGAGTCACTGTCGTCCATGTATTGTAGGTATACCCACAATACTGTTAGGGAGGAATTTCCAGCATTTTAACCCAGCAACTGTGTTGTATTCTTAGGCATCTGCATCCCTGATAGTGGTGTTCCCAGGTATCTGCTGCCCTTGTCTTTCAAGGTGGCAGAAGTCATGGATTTGGAAGATACTGCTGAAGGAAATTGCATTTGATAAGGCCAGATGTCGAATTTTTTTTGCTTGCATCATCTAAATTCATTTTTGCCTGAATATAAATTGAGCCAAATCCCATTGTAAAGATTGTGAAGTTTTAATAGATTAGTATCCTTTGATATCTTTGATGTTTGTTTCTGAATGAAACAACCATATACTAATGGGGTTGGTAGTTTATTCCCATTGTTTAGACCCTTGATGGTCACAATGAAGTCCCTAATTTAATCTTGCCAATCAAATAGGAATAGTTGAGACTGAAAATTAAAATGACCAAGTGCAAAAAACCTCTTTGATCTTCATCTTTGTAATTATAAATGTCCTTTGGATTTGGAGATACTGTCCCTGAGAAATGGACAAATATTAAAATATTGGGGTCCAATGACAGGATTTTAATTTTAGTTGGGAAATGTATAATGTTCAATTTGCGCGCACCTTCTAAAAGCCAGGATTAGGCCAGAATAAGGGAAGTAATAATTATTAAAATTTTACCATGACTCTTTATGATCCTGGAAAAGAATTATTGCAAAAAGGACACCTTGCGACCAGATTTCCAATTTCCATCTTGACTTACTTGCTGGTGATTGTTTTTGTGGCTATGTCTGCCCCAATGTTCATTCCTGTTCATCAGCGCTGTCAACATAGCAGCCTTGCCTGGTATGAAAGAAGAACTGTAATTTTTAAACTGGGACCCAGAAACTGAAGTGGGCCTCACACTGGACATTCCTCAGAAGTTTCCCTGCCCACTTTGAATGTGACCCAAGTTTAAAGAAAACTTTGCTCTCTTCTTGATTCAGTGGGCACCTCTGAGTCAAAAATCTCACCCCAATTGTACAATTTAAGTATGTCACACAAATTGACACATAAATGCAGTATTCATGGTAGGTAGAAGAATGTGGATGAAGAATTTTTACACAGAGCCTGGTGGATGCCTGGAACTCACTGCCGGGAGAGGTCATAAAAGCAGATACGATAGTGATTTTTAAGGGGCATCTGGACAAATACATGAATAGGATGGAAATAGAGGGATACGATCCCCGGAAGAGTTGGGCATTTTAGTTCAGTCAGGCAGCATGGTTGGTGCAGTCTTAGAACATAGAACATAGAACATTACAGCGCAGTACAAGCCCTTCGGCCCTCGATGTTGCGCCGGCCAGTGGACCCTCTAACCTAAACTATTCCAATGTCATCCATATGTCTATCCACCAAACATTTGAATGCCCCCAAAGTAGGCGAGTCCACAACTGCTGCAGGCAGGGCATTCCACGCTCTCACCACCCTCTGTGTAAAGAACCTGCCTCTGACATCCGTCCTATAACTACCACCTCTTAATTTAAAGTTATGTCCCCTCGTGTTGGTCATCACCATCCGAGGAAAAAGGCTCTCACTATCCACCCTATCCAATCCCTTGATCATCTTATACGCCTCAATTAGGTCACCGCGTAACCTTCTTCTCTCTAATGAAAATAACCTCAGGTCCCTCAGCCTTTCCTCATAAGGCCTTCCCACCATACCAGGCAACATCCTGGTAAACCTCCTCTGCACCCTTTCCAATGCTTCCACATCTTTCTTATAATGCGGCGACCAGAACTGTACGCAATACTCCAAGTGCGGCCGCACCAGAGTTTTGTACAGTTGTAACATAACCTCACGGCTCCTAAATTCAATCCCTCTACCAATAAAAGCTAACACACCGTACGCCTTCTTAACAACTTTATCAACCTGGGTGCCAACTTTCAAAGACCTATGCACTTGTACCCCAAGATCCTTCTGCTCGACAACACTATTAAGGGTCCTCCCATTAGCCCTATATTTCATATGCCTGTTATTCCTACCAAAGTGAATCACCTCACACTTATCCGTATTGAATTCCATTTGCCACCTCACGGCCCAGCTCTGCAACCTATCTATGTCCCTCTGCAAACTGTAACATCCATCCTCGCTGTCTACAACTCCCCCCACTTTGGTATCGTCAGCAAATTTACTAATCCAACCCTCTACACCCTCATCTAGGTCATTTATAAAAATGACAAACAGCAGTGGCCCTAAAACAGATCCTTGAGGTACACCACTTGTAACTGCACTCCAGGTTGAATATTTCCCATCAACCACCACCCTCTGTCTTCTATCAGCTAGCCAATTCCTAATCCAAACTGCTAAATCACCTTCAATCCCATGCATCTGCACTTTCTGCAGTAGCCTACCATGGGGAACCTTATCAAACGCTTTGCTAAAATCCATATACACTACATCAACTGCCTTACCCTTATCTACCTCTTTGGTCACCTCCTCAAAAACTCAATAAGGTTTGTGAGGCACGACCTACCCTTCACAAAACCGTGCTGACTATCCCTAATCAATTTATTTCTCTCTAGATGCTTATAAATCCTATCCCTTATAATTCTTTCCAAGACCTTGCCCACAACAGAAGTCAGGCTCACCGGTCTATAATTTCCAGGATGGTCCCTACTCCCCTTTTTGAACAAAGGGACAACATTTGCCATCCTCCAGTCTTCCGGCACTATACCTGTAGCTAACGACGACATGAAGATCAAAGCCAAAGGCTCTGCAATCTCCTCTCTAGCCTCCCAGAGAATCCTGGGGTAAATCCCATCTGGCCCAGGGGACTTATCAATTTTCATACCCTCAAGATTCGCTAACATCTCCTCCTTATGAACCTCAATCCTGCCCAGTCTACAACCTAGTATCGCAGTATTCTCCCTGACAACATTGTCTTTCTCCTGCGTGAATACTGACGAAAAATACTCATTCAGTGTCTCTCGTATCTCCTCAGGCTCCACGCACAACTTCCCACTGCTATCTCTGACTGGCCCTAATCTTGCCCTAACCAATCTTTTATTATTTATATACCTGTAAAAAGCTTTAGGATTCTCCTTAATCCTATCCGCCAAAGTCTTCTCGTGTCCTCTTCTAGCTCTTCTCAACTCCCTCTTTAGCTCCTTCCTGGCTGATTTATAGCTCTCCATTGCCCTAACTGAGCCTTCACGTCTCATCATTATATAAGCCTCCTTCTTCCTCTTCACCAGAGATTCAACTTCCCTAGTACACCATGGTTCCCTCACTCGACCACTTCCTCCCTGCCTGGCAGGTACATATTCATTAAGGACATGCAGAAGCTGTTCCTTAAATATGGTCCACATTTCAGATGTCCCCAGCCCCTGCAATTTCCTGCTCCACCCTATACATCCTAAATCTCTCCTAATAGCCTCATAATTACCTTTCCCCCAGCTATAACTACTGTTATTTGGTACGTGCCCATCCCTTTCCATCACTAAGGTAAACGTAACCGAATTGTGGTCACAGTTCACTTGGAGGGGTGAAGGACCTGTTCCTATGCTGTAATTTTCTTTGTTCTTTGTACTTTAAGAGAGAAGCAAAGTTCTTTTGTACAGTTGCCCTATAAGGGGAGTAGCTAGACTAAACACATGGGGTTACGGGATAAGCCTGTGTGGGATTATGGTCACTGCAAACTCAATGGGTCGAATAGCCTCCATCTGTACAGTAGGATTCTATGATTCTATTCATTTCAATTCCAGCACAGTGGCTAGCACTGCCACCTCACAGCGCCAGGGACCTGGGTTTGATTTCGACTTTGGATGACTATCTGTGTGGAGTTTGCATATTCTCCCCATGTCTGTGTTTCTTTTGGGTGCTCAGATTTCCTCCCACAGTTCAAAGATGTGATTGGCCATGCTAAATTGTCCTATAGTGTCCAAAGATGTGTTATGTAGATTAGCTGTGATAAATGCATAGGGTTATGAGGATAGGGCGAGGTTCTGGACCTAGAAAAGATGCTCTTTCAAGAGTCAGTGCTGATGTGATGGGCTGAATAGCTTCCTTCAACACTGCAAGGAATCTATTGTTCAAAGCAAGTTCTAATATTAGGTCTTGTGAATAGCAAGCATCAAGAAATTGGACTTTACAGGGTGTGTAGATTTTCCTGAGGCCACTGAAAGTTTAAGAACAAGAATGTTCTTTGGTATATTTTTCTTTCCTTGAGGAAATATATTTTAAATTTTACTTTAAACATTGAAGACAGTGAAACAGGATATTCTAAAGTTTAACGATATAAGTTATTGAACAATAAAATATATGGATTTCATATATGTGTTACTATTATTTTCACAGTGTGAGGCTCTCATTTATTTGTCCTACTGCACTTTCAGTATTATATAGATGCAGGAATGTAAGAGCATACCTGACTGGTCCTGATATTTGAATTATGACATACACTCCTCTCCCACCTTCTCAACTGTTACATTCACATTTCTATATTGCTATAAATACTACTACTGTGAATATCAAACAAAGGCCTAGATTTTATGTCCCCATGCTGTTTCCAGCAGGGAGTACATAAAATATGAGGCATAGCAAGCCCACCACCCTCCCAACCCCCAAACTGTCCTTCATAACATTCTTTGAAATAACTAACTTGTAGTCAATTGAGGTTTTTCCAAGTTAATTGAGTAAAATAACACTCTGTCTATGCCATAAAACAATTGGTATAGGTAGGCAAGCTTGAGGGGATTTCTAATTGCTTAAAAGCCGGGAAGGGAAGTGGTGTGACCTTTTACATGTGCATTATGTGCATTGGGGACAATTCCCACCAAAGTTAATACTCGATTCCCCTCAACCTTTTGTTCTTCTCCCTGCCTGGTCTCCAAAATACACAAATCTATTCCCCTTGCCTCCTCCCTAGTGAAGTTTTCCTTGGATTTACCTGAGTCAGGAGCCCATGGCTGTCCTTATCCGTGGACCTGCTTGCAGTCCCTGCAGCATCCACTACTGAGTGTTGGCACTGCTGGGAACAGTTTAAGCTGCGGGTCAATCAGACCATCCAGCAGCTCTGTAAGGTGGGACTTTCTCCCATTGAGAGTGGAGATCCCACTCTCACCTCAGTAATTTGTGTTATTGCTGCATGGCAGTCTTGTTTTACGTGGGCTGATTGGCATCCCACGTTTCTACTAGAGTTGGGGTAGAGGATTCATACAAAACAATCCTTGCCCCCCACCCCCCGCCCCCGCCATAGACTTCAGTCCATTACAGAGGAAAACATGAATGGCAAGCTACTAAAGAAAAAATAGATCAAGAGCATCTCCTACACTCCAAAGATGTGCAGATTAAGTGGATTGATCATGCTAAGTTGTCTCTTAGTGTCCAAGATCTGTAGATTAGGTGGATTAATCATGGGAAATTTGTGGGGTTACAGGGATAGGGCAGAAGGGTAGGCCTGGGTAAGATGGTCTTTTAGAGCATTGATACAGACTTGATGGACTGAATGGCCTTCTTCTGCACTGTAGGGATTCAATAGCTAATGGCAAGCTGCCTTTGTCATTGGAAAAGCCACCAGGGGTGACAGGACAGAAAGTTTAGCCTTACAAAGTATCTTATCACATTGTCAGAATGCTTCAAATGCTGCACATCAATGAATTACTTTTTAAGTGCATCATTACTCTGTAGGCAAAACATTTTTAAACAGATGGTGATGAGGGAGGAATGTTGATCAGGACAACTCTTTCTTGCTTTCAAATAGTTCTCCAGAATATTTTACAACCACCTTAAAAGACAGGACATCAGTTAACAGCTTGTCTGAACATTTCTCGCAAACTGAATTTTCAATAATTGAGTGTCAGAGTGATCTTAACTGTTTGGCCTTCTAGGTAAGAAGTAAGAGTGTCACCAACTGAGCCAAGTTGGCATTACTCTAAGCTGTTTACATTTACAGGGTTGACATTGCCTCATTTCATCATCATCTGCCAAGTATAACACATTTCACAACGTCAGGTATTGACACACACACACAGATAACTGAAGAGATTGTGAAGTTGCTTCAGTGCAAATACTACCAACATCATTTAGCAAAAAATGATTAACTACAAATTATATTAACATTTTAACCATAATTTCCTCTTTTCATATTTTAACAATGATAGAGTTGAAACCTGACTTGTGCTAAAATTGTACTGTGGTCTAACAGTATGGCACTGGATGAGCAACTCAACATGGCAGGTTATGAAATTAAATTCTATAAATGTGATATATTGCTAGCTGAGGAGAAAAAGATAACCATGGAGATTGCTGGATTATCATTAAAAACTCAACTGATGTGTTACTTTTTTTCAAGGAGAAAGAACTTGGCAACTCCATTCTTTTTGTCCATTTCCATCTTATTGTAATGATTGGAATCAGTCCATTGAGATTGTCTACTGGAATATGAACTCCCTGGTTAAGGAGTCAATTGATGGGCCAATCAGGGAGTCTTTTCCTTATATTTAACCGGGAGCGTCAGTTCTTCTGGCAACTCTGAAGGTGGACTGCTGACTGATAGCACTCTGTATACCACAGTTGGAATTTGATTTGATTTGATTTGATTTGTATTAACATAGTGAAAAGTATTGTTTCTTGCATGCTATACAGAGAAAGCATACCATTCATAGAGAAGAAAACAAGAGACTGCAGAATGTAGTGTTACAGTCATAGCTAGGGTTTAGAGAAAGATCAATTTAATGGTAGGTAAGTCCATTCAGAAGTCTGACAGCAGCAGGAAAGATGCTGTTCTTGAATCAGTTGATACGTGACCTTAAACTTTTTTATCTTTTTCCCGACGGAAGAAAATATATTTGGTACGCGCGAGGTCCTTAACTATGCTGGCCGCTTTGCCGAGGCAGCGGGAAGTGTAAACAGAGTCAATGGGTGGGAAGCTGACTTGCTGGGAATAATTGTAAATAAAGGGGATTTGGTGAAGGGACTTCCACTCCAAAGACTTATACTTATTTATGTCATTGATTCAAATATTCTCAGGGTGACACAGAGTAGGCAACTAAAACAAAACGAGTCGGGATGCTACTGGTGTGATAGTGAGGATATTATTATAGGTCTGCTGAAGGAGATGAAGCAGTCCCTTTGCCCCATCCCTATTCAGAAACTTCCAAAAGCAATCACAAGAAGACAGAATAAGTTGCAGCTAATAACGAGCCAAGAGTTAAATAGCCTACCACAGTGTGCTACTTGGATTCACACATGAATAATGAATTGGGCAAAATCTGCAGAGCTGCTGACGTCTTAGAACCAAATTCTATTACCCCTTCATGAAAGGAAGGAAATAAGGAGAAGATATTGAAAAATTATTGAGAATCTATAACTAATAGGATATTTCATTTATAGCAGGAATTATTGAATTCATTTCATCTATGTGAAAGGACAGCAGTGCTTGCAAATTATGGATCTTTTACATTCTTGGAATATGAACAACAATATATTTCTACAGGAACAATTTTTTCCAATTGTAGCAGACAAATGGATGCTCAGCAGTGGAAGTACAAATCGAGGAGTCATATTCTAATGCTACCCTTTATTATCTAATTTTAAAAAAGGTCATTTCCTTTTTAAGCTTTATATCTATCACAGTAGCCCACAATATGCGTTTTACTCTCAGACATAATTAAATGTTATGTACATCAGAAACACTGAATTACAATAATGAATATCTTTGGTGGACAGAATGCAAATTGCATATTTCTAGTTAAATTTTTCTGAACAGAAGGCATTCTCTGGGAGAATCCAAACCGTTAAAATGTTCTAAAGGCATTTGGTAAGGTGAAACATGAAACTGATGAGCATTTTAGAGTCTCTTGACCTTGATGGCAAGGATCTTAGAGCGATAAGAAATCTTTAATGGCAACAAACTGTAGCTATAAAAGTTGAGAATGATCCAAACAATTTTGTGAAGATTAAAAGAAAGGTCAAGGTGTGTTTTCTCCCCAGATTTATTCAATTTGTATAGTGAAAACATTCTCACAGTTTGAAGAGCTCTCTGAATTATTAGTTGGAGGTTACAACTTTGATCACATAAGATATACCAAAGATACTTAATTAACTCATAGAGACTTACAAAAATTTAACAGGACTAGACAGAGTAGATGCAGAAAAGATATTCCCGATGGTGGGGGTGTCCAAAATCAGAGGTCACAATCTGAGGACGTGGGATAGGCCATTTAGGACAAAAGTGAGGAGATATTTCTTCACCCAAAGAGTGGTGAGCTTGTGGAATTCATGAGTTGATGCCAAAACAGTGAACATTTTCAAGGAGAAGCTAGATATAGCACTTAGGGGTGAATGGAATCAAAGGTTATGTGGAAAAAACAGGATTATGCCATTAAGTTGGATGATTAGCCCTGCTCATAATGAATGGTGGAGCAGGCTCAAAGAGCCAAATGGCCTCCTTCTGATCTCTCTTCTATGTTTCTACATCATTTATTGCAGAGTCTGAAGAGAAACTGCAAAAATGTTTTGGATAAAATAGAGATTGAAAGTGTGAAGAAAGGTGAGCACCAATTTTAAGAAAAAGTTTAGGGGAGACATAGAACATTTCAGCACAGCACAGCCCTTCGGCCCTCAATGTTGTGCCGAGCTATGTCCAATACCAAGATCAAGCTATCCCACTCCCTGTAACTCTGGTGTGTTCCATGTACCTATCCAATAACCACTTGAAAATTCCTAAGATGTCTGACTCCATTATCACAACAGGCAGTCTATTCCACACTCCAACCACTGTGAGTGAAGAATCTATTTCGGACATCCCTCTTATGTCTCCCACCATGAACCCTATAGTTATGCCCCCTCGTAACAGCTACATCCACACAAGGAAATAGTCTCTGCACATCCACTGTATCAATCCTTCTCATCATCTTATAAACCTCTATTAAAATTGCATCTCATCCTCCTTCACTCCAAAGAGAAAAGCCCCAGCTCCCTCAACTTTTCCTCATAAGATCTACCCTCCAAATTAGGCAGTATCCTGGTAAATCCCTTCTGCACTCTCTCCAATGCTTCTACATATTTCTTATAGTGAGGTGATCAGAACTGAACATAATATTCCAAACGTAGTCTCACGAATGTCTGGTATAATTGCAGTATAAGCTCATGGCTCTTAAACTCAAATCCCCTGTTAATAAACGCTAACACACTATAAGCCTTCTTCATGGCTCTACCCACTTGAATGGCAACCTTCAGAGATCTGTGGATATGAACCCCAAGATCTCTCTGTTTCTCCACATTCCTCAGAACCCTGCCATTGACAAGTGGGGAACGTTTTTCATGATGTAGAGATGCCGGCGTTGGACTGGGGTAAACTCAGTAAGAGTCTGGCAACACCAATTTTAAATCCAACTGATTTATTTGATAGTAAATCTGCAAGCTTTCAACTTTCGTCTTCGTCAGGCAAATGCATTTGCCTGATGAAGACGAAAGTCGAAAGCTTGTAGATTTACTATCAAATAAATCGGACGAACGTTTTTCACACAGAAGGTGTGGGTGCCTGGAATACACTGCCAGTAGGAGGTGGAAGCAAGAATGTTAGCAATGTTCAAGGCGTATCTTGATAGATACGAACGGGAGGTGAACAGAGTGATATAAACTGCATATTGGCGTAGCTTGGTGCATTAAAGGACCTGTTCCTGTGCTGTATTGTTCTTGGTTCTAAGATGTCTTGTGATTTCCAGAAAGAAAATCACACCAGAATGAAAGATCACATTTCAAAAATTGAAAAGGTCACACAAGTACACAAATTTAGTTACCTTGGAAGTACTTTAACATCAGACAAAGTGCTGGCTCTCCTGGACAAAGATGCATTTCAAAAATTGAAACAATTGTGACCAACTCAAAATTAGAATGAAAACAAGTTGAGAATCCCAAAATGCTACATCATACCAATTTTGAAATACGGAAGCGAGTATTGAAGAACCAACATAGCAATGCAGAGAACAATTGAGGCTACAGAGGTATAAGGATAAATTCTCCAGCTGTTCACACTGATAAGATTCTCTGGTCCCTCACCTCTGGGTTTCACAGCAATGTGGGGTGACATCAATGGGAAAGCGGTGGGATTCTCAGGTCGGACCTGGTTTGCGATCATCCTGGGTATGGAGGGTTAGTGGGGCAATCAGTCAAGACAGCAATCAACCAGGGTGGGTTTGGGTGGGGGAGCAATTATCTGAGGGTGAGGTATCAGGGCAATATCCAGGAGGGTAGAGGGAGGGGGAAGAGGCCAGCATTTGGGGGAGGCAATATCCAGGCATGGAGGGAATGGGGGGCAATCAGCTGGGATGGTGATCAATCAGGCTGGGGAGGTGGGAAGGATGGGGCGTGGTGATTGGCCATTGTTCAGGAGGTGCGGATGATATCCAGGGAGGTTGGGGGGGGCTGACAGATCTATTGCACAGAACACTGAAGATCTATGCATATACGATTGCACACCTTAGTGTGAAGACCAGTTTTCCAGCAAGAATAGACTCCATCCAGTTCCTCTACTGGCATGAATCACACTTTGTCTCTTTTTTTGCATTAAATGCCATAAGTGCTGTAAGATTGTGTCTGGAAGTTCACTGAAAAAATGAGTGCAAATCTCTCCCATTTACTTGCTCATTCAATTGGAGTTTTTTTGGTAAGATCAGCCCCAAAATATTTCTCATAGTTTTGGTTTGAAAAATTGCACCTATGTGCCCAATAGTTGGGAAAACAGGAGATTTTCCCATCTGTTTTTCAGTTGAACTTAGTCATTTGAATTTCCAGTGCTCTGTGCTTCACAGAGTCTGGTGGAGGATTCACATGGATAGGGGACAGGGCCTAATACTGCCCAAGAGGCCAGCACTGGCCGTTCCATCGCTGGCATCCCAATAGCTTCCCTGAACCCTACTAATTGCCAATCCTGATCCCTCTCACCAATTGTCAACCCTGACCTCCCATTAACCATCTTGATCCCCTCCCTGTGGTCAGCTCCCTCTCCGTCCCTCACCAAGCACTGTGCAGAGTGCTCAGCAGACACCCCCACCACCATCACCAATTGGACTAGCCCGGTCTGCCTCTGCCCCCAGAAGGCCCTGCCCCTTGCCACTGCATAGAATCAGGGTGCCAAGCTGGCACTACCCAAAGGGCAGCCCCCACATCTCCAACCTCCCGTGGGTCCTCAACACCTCTGCCTTCACCAATGAGTCTATCAAGCCCGTTCCTTGTTGCCAAGGATCATCTTTAATCTCCGCTGAGGAGAACCTCCTCCAGCAGGGTCGGAAACATTAGCAAGCCAGGATGAAACTATCACCAGCTCACAAAATGAAATTCAAGTCAGTGTTACTACATTGTAATCGGCCTTGCACTGGTTTTCCAGAACGAGGCTGATTACACCATGAAAGATGGCCCGGGGAATTCATGACCAGCATCCAGCTGACATTTCCCAGCCTGCTGCACTCATCAAGTTGTGCAGTGTGCCAGGAAAATTGTGCCCATTATATTCCATACAAGGCACAGGTTTTAATTAAGAGCTCCTTCAGAAAATCTTAGTAAAATCTCTCAGTTAACTAAGTCAAAAAGTTTAAGAAGTATATGTGAAGGACGTAACAAAGTACAAAATAAGAATAAAACCTGACAGGTTCTCTATTTTTCATTCACCATATGCAACTTGAATCATTGTGCACTTTCCTCAGGGTAAGAAAACCTGGAAATCTGCTTTGGCAGCATGACATTCTTTCAGTATGTTCCATGATTTAAAATACTTGGGTAACATTTGCATTAAAATAGCAGAGGAAGTTCAAATATATCACACAGATATCTGGTATGCCATCTTGGGTCTGTATTGCAGTCAGTACAATGTAAAATCCCAGTCATTTGTAAGATTGAGGACTGTTTCAAATGATTAAGGTAGATTTGTCAAATGGCAGGGCTTCCTGTACGCTGTCAATATCTACAGCCCTGCAACCATTTAATATTCAGTGGAATAGTAATTGGCTGGAGACTGGACTTCCACCCATCAAGTGGGAAGAATTCTCGCTTTTAGAACATAGAACATAGAACATAGAACATTACAGCACAGAACAGGCCCTTCGGCCTTCGATGTTGTGCCGACCAAAATAAAAAGCAATGCCCCTCCAAACTAAACCATTCCCTTCTCTTCCATATACTTATCAATTAACCTCTTAAACGCCACCAAACTTGGCGCATCTACAACAGCTGCAGGCAGGGCATTCCACTCCCTAATCACTCTTTGAGTAAAGAACCTACCTCTGATATCCGTCCTATAACTCATACCCCTTAATTTAAAGCTGTGTCCCCTCGTGCTAGCTTTCTCCATCCTAGGAAAAAGGCTATCACTGTCCACCCTATCTAAACCTCTAATCATCTTATATGCTTCAATAAGATCCCCTCTTAGCCGCCTCCTTTCTAACGAAAACAACCTCAAATCCTTCAACCTCTCTTCATAGGACCTGCCCTCCATACCAGGCAACATCCTGGTAAACCTCCTCTGTACCCTCTCCAATGCCTCCACATCTTTCTTATAATGTGGGGACCAGAACTGCACACAATACTCCAAGTGCGGCCGCACTAGAGTTTTGTACAGTTGCAACATGATGCTGCGGCTCCTAAATTCAATCCCCCTACCAATAAAAGCTAAGACTCCATATGCCTTCTTAACAACTTTATCCACTTGACTGCCTACTTTCAGGGATCTATTGACACATACACCAAGATCCTTCTGTTCCTCAACACTATTAAGAGCCCTACCATTAGCCCTATACTCTACACATTTATTGTTCCTGCCAAAGTGCATTACCTCACACTTTTCCACATTAAACTCCATTTGCCACCTCTCGGCCCAGCTCTGCAACTTGTCCAAGTCACTCTGTAAACTATAACACCCCTCTTCACTATCTACCACTCCACCGACTTTAGTGTCATCTGCAAATTTACTGATCCATCCCTCAATACCCTCATCCAGATCATTTATAAAAATTACAAACAGCAGGGGCCCCAAAACAGACCCCTGAGGCACACCACTTGTCACCGAACTCCACGATGAATATCTCCCATCAACCACCACCCTCTGTCTTCTATCTGCCAGCCAATTCCTAATCCAATTAGCTAAATCACCCTCTATTCCACACATCTGCATTTTCTGTAGAAGTCTTCCATGGGCCACCTTATCAAACGCCTTACTAAAGTCCATATATACTACATCAACCGCCTTACCCCCATCCACCTCTTTGGTCACTTTCTCAAAAAACTCAATGAGGTTAGTAAGGCATGACCTACCCTTCACAAAACCATGCTGACTATCCCCAATCAATTCATTTCTCTCTAAATAACTATAAATCCTATCCCTAATAATTCTCTCCAATACCTTGCCCACAACAGAAGTAAGACTCACTGGCCTATAATTCCCTGGAAGGTCTCTCTTCCCCTTCTTAAACAATGGGACCACATTCGCTATCCTCCAGTCCTCCGGAACCACACCCGTAACCAACGAGGACCTGAAGATCAGAGCCAGAGGCTCTGCAATCTCCTCTCTTGCCTCCCAGAGAATCCTAGGGTAAATCCCGTCCGGCCCAGGGGACTTATCCAACTTCAAACCCTCGAGAATTTCTAACACATCCTCCCTATCTACTACAATACTTCCCAATTTGCAACCCTGTACCTCAGTGTTCTCCATAGCTATATTTCCAGCACTCTGCGTGAATACCGAAGAGAAATATTTATTCAGTGCCTCACCAATCTCTTCAGGCTCCACGCACAACTTCCCACTGCTGTCTATGACTGGCCCTAATCTTGCCCTAATCAATCTTCTATTCTTAACATATCTAAAGAAAGCTTTAGGATTCTCCTTAATCCTATCAGCCAACGTCTTCTCGTGTCCCCTCTTAGCTCTCCTCAATTCACTCTTTAGCTCCCTCCTGGCTAATCTATAGCTATCCATTGCACTAACTGAGCCTTCAAGCCTCATCCTGACATAAGCCTCCTTTTTCTTTTTAACCAGCAAATCAACTTTTTTCGTACACCAAGGCTCTCTTACTCGACCATTTCCTCCTTGCCTGACAGGGACATACTTATCAAGGACTCGCAGCAGCTGCTCCTTGAATAAGCTCCACATTCCAGATGTTCCCAGTCCCTGTAGTTTCCTAGTCCAATCTATGCACCCTAATTCTCTCCTGATGGCCTCATAATTACCCTTCCCCCAGCTATAACTACTGCCCCCAGCTTCATGCCTATCCCTGTCCATCACTAAGGTGAACGTAACCGAATTGTGGTCACTATCACCAAAATGTTCACTAACTTCCAAGCCTAACACCTGGTCTGGCTCATTGCCCAGCACCAAATCCAATGTAGCCTCACCTCTAGTTGGCAATCCAATGTAGCCTCACCTCTAGTTGGCCTAGTTAGCTAGTTAGCTTTTGAATTCTGCTAACTGGACATTTGGCCAGCAGATCTGTGGACCCAACAATACCACTGGGAGAAATGACCTCTACTGCGCCTACACCGAGTTTCACAGGGCTAAATGCCAGGAGGACAAGGGTTAGTTTGGAGAGAGCCTGCAGTACAGAGGGAGGAGGGACCCCAGAGGGTGAGAGAAGGAGCAGTGTGAGGTGTGGAGCATGGGGGTTGTGTGAAAATGTCTGGGGGCAGGGAGCCCACAAGGGAGGAAACCTTAGGGGCTGATCAGATCTGGAAAGGGGGCACCCTCTCCCCTTTCCCTCTCAAGGTGAAACTTGCCAGATATTCCCACCCATCCCTCATCTCTTCTCATAGGGCTCCAAATTGCAGCCTGGCAAGAAGTAGCAACCAATAATGGTTCTTGTAAAATGATGGATCTTGGCAATTGGCTGGGAAGGCTACCTGGAGAATTTAATACATACTATGCGTCATCCTTCCACCTGCAAACCTACCAATGGGAGACTGTAAAAATATGTCCTTAGTGAAGAGATGCTGAAGTTCATTTTCACTGCCTATTCTTCTCATTAATGGGAGTGGTGGAAGAAGCCTATGAACTCCAGTTTAAAAGAATCCTATTTCAAGCAACAGGCCCTTGTAAAAACTGAAGTCACATTGCACATTGAAAACAGGTGACAAAATGATCAGCGATAGCACAAAAGAAAAGAACATTGAAATATTAAGTTCCTGAAATACTCATATTATGATAGTGCAGAAACTAACTTCTTCCACTTCAGCTTCAGGGAAATGCTGTACGATACAGCAGAGATCACATGGTGCTGACATTTCATTAGAAATGAATTTCATTATCTTCTTCAGTCATAACAATTGGAGGGAGAGTAGATTAAGTAAGGATACAAATATTAAAAGGGAAGCAGTTGTAGATTTTTGGACATTCCCCTGGATTATTAACCTGCAAGGCTGGAAGTCCATGGGATCAGATTGCATGCAGATTTTAAAGCCTATCCAATAACTGCCCATTACATTAAATACAGAGTAAAAGCAGGTGAAGTGTAAAACCATTATTACACCCTGCCTTATCAATTTCGCAATGGACAAGTTATGTTATAATTGCATGCCTATTATTACCTAATAGGGTGGCATGGTAGCACAGTGATTAGCACTGTTGCCTCACAATGCCAGATTCAATTCTGATCTCGGATCACTATCTGTGCGGGGTCTGCACGTTCTCCCTATGTCTGCATCGGTTTCCTCTGCATGCTCCTGTTTTCTCCCACGTTCCAAAGATTAAGTTAACTGGCCATGCTAAATTGCCCCTTAGTGTCTGGAGACTATAAGGGTAAAATATGTGGGATTGCAGGGACAGGGCCTGGATGCAGACTCAATGGGCCAAATGGCCTCTTCTGCACCGTTGGGATTCTATAGTTCTCTATCCCTTACTTCTTTAACTTAGTCTTTTACTTTTGTACTCACTTATTCTCCCAATTACTTTTTTCACCCATGCACATGCTACTCATTCTTTCATTCTGTCTCTCCCATATGCATATTCACTCAATCCCAGTCAAGCTCACACATTCAAACATTCTGTTATACTCCCTCACTCATAGACTTTCTTAATACCATAGGCCCATTATTCAAGAGAGACAGGAACTGTGCTCTGATGTCAGAATGTGAGGGGATTATAAGCCTCAAGGTACAAGGGGACTACACTCTTCATAATTTTTTTCTACTCTGTCTTTACCCCATTTCACTGATTGAATATCACGTTGCCTTTTTGTTCTGTGAGAGCACAGGGACAGACTTTGAATACATTTTGAACTATATGTTATATCCATCTCATTGAAAAACAATGGTTAGCAAATCAATAAAATGTTGCAATTCGTAACTAAAGTGATTCAAAACAAGTGAAAGAAAGTTGTGAGAAACTGTACAGTGCTCTGGTCAGATTGCATTGTGAGTATTGAGTACAGTCCTAGTCACCCAGAGACAAGGTGCCATTCAAATGTCACAGGAAATACAGGGAAGTGCCACATAGTTGATCCTTATCAAAGTGGAGCTACGAGTAAAGACAGGAGACTTTTGAGTTTCCAGCTTGGAAAGTGGGCACTTCAGTGTAGGTATAGAGATAAATTAAATGAGTAAATCTGAAATATTATTCTAAATTAAATTATATAAGTAAGAAGACAATCAAACTAGTAAAAAATGTAAACTTGGATTGAATGTCATCACATTCTTCTTTGCAATAAGGGTGATCAGTGTAGGGAATAAACTTGCAAAATGCAAAAAACCCTGGAAACTTTAAAGAAACAAGTAGATGTTGCAATAGAGAAATTCAGGATTTATCCCCAGCTGAGTTAAGATGGACAGAATGAGTTCCTTCACCTCTAATTATCATGTAACCATTGCAGAGTGGAGTTTGTTCACCAAATTCCACTATTCCATTGCAGTATTTGATGGTTTCCCTCTTAAAATTATTTAATCAAGCAAGTGGATTGCAGATAGACAAACTCAGCTAATTGCTCTACACTCTTTTCTTTAACAAAGCAATCAGATGGTTCACAGCGTTTCAGTTCATTAGTTGCTCAGAAGTTAAAAATTGTGCTTGGGACAATATTATTCAGTTTCCACATAGATCTTGGAGCAAATCATTATTCAGTGAAATCTTTGTCGAGGCTGCCAGCACAAATTGTGTATGTGTCATTGTGCCAAGGTGAAAATTTAGTCCCACGAGAACGGACACTATCAGGATTTTCATCTTTGAACACTAGTTAAACAGTTACCTCATTCTGAAATGTATTTTTTTAAATGTTCTGTGGCTATTAGATTGTGAATGAGTTGTTTTTCCAAAGCAACTCAATTAACAAAAGCACAACTGAAGACGATAGTCATTAAGTACAAATGAGGCACTCCGTGAATTTATTACCTGGCTTCAACTCCCATTGCTTTCAACTGGAAGGATTACAGGTGTGCTGTAATACAAACATAACGTAATTGTATGTAAAGGATTCTTGGGGAATTGCCTGAGGCATTTTGTGTGCCATCTAAATTTTGTTAACAGAGGTGCCTTTGGTATGACTAACATAAGCATTCAAAACACACCTTGAGAGATAATTAGCAATCTTTGTTATATAAAAGTAAACCCAGAAAAGGCTGCCAAATCCAATTGTGTCCAGTCACTGAAACCATTTCATGTGAAAACTAATTTTCAAGCTCTTAATTATTTTTCATTACGGTGGATGTTTGGAATAGATTGGAATTGGAGAGTAATTGCCAGGTCTGCACAGTGTGAACAATTTCAATGTATCAGTTTAGATGAAGTGTGACAGGGATACATCTCAGCTCTATATAACTTCCATTAGGCACTTTCCTTGTTGGTGATCATGTAACACTTCATGGAATATGGTCATCACAAGGTCACAATGATATCTTATGCTTTGTTGTACAAGAGTCATAACCCTTGTCTGTCTATACATATTTATAACGAATGACAAAAATCACTATTTTCTGATCTGCCTGATAGAATGATAGTCATGGAGCTGTCGCATCTTTTTGATTATACTTAGAATTTTAAACCATCAAGTATTCATTATCCTTTTGTCCTTTAGTCTTTTTTTTATCATCATCTGTCCTCTCACAACGGCATTGATATCAACAAAGTCAATAAGAGAGATTTACTTTGGATAAATTAATTTTCCTTGTTGTGAGGCAGTAAAATATAAAGATTTATTTTGTGACGTGTACAGGTCTGAAAAAAGTATTTTCGAGATTTGTTTGTTTTATTGTTGATTGCAGTTTTGTAATTCTTAATATTTAGTGTATTTTATTGTGGGAACAGAATGTTACCGCAATGATAACATTAGGGGCAGCATCGTGGCACAATAGTTAGCACCTCTGTCTCACAGAGCCAGGGACCCGGGTTTGATTCTATCTGTGCAGATTCTGCACATGCTCCCTGTGTCTGCATGGATTTCTTCTGGGTGCTCTGATATCCTCCCACAGCTAAAAGACATGCTGATTAGATGTATTGGGCATGCTAAATTCTCCCTCAGTGTAACAGAACAGACAGTGTTAATGTGAGCCTACTTGTGACATTAATAAATAATGTACATGGACATTACACCTGATAAGGGCCCCATACCTTGAAATTTGAAAACATACTATAGTATTCAGCAGTCAGTTATAGCCTCAGCTAAGCAATAATATGGATTATCACAAATCTTCTAAAACATAGGCTGACCAATATTTATCAAATTCTGAGTTTAATCATCAACGCTTATCTATACTATAATGCTTGTAAACTTCCTCACCATGTTTGGTATACTTACAGTGCTTTGTGAAGAAATTTGGATGGAAAATGCTGTTTCACATGTAGTTCAATAGCTGAGGATGAGAGATCAACGCACAAGTTATAATTTGGATGGAAGATCTTCCCATTCCCAATGTAGGGAGAACAGCAAAGGATGGAAATAATGAAAGCTGGGCAGCATTCAAACAGAATGGATCCTGCCAAATACAATTCCTTAAGTCCCAAAGAATTTATAGACAGCACAGATCATATGAGGACTTTTTTAGCAAATTGTGTCCACAAGGAAGCTCTCAGGCTCTCTATAGAAGGATCTGCAGTCTCAAATCTCTCCATATTGCTCTCTCTGTAGTTAAATAGGTGGCTATCTAGTTGAGGGGTTCAACAAAGACTAGGATGTGATTATTAGCTCTTCCATTGTATTGAGGCCACCTAGGTATAAGTTTTGCAGCAGAACGGTGGTTTCCCATCTGTCAGAAGTGCCCACCCCTCACTCCATTTCACCAACAGAGATCAGCAGTTGGCAACAGTTGGGAATCAGGAAAGAAATTGAAAGTCAAAATACACTATTTGGAGGAATGGCATTTGGAATATGGGTGTTAGAGGCAGAGGGATAAGCTGGAGACTTTGAAATCGGGACTCAGGTAATAGTAGAAAGAAAGAAACTGTGGAATAGGAGTAAACAAAGAACAAAGAACAGCACAGGAACAGGCCCTTTGGCCCACCAAATCTGCACTGACGCAATACACCTTTCTAAATTTAAGATCTTTTGTTTCTACCCTGTCTGCATTCTCTATTCCTTGTCTATTCATGTGCCTGTCAAAATGCTTCTTGAAAGTAATATGCGGCACAGTATTTCCTCCAGAACCAAGGGCAGCAGCAATAACAATATGGTGAGTGGAAGTGGAGCTGACCAGGAAAGGGCAAATGAGTGAAACCCTGGGGACTTTACTATGGGTCAATGGTGAAAATCGTTTCCCTCTAGTGGATTCTCATTGCAAGTGCCAGTGGGAAATTTGAAATAAACTTTTTACCATGAGCTGTTAGTTCATGGAATGCTTAACCGTAAGGGGATATCAAGGTCGGGAGTGGAATCGTATTTGCGAGAGGATAGTTTGCCAACTAAAACACAAGTTTTTAAAACATTCTCACTTGAACGTGGAGCCTCCTTGCTACATAAGAATCTCAACAAAGTCTCTAATCTCTAGCCACCTTCCCCAGCTTCTTCATCAGTTTCGAATAAAGATTGATTAAAATGATTAAGATTGCTAAACAGAGACAATGAGGTAAATTTTCCAGTAAAACCCGCTGTGGGAATTGTCAAGGAAGGATGGAAAATTTGATGGACCACTGAAAAGTCCGTTGACCTTGGCAGGAATTTCCAGTCTCAGGACGGGTGGAAACAGAAAATCCCGCCCAGAGTTGCATGAACATAAATGTTCAAAATATTCTAAATTACATTAGTGAGCTAAAGGCTTATATTGCTAAAGACATAGTGGTATCACATAACAACATTAAGAGACACAACTGAAACTTGTCTGCAAAGTGCATTCAAATTGTAGTCAAAGCAGGAGAAATCTGAACTTGCAACCTCTAAGCTGGGAGTGCTATAGTCCATACCCGGAGCTGACAAAGCTCTCCAAAGTAAAGTCAATAATTGAAATAACATTGAATCTTTGGGTCACTGAGATGCAACATTCTGGTGATAAAATACCTTGAGTTGAGAAAGCACAGCATGCATGCTTTGAAAAATCTTGCTGTTGCTTTACGAGCAGCACAATTTATCACCTCCCTGAAGTTATTGTTAAGTCCGCTATACAGTATTTCCAATGAAACTTACACAATGCATTTTTTCCACGTAGTTTGATGTTACAAGCTAATTTAATGCCAGGAGTGAACTACATTAACACGGTAAGTTGTAATTGATGCATTTCAAATAAATAGCTCTTATTATGTCCTCCATTAAGGCATTTTTATTGTTCTTACAGCTGAAACACTTTCTGAAAGGCTTTGGCATGCCACCAAAAAGCCCATCATTCAACTTAATACACTGATCATTAACATCCATTAATTTCTATCTGTTTTAAATGGCTATCAATATTAACTACTTTATGTGCCCCCAAGGAACATTTCATCTCAGAGAGTTACGATTCTTCTAAGTACACTATATGCAGTAAGATTATATGAGGAATACAGAGCAGCTTAAGAATTGTTGCAGATTGGTTGTGTGATTACAAAGCGAAGGAAGAGTGATAAACATTTTGCACTGAAGCTGGAATGTAGCGTGACTTTTATCTGGCGACTCTGATAGGAAGGATGGCATTTTTCTCATGTGACATGTCTAAATATCTGAAAGGTAATTTCTCCTTTTAGCCTGGCTGTGCAGAAGTGGGTTACCCAGTTCAGTTTAGCCATTCAACTTTAGTGACCAACTGACAAAAATAATCTCTCCGAGATGTTACTTTCCATGCAGCAACTCGGTCGGTTTGTTAAAACACTAAATAGCTGATCAATATTTCCAATTCACTTACCATTCTGGCCTCAGTTAGCTGGGCAAAATGTTAACCCAAAAAGAAAAAATGGATGGTAGCCCTTTGGCTCCACTGTCAGCTTTTTCTGCCCCAGCTGTGCTGTCGGCATTCCCACCAGCTGTGTTGCCAGCATGCCTGCCAGCTGTGCTGTTGGCTTTTCCTGGCAACTGCACTGTCAGTTCTTCCATATTTTTTGGCACTTTGTCAAAAAGAAAGGTAAGGGTGGATCCCAGGATGTCACGCTGATGGGCCTAATCCTTCAGCAACTTAGACTCAAGGAAACGCAAATGTGTGAACAAAAAAGGAAAAAGGACACTCAAACAAGGAATTTCTCTATCACTGAACAACTGGCTCCCACAACTATGGAGCTCCCAGCACCTGGGACAAACCCTTGGCATTGCTTCCTGGGGGGCTGTACTCACCTGTATGCCTCCAACCGGGTGCATTCATCATCCCCAATAGCATTGTTGGTCAACCCACAGCAGATGGATGGCAGCGATTCAAGAAGTGAGTTCATAACCACCTTCTCAAGCGCAACCAGCGATTGGGAATAAATGCTAGCCGGGAAGTGATGCCCACGCCCTACAAATGAATTAAAAAAACATACACGTTGTTGAGATCCATGTTGGCTTGCCCTCATGTCGATGTGAATGGACAGTCCAACAGAGTGGACAATCATGCACATAGAAACAGGTGTAAACGGGGATTTCAACTTTTAAAGTATTAAAGCTGTTTTGGGTCTTCTGCTCGATCCTCCACCCCCTCCACCTACCACTCCCACCCCTCAGAAATGCAAGTGGAAAATCTGACATTCCCTTACAGTGTCTATCTTCCTTCAAGCAATACTATAGGAAAGCCTATGTGTGAACAATGGACATAATGATAGATTTATTAACAATGTACCCCACTATCAAAACATTTGTTATCATTTCATGTCTCATAGAAACTAGAAGCAGAAGTAGGCCATTCAGCCCTTCAAGCCGATAATCATGATCATGGCTGATCATTGAATTCAATATCCTGATCCCCCTCCCCCCCATAATCCTTTAATTCCTTTAGTCTCAAGAGGTATATCTAATTCCTTCTTGAACTCAGACAATGTTTTGGACTCAACTACATTCCATGGTAGTGAATTCCACAGATTCGCCACTCTTTGGATGAAAAAATTTCTTCTCGCCTCAGTTTTAAATGATTTATCCCTTATCCTCAAACTATGACCCTAGTTCGGGACTTCCCCACCATTGGGAACATTTTTTCTGAATCTACCCTGTCTAATCTTGTTAGAATTTTATAAGGTTCTGTGAAATGTCCTTTCACTCTTCTGTGAATACAATATTAACCTCAATAGGGGTTCCTTGCTATTCTCAAACTGGGATTTTAAGTTACTAATCTTAGTGAAGTCCAGCCCAAACTCAAACCGAATCTTGACCTTTAATGGGTCAGGAGAAGTTGGGGCATAGATGATGTAAACTTTTCTGAATATTGTTCACGTGTTGAGTCCAGTGGTTCAAAAAACTTGACAGCATAATTTAACCAGAGATCAGAACATAATCCATCCTTTTTCATCCACCTAAATTGTTTCATGCACTTCATCAAATGAAAGCTCGCACTGAGAAAAACTAACTGGAATTGTCACAGTTAAGGAACCATTGAAGGCTAACATTTTTTGTGTGTTTATCATTCTTTTGACGTCTGGTACATTGTTCACAATTGCAGTGCAGGGTCGCTGCTGAAGATGGTCATTTGTTGTCCTGCTCTGGTCCTTGATGAAACCATTTAAGAGAAGAGAAGAAATTCACAGGTGTCGGTAAAGCCAAATACATTGCTATAACAAGTCATTTTTAAGCTCAGAAATCAATAAAATGAATGCAGCAAACACAAAGACAGTCTGGACATTCATTGAATTTCTCTTTTACAATTTCATTCAGATGCAGGTCACATTATTCCATCTGAACTGCTCCTCTGTCAACTCAGGAAAATACATCACTTGATTGCGTGATTCCATAATCTTTCAACAAAAAATTGATTTCTTTTGCCAGCAGGAAGAGATTTCTATTTTATGGTTAAATATTTTAGCTTGTTTTCAGGGTTACCATGAAATACAAAAGGAAGTAATTAACGGATGTGGTCTTGCATTCCTATTTCTGCTGCAGTAACTTTATTCATAAACAGGGCCATATCTCAAAAAAGATGCAAAGTGATCTCGTCATGCTGCTAATGGGCAGAGTGAGCCAGCAAGATCGCTCGAGAAGTGAAAAATCAGGTTTGCATCCTGTTTTTTATGGTTTCTGGATTTCTGGCATAACTAGGAAGGGCACAAAGTTGATTTTAATATTTAAATTTGAGTTTGGATAGAATTAGTAAGCCCAGGACGGAATCGTCTGGACTCATTCATCTTAACAGCTTCGCCAATAGAAGTCCTTACTGGCAAGGATCATGTATAGTCTCCATCAACGGGGATTTGTGATGGCCTCACCAGTGGGACAGGAGGCCATTGGCACTTTGACACTGCTCACTGCGCACCAGACAGTGCTAAGGGATGAGGTCATGACGGAGCAGGGCTTAAGGGAGGGGTGGGACCATGATAGGGGCAGGACTAAGGGGAAACAGGTGGAGGGGAGTTGCATACTCTGGAATTGAGGATTGGTGGGGTGAGGGGGGGAAGCTGTGCACTCTGCAACAAGTGATTGGATTGGAGGGGGTGTGGAGGTGGAGATGAACTGTGCTGTGTGGTTCAGGCAGCAATCCAACAGGCTGGAGGTTGGGTTCAGGCAGCGATCGACGGGCAAAAGTGGGGTGGAGAGGTGGAGATCAGATGATAATTGACTATGCCAGGTTGGTGGGGCCCAGATGGCAATCAATTAGGCTGGGCATGGGGTTTAGGTGGCAGTTGACCATGTCAGATCCAGGGCTCATGCAGTGATCGATCAGGTTGGGGAGCAGTTCATTGGTCCGAGCGGTGTGGGGGCATGATTGGCAGGGGAAAGATATCTGGGGAGGGAGGGATTCTGGGTTGCTTGAGAGACCTCTCTCTGTTCTATTGCACAGAACAGAGAGATGTACACTTGAATGATAGCATCCTCTAGTGTGAACAGCCAGCTTTTTGGAGACAGTAGATTCTATCTACTATTTCTACTGGTGGGAATTAGATCGCACATTATCTTTTGCACTAAGTGGTATAAGATTTCATTTGTGGGCTCACAAAAAAAATGGATCTGAAACTTTTCACCTTGTTCGGCACTTAGGATTTTTTTGGTAAGATCCACCTCAATGCTTTAACCCCTGCCCCCATTCAATGGAGTAAGAAGTCTGACAACACCAGGTTTAAGTCCAACCAATTTGTTTGACAGTAAACTCACAAGCTTTCGAGGTTATCCTCTTTACCTGACGAAGAGGATAATCTTGAAAGCTTATGAGTTTACTACCAAATAAATCGGTTGGACTTATAACCTGGTGTTGTCAGACTTCTTACTGTGTTTACCCCAGTCCAATGCCGGCATCTCTATATCATGACTCCCATTCAGTGGATACAGTAGGGCTTGAATCATGCACAAATTAAGCTCAAAGTCAGCAGTAAAATGATGGGGAGGGAGGTTACTGGGGGTGAGGGGGTGAGGATGGGGACGGCAGGAATGCGGATTGTGATGGGAGGGGAGAAGGAGGGAGAGGAAGGGGAGAGGGGCATTGTAATACTGCATTTAGAAACCATAGAAAGGAGCAGTATTCTTTTATGAAAGCAAAGGGAATATAATTGCTCTTCTCATTTAAGCACCAATGCTCCTGAAACATGTTCCAGTTTAGTTTTGGAGTGACATTGTATGGTTTAAAGGTCATTAGCTAGGTTATTCAGTCTGTTTATAAAGAGGTAGAGCATACACTCCATTAACACTTCAGAATTTATACCGAGTCCTACTCTGCATAGAATACCAATTTGTAAGCACGTCACATTAATTTTGGGTGGGAGTTGAGGGTCACCTAGAGAAACTAGTTCAGGGAAAGCTTTGGTTGTTGACAAGGCAGCTGCTATGTTCCTGCCATATTCAATTGATTGATCTTATAAATGGGAGGGAGAAATCATGAAAGGTTTTATAGATGGCGAGGGTATTAAGTTGCAGTAACTGGGGAACCAGAAGCCAATATAGGCCCATGATTAGAATCATAGAATCCCTACAATGCAAGAGGAGGCCATTCAGCCCATCGAGCCTGCATCAATAATAATCTCACCTGACTTTACCCCCATAATCCCACTTCTTTAATCTTGATAATTTAGCATGGCCAATCCACCTTATCTGCATATTTTTAGAATGTGGGAGGAAACTGGAGCACTCAGAGGAAATCCACGCAGACTGGGGAGAATGTTTGTGTGGAGTTTGTGCAGTCATCCGAGGCCAGAATCGAACCCAGATCCCTGGCACTATGAAACAGCAGTGCTAACCGCTGTGCTATTGTGCCAAAGCCCATACCTTGTACACACTCTTTCTTCCCCCACCCATCACACACAATTTCATTCCCCCATCTTTCACACAATCTTTCTCTCACCCCAAAACCCTCACACTTGCCCCCCAACTCTCTCTGACCACCCTCAACCCCTCACATGCATTCTCTTTTCCCCATCTCTCACACACACACTCTCTTTCTTCCTCATCCATCGCACACACTCTCTTCCAGCACCTCTCACACATGCATTCTCTCTGATCTTGCCACACCTCAGGTGCAGTCTCTCTTCATCCCTCACACGCATTCTCTCTTCTCCCTCACTCCCCATTACATTTGCTCTGTTTCCCTCCCATCACCGGTGATATGGGAAACTACTCTAAGAAAGTGACCATATCATTTCTCAATCTTTTATTATGATGTTTTCCTACGTATTAATCATTTGAATCCTCAAACATCAGTAAAACTATGCTTAAATGAAAAATATTAGTGCCAGTTGACATTTTATTTCAAACCATGAATCATTCGTCTTTAGCATAGCTAGAAATTCATCATGCAACATTATGTAAAGCAAGCCTATTAAGACATGAATTACTGAACCTTACTGACAAGATATGGAATAAAACTGGGTAAATAGGGTTAGAATACTGATCAACCATAGTGGTAGAACAAGCAAGCTGATTCTTGTTTCTCTTTTTCAATCTAGATACCAATGAATGGAGCCTGGCACACATGTGCTAACATTTATGCATCAACCTCTTTATTCAGTCAGTTGAAACTAGTCTAGAACTATTAGATAAATAAATGGGTCACATGGTACCTCTCCAATTTTCTACAAAAGAAAGCATTCAAAGTTATCAGATCCAGCAACCTGTTCAATTTTCAGTGCCTCAAACTAAGCTAAGGCCATTTATGTCTTTATGTTTAAGAAGACAATATTTACATTTGCACCAAGATTGATTGCCCGGTTTGAAGACAATGATAGGGTGGGGAGAATTTACTGGGCCATAAGGTTACAGTTTATGGTTGAGTACAATTTTGCAGCTGCTGATGGATCCTAGCATCACCATATCAAAACACTTGCCTTTCCATCCTCCTTATTGATGTTTGATCTTTGCAGTTTATCTGTCTCTAATTCAATTAAATCAGTCTCACTCCCGCGATTTTGTTTCCGATTATATGCCAATACTGTGCAAAAAAACTAAAATTCTAATTTTCCTGACAACGTACAAAGGGCGGGAGTGAAAAGGAATAGATCTAAGTGGAGAGTTCCTTCAGAGAACAATTACAAGGAAGATTGGCTAAGCGACTTGATTTGTGCTGCAAAATTTTTGATAAAACTGTTTTGTTGATGATCTAAAATAGGCTTAACCATCATTATTGTATGTTGCAGGCTCTTCTATTTCTCATCTAAATAATGATGGCATATCACAATGCAATACCAATAACATTCAATGGAATTAAGCCACAAATTAGCTATAGCAGTGGACCAGAAATGAGGGGCTAAATAACATACTCTTATTGCTATGTTCTTATCTTTTCAGACGAAAGCTTGAAAAATATATTGCCGGTCTGTCAGCCTCTGTAAAGAGAAGGAAAAAGCTTAGTGTATTGGATATTTGTGTCAAGAATACATAGCCAAAAAAAAAGAACTGATTTTTCTGTTGGCAGCAAGGACCTCACCTATCGGTTGGAGAACCAGTGAGAGGCCTATGC